>JAPKLW010000467.1:217936-254923 GCA_026898455.1 Plectranthus barbatus
CATTTATGATTCCCAGTATATTAACCAATCGACCTTGTACATAATATTCCAATCATAATGCTTTCAGTATATAAATCGATCAATCTCCCACTTATACTCAAAGCATTATACAGGTGCTTTCCAGAGTATAACGCGTCTAAACTAATCTAGCTATTACATCAAACATTCTACGTGGATAGCTTTGCCCTCAGCCCAAGGTTACGTACATGCATCTCTTAGACCTTCTGAGGCAGAGCCTTTGTGAATGGATCCGCTGGATTATTTCTTGTATCAATCTTCTCTACTCGTATAATATGGTACTTCCTTTCAATGTGTTTTGTTGCTCTGTGAGTTCGTGGTTCCTTTGAATTAGCCATAGCTCCCGAATTATCACAGTATATCTTGATTGACTTGGGTAGCTTAGGAATCACGTCCAACTCCAGAAGGAAGTTTCGAAACCATACCGCTTCTTTCAAAGCTTCAGAAGTTGCCACCTATTTTGCTTCCATGGTGGAGTCCGCAATGCACTTCTGCTTTGCACTCCTCCATGATATGGCCCCACCTCCCAATGTAAACACATAGCCAGAGGTGGACTTCTTTTCGTCTCGGTCTACCTGGAAATCCGAATCAGTATAACCCACAGGGCACAACTCCTTACACTGATAGACGAGACAGTAGTCTCTAGTCCTTTTCAGGTATTTGAGTATGGGCTTTACCGCGGTCCAATGCGCCTGTCCAGGGTTAGACTGGTATCTCGCTACCATGCCTACATCAAAGCAGATATCTGGCCTCGTACATAGCATTGCATACATGAGGCTCCCCACGGCCGATGCATATGGCACGTTCCTCATTTCATCTTTCTCCATTTGTGTCACCGGACACTGATCCTTGGAAAGATATATGCCATGTCTGAAGGGTAACAAACCTTTCTTAGCAGTTTGCATGCTGAAACGGGCAATCACAGTATCCACATATGATCCTTGAGACAAGGTCAGCATCCTTTTATTGAGCTACCGCAATACTTTTACCCCTAGGATGTATCCTGCCTCCCCAAGGTCCTTCATATGAAACTGCTCGGATAACCACCCCTTTATGCCCGACAATACTTCCACATTGTCGCCAAATAGGAGAATATCATCTACATAAAGTGCAAGGAACACCACGCTTCCGCTGACACATAGACGGTACACGCAACTCTCGTTTGAGCATTGTGAAAATCCATAAGATTTAATCACTTCATCAAAACGCAGATTCCATGACCGTGAAGCTTGTTTAAGTCCATACAGCGACTTCCTTAGCTTCCAGACCAAATGTTCTTCGCCTTTCTGCACATAACCTTCTGGCTGTTGCATATAGATGTCCCTACCTTCTTCAAGGTACCCGTTTAGAAACGTAGTTTTGACATCCATCTGTCAGATTTCTAGGTCCTTATGTGCTGCTATGGCTAGGAGTATACGAATGGACTTAAGCATGGCTACCGGTGAGAAGGTCTCGTCATAGTCTACACCTTCTTTCTGACTATAACCCTTCGACACCAGCCTTGCTTTGAAAGCTGTAATTTCACCATTCGCTCCTTTCTTTCTTTTGTATATTCATTTGCACCCTATGGCTCGACAGCCATCTGGCAAATCAGTTTTCTGGTATACATCCATAGCCATAATGGATTCTATTTAAGAATCCATGACGATCAGCCATTTGTCTGCATCCTTATCAGATACCGCCTCGTCATATGTCCAGGGATCGGTATCATCCAGTCCATTTTCCGGGATCAAGTCAGAAGACTCTCCCACGAACATGTACCTATCGGGTTGGTGGACAACCCTCCCACTGCGACGAGGCATCTGAACCGTGTCAGTAGTTGGCACAGTACGCGTTGGTCCCATTCCTTGCATTAGTGGCAGTGTTGGTATAGCCTCACCTGTTTTAAGTGGATTTACCATTACACTGGGCTTTCCTGATGGAATTGTTTCTTTGTCCTCAAGCTCGTGGAGGACAATTTCACTCTTGGATCTGTGGTTTCTTAAATATTCGTCCTCGAAGAACCTCACGTTCGTACTGACAACGACTTTCTGATTCTCAGGACAATAGAAGTAACCACCTTTCGTTTGCCTGGGATACCCTACAAACAGCATCAGCTTACACCTACTTTCTAACTTATCAGGTTCCTTTGTCAGCACATATGCCGGACAACCCCAACCCCTCACTCTGTTCAAACTTGGCTTTCGCCCATACCAGAGTTCCAGAGGTGTTTTAGGAACTGATTTAGAAGGTACCAGGTTAAGCAAATAGGGCCGCTGTCTCCAAGGCATATCCCCAAAATGAAATCGGCAAGCTTGCATAACTCATCATCGACCTGACCATTTCCAAGAGAGTTCTATTTCTTCTTTCCGCTACACCATTTTGTTGAGGGGTTCCTGGTGCAGTCCACTGGGACTTAATCCCGTTATCTGACAAGTACTGCAAGAACTCGTTACTGAGGTATTCTCCACCACGATCTGATCGTAGTGTCTTGATAGTCTTACCTAGCTTCTTTTCAACCTCAGTCCTAAACTCTTTGAATTTCTCAAAGCATTCAGACTTATGGCAAAGCAAATAGACATATCCGAATCTTGAGTAATCGTCAATGAATGTGGCAAAATACTCATAACCTCCACGAGCTTGCGTAGACATTGGTCCACATAAGTCAGAGTGGATCAATTCCAACACATTCTCTGCTCGAGACTGACTTGCCTTGAAAGGCCTGGTCGTCATCTTTCCTTCTATACAGGACTCATAGATTTGATGCGGTACCACTTGGAAAGAATCCAAGTGCCCATCGCATGCTAATCTTTTGATCCTATTTAGATTGATGTGACCTAGTCTCAAGTGTTAGAGATATGTTTGATCCTCATCGGAAGAAAACTTTCTCTTTAAATGATTATTATTATTGGATGAGTTTGCAACATTCACGGAAGATTTATGCATACAATCAATGATATAGAGAGATTCAATCTGTTTGCCATGACAGATAACACCGTTATTACCAATGATAGAAACTCCACTATCAAAAATAACTGAATATCCATCACAAAATAACTTGGAAACTGAAATTAAGTTCCGCCGAAAAACCGGCACATATAAAACATCTCTCAAAATCAGAACATTGTTTTCAAAGCATAAAGTAAAATCTCCAATGGCTACTGCTGAGACTCGCTCTCCGCTGCCCATTGAGATGGTAATCTCGTCATACCTCAGCTGCCTTGTCGGCCTGAACCCCTGCAAAGAATAACAAACATGATCAGTAGCTCCAGTATCCACTACCCAAGAATGGGTAGAAACCGATGCTAAACATGTTTCCGTTATAAATGTACATGACGTACCTTGTCTACCCGTGCTAGGCACTAGACAATCTACTTCACTTTACTTGCTTTTGCATGGTCTGATGACACCTTCTGCTAAATCAGCTTCATCTAACCTTTTAAGCATTTCCTTTGCTTCAGCAACTGCCTTGTCAAAAGATGACAAAGTTGGAGCAAATTCTAATGCCCTAAGATTAGAATCCTCTCGCATCAGGAGTAAGAGTAACTCAGGAAGAGTGAACTCGCGCCTGGTACCGAGGGACTTGATGAAATCATCATAAGAATCAGAGAGAGAGTGCAGGACAATCAATATTTCTGCCCGCTTACTGACTTGTCCACCTCTCATTTTGTACTTTCTCATAATTCTCATCATACTGATAAAGTGCAGAAGCAACGAACTCCCATCAGTCATTCTCTTGCAGATCAGGTCTTCAAGATTGTAACTAACAGTTCATCTCACCTTCCTATAAACCTTCACAAGGTCCCTCCATATCTCAACAATAGATCCGAACTTCTTGTACTTGAGCTTTAATTCTCTAGTCAGGCTCTTCATGATGAGTTTAAGGGCAAACCCATCAGAAGCTACCCATCTGTCATAGAATTCTCTCTCATAACCAGTACAGTTCCAATACTTAGGAGTCAGAGGGTCCATGTAAAGAATATGGGCATGTTTTGCAGTGCAGAGTATTTCCATGAAGCATAACTTCCACTCAGGAAAATTCGGACCAGTTAAAGGGTTTGTTATTAAGAGGTTGACAACGTGAGCAATAGACATGTCTGAAAACAATAAATTAAAACCAGAAATTAAAACATAGTCGCAAACTATTGAAACAATTAAATATTGAAACCTTATGATAAAGCAATATTAATGTTTCCTCCAATTTGCCTAAGTATTACTATTGCAAGCCACACATGTGGACGTTTACAACAAAACACTTAACCAAACTGCATCTTTCAATTCCAGTCCTTTAATTCCAATCCATGCCCGGGTTCCTTAGACAAATGGAATTAATAATTGGAGACTAACTTAAGACCATATTATCCTACTGAGCAGGGACATCACAAATGAGTTATACTCTGGATAATATCTAAGCTAGCTTACCACCAAAGCCAACCCTCCCATATAAGAATCTGTTAGAACACACCCGATCCCTATAATAAGGTTGTCTCATTTAATTCAATCCCTAGAGAACTTATGAAAATTCAATACGCAAGCTACACATGTAGACGTTTACGCATGAACTCCCACTTCTCACATGAAATAAATGTTTGTTTTAAGAAATCCTATCTATTAGAAATTATGAATAATAAATTAAGTAAGCTACACATGTAGACGTTTACCTAATAAATTACCCACTTCCAATAAAGGATCGCTTTGTGGAGGTCTTACTAAATTATGAGCTTAGTAATTTTTTAGTTCATAAGGTTCAATTGCATAGATTCTTTTATGTAGCCATAATTATAACATTGCTAAAATTCTATCATGCATGGCATGAGCCCCGAATTTATAGTTATAATTAATTACATAAAATAAATCACATAACATGCTTTAAAGCTGTAAATAAAAGCAGTAAACGTGCTCTATTATCTACAACATGCTTGTATGCTGCGCAATTAAATTAAACACGTATATCATGCGAAGACAAATAATAAAGCAAATAAAAAATGTCCTCGTGGCCCCATGATACGAAATAAAATTTAATTCTAACTATTACAAGTTGGAATTAAAATACAGATCTTCGACTGGGCTCCCACTGCTTGGACTGAGATTTGAATTTATTTTCCGAATTTGGGCCTCCAAGAGTTGATTTATCGGAAAATTGGACAACTGGGCTAGTTAACTGAATCGCGGGCCTGGGCACACATTGCAAGCCCAATAGCCCACGAGAACTTGGCCCGACGAGCCACCACCGGCAAACCACCGCCGCCGGCGACTCGCCGCCGCCGTGACGGCTCTCAGAATTGCGCAACACCCATGCACGTACGTGTATGGTTGTAGCCCGCGATCCGCCTCCTCTGGCCGTTGCCTGTTTCGTATGCCGCCGCCCCGACTTGCCCCGACCATTGCCCGAACCGCCGTACACCTTCTTCTCCACCGTTGGCTCACCTAGGCTCGCCGGAAAACACGCACGAAGTGCGGAGGGGACGTGCGCTCCGGCACGCACCCACAAACCCTAGGGTTTGCGCCGGATGCACCCGCGCCGCCGCCACTGTCCGCCTCGTCGGTCTCCGCCCTCCGAGCCGTCGCCACACCACCTCGCTCTGCTTGCCGACGCTGACCGTGGGAGGGAAGACGGCCGCCGGCGCGCGCAGGGTCGCGCAGGCCTGCCGCGCACGTGCGTGTGCGAACCCTAGGGTTCCACCGCATCGCGCACGCGCCCGCGCACCTGGCCGCACGCCGCCGCCCTGTCGCCTTCCGAGCCATCGCCACACGCATCACCGGTCCCGGCCTGGAGCACCGCACCGCGCCTGGCCGGCGATGGGCCGCGCGGCTGCTGCCCCGTCGCGCGCGCACGCCGCGCGCTGAAACCCTAGGGTTTCCGAGCGGCTGCGCCGTCGTCGTGGCCGCCGTACGCCTGTGCTGCCGTGCCCGGCCTGCTGCCATGCCGGCGCTGTTGTGTGCCATCGTGCGGTCCTTCGTTCTTCGTGTTCTTCGTGTTCTTCGTTTTCCATTTTACAGATTTAATTTTTAAATAAAAGATTACATTGAATAATCTAATTACAATCTAAAAAATCTAAATCTAACCACGGATTTATCTCGTGGGTGAAAAACGAATCCATATAAAAGGGCGGATTAACCCTAGAACCACGAGGACGAAAAAACATACAATCAATCCAAAAACCATCCATTACATGCATTCAATAATAATACTCATGGATGATCATAGGCAATATTATTTTTCCGATAGAGCCAATTAATTAACCTGGCTCTGATACCAATTGAATGGATTCGTGAACTAAATCACGTAGTCCATTTGCCAAGGATCGTTAATTGGAATATCAAAAATAAATTGCAATGCCTATGAAAAATCCTAGCATGCTCCTATATTATTATGCATAAGAAGGTTTATGCGGAATACCTGGATTGATGATCTTTGAAGAACGCGTGCGCGGAGATGCCCTTTGATCTTTCCCACGCACAAGGATTTAATTTCCTAACAGATTGAGGAAATAAATCTATGAAAATAATAATGATATTTTCGAAAATAAAGAGGAGAGGGAGAAGAAGAAAAATCCTCTTGATTTGATCTTCTGATCTGTATCCCAACTCGATCTGAAAATCCGGTGAAGATTCTCTATTAGATCCCTTGCCCGGTTGAGAAGCAGAATTTCCTCCTCATTCTCAGATCTTAGTCGATCACCACAGCTCCCAAATTCTGGTTTGCTGTGTGCAACTTATGATCTTGTGGTGTGTTGAGATCTGAGGAACTGAGGCCTATTTATAGGAAATTACTGGACTCCTATTGGGCTTGAGTTTCATGGGCCAGACCAGGGACCAAAATGCAAATAGGAAATAAGGCCTATCAATTAATTAATTCCCATATTCAACCCATAATATAATTAATTAATTAATATTGATTCATTCCACCAGAGAATCAATACTGTCCTACCTATTTGCTACCCCATTTTGAGGTACGGGTTGCATGGGCTCGGTATATCCCCACATTTAAGGTTCAGACATTCGTTAATTAATTTAAGCTCTGAGAAGCTATTTAATTAATTAACATCTTATATTCCTGAATCAATCCACTCAAACCTTTTCACTTATGCTTGAACTTAATCAGCCTGCAGGACTTAGCATAACGAACCTTTTGAGCTATTCAGGGAATGTCACCATCCTATACTGGATGTGGTTACCTAGTTCAGATACCAGACAGTCATACACAAACTGCTATTACCCAAGACACAGATATACAAGCTCAACTAAAGCCTTTCACTTCAACTCAAAGTAATACACAACCTGCATATACTTTTGTACCTTCATTTAGGCATAGGATCTCGTCAAGCCATAGAGATCTAGATTCTTTTAATGTCAGATAAAAGAATCGATCTCGACTTAGGTCCTTATCAATGTGTGCCCCACACCAGCATACCAAGCCATCCAAGATAAGATGCTTATTACTGCGTATGCTGCAGCCTACACCGACAGTTTATCCTGGAACTGTCGCAGCTGTGATAACTATTTATATCTCGCTAGGTTAAACGATCCATACGATCTTTCGTGATCTTCTACACACCGTATGATCTTCCTATCGACGAGATAAGAGGATAATTGCGTTTGCGACACATGTTTGTTAATTCAGACAGGAGATGAACATACAACATTTATGATTCCCAGTATATTAACCAATCGACCTTGTACATAATATACCAATCATAATGCTTTCAGTATATAAATCCATCACTTGGTTTATCTTAATTGTGTTGGTAATCTCCAAAAACTGGGAGATATGGGCATTGGGGTCTTCCGTTGGATGGCCACCATATTGATTGTTTTGGATCATTTGCACGAGTTGTAGTTTTATCTCGAATTGTGTCGCATTGACCCCCAGCCAGAATCCTCCCGTGGCATACTCTCCTTGTGGTTGGAAAAGATTTTGGAGAGGCCTCCTTGGCTCATTTCTTCCATTAAAAGTTGCCCTCATCTCTTCTAATTACCCTTGGAGTTCATCTATCATTTCCTTCTCATCTCTTCGATCCTCAATATTCATCTCAATTCCTTCAACTCTATCTATCCACTTTTTTGCATCTGACACTCGAGCTTTGGTTCTCGTAGTCATAAACCACCTACAAGAATCCAAAAGCTCCAATCAACAAACAAAAAAAATCAAATAAAACAAACAATTAAACAAACACTTAGATTAAAAGCAACTCAAATTCACTAATATCTAGCAACCTAGTCAATTTAGTCCCCAACAACGGCACCAAAACTTGGTCCGCTTTAAATTCAATTAGTTAACTTCCCAGCGATGCAAGAATAAAAATAAGTCAAATCTGGGACCTTCTTCGTTTGCCTGCAAGAATACTAGTTTATGTTGTGTTGGTATTATTATATCTAAGCAAATTCTATTGTTGAGTTTGAGTATTGACTAGCACAATCTAACTCATATCTATCTAACTATAACATAACATGAATCAAAACTAGCAATCATCATCATCATCATGCCAACAAGCACAATCTTAATCACCCAACAACAACAAGAACAAGCACAAATCAAATTATCTCAAATGAGGGAAAATTAGGACATTGGAGGGAACTTTGTAGTGAACAAATAAAACCAATTGAATCATGCAAATACAAATTAATCTTCCAAGAGATGGTAAATCCACACTTATATGACTAATCTCCTTAGCACCAGCGAGTTAATCGTAGATGGGCTACGATTATCAAACTGTTACGTTATCTAATCCTAACACACTCCCAAATGACCGGGATACTTAAACTTTATGCTTGCTCTGCACGGGGATTTGATCGAGACATATATAAGAACATGCTAATCAGGACATTTCAATCCGCATATCGGCTGCAATCTCAATGTCAAATATCAAGCATTTGACTCTTATCTACATTACTTGAAAGAGAACAAGATCTAGCATGTCTTAATCAACAAGGAAGAGGTAAACAAGTAATCAATTGATCAAAATTATTCACTTCAACATTCAATCCAACATCCTAATGTATCTAGCTACACATACCTTTGAATTGGTTAAATTAAATTGAAAAACAAAACTTATCCATTACGAAGTAGACTTGAAATAGAAACCTCCCCCAAACCGGATAGATTTGGACTTGAATCCCCTTCAATTGATGGTTTGATGGAGTAGAAGTGTTTTTTAGAGTGAGAAACCGCCACAAAAGTGTAAAAAGTACCAAAAGTCCTTTCCCCAATCGTTTTTCCACCTATTTTATTAAGATCCCACACCTCAATTTTAGCCCGGATGAAATCGGCACGACTCGGATGCTTCAAAACTGAAAAATCATCAAAATTGCACTCTCAGTTTCACCCCGGATAAATCTAGCTCAACCGGGATTTGCCTCTGTAGAGCAGATCCCGGCCAAGCTCTGTCAGGGTTTGGTTGGTAACAAATCTAGACCAAACCTATTCATGTCTGGACCGGGGTTTGGATTTGAAATCTGCCTGCTGCTCCACTACTCCATTGGGGTCGATGTTTTACCAAAAAAATGGGTCAAACTTGATGAAAAATGCTCAATTCCTTCCCTACACAGCACCAACACAACAAGACACAAAAATAAGACAAAAACAAACCAAAAACCTATGATATGTGGGTGAAATGAATGCAAACAAGAACTCAAACATATCAATAAATCGGTCATTTCACATACATATCAAGTGCTCAGGAAAATACGAGATTAATTAAATGTGGAAGCTTGTCAGAATCTCCAATAAATTAATGAATGTACGGTAACCTTAAATGTGGGGATTCTCAGGTAACTGCAGCTCGTTTTCATAACGTGGTAATAAAGGGGTAAGTCAATATTAATTATGTGGTGACAAAGAATTAATATTGATTTAATTAATTGTGTCTTGGGTTGTAGACTTGGGAATTAATTATTTCATAGGCCCACTTTATTATTTGCATTAGGTCCCAGGTCTGGCCCAATTAAATATGCTGAAATAAGCCCAGTAGTCCATTAAGGTTTCAAACCCTAGATCTATAAATAGATGGTTCTCTCTCTCAAACCCTAATTAGTTCAAATCAGTTTAAACCCTAGTGAGAAGAAAAAGGAATTCGACTATGTGTGTTTGGAAAATGAAGGAATAGAGGTGGGCGATGCCTGTGTGTTTGGAAGAAGAAGGAATTCGACTTTGTCGTGCACAATCACAGTCCGATGTAATCCTCACCAGTAGCACAATTGAACAACATTGGGATACAGATCTGAAGATTTAATCTGGAGAACATCCTTTTCTTCTCTTCTATGTTTTATTAATTAAATCTTGAAGTTAGATTTGTTTCAAATTTCTTATTTCGCATATTAAATTATCTTGCATGGTTGAATCGAGGGATTGGAATTCAAACGCGAAAGATCGGATCAGACTCTACGAGGTTCAGGTATATTCAAAATCCACTGCATTAAATTTAAAGGAGCATGCTTAGGGTTTATCGATGGTTAATTGTTTACAATATCCGTAAATGATCAGGGCTTATTTGGATTTAGCGACTCAGTTCACCTCTCATAAAATAAATCCTTATAGTAGCCATTTGACTATCTTCTGCCTCTCGGTAAGCCATTGATGGTTGTTCATGGCCATGTCTGCTAGGAGTCTCATCCCTTCTTCTCCAATTTTCTTCATCAGAATGCCTTCAGCTGAAGCATCCACCAATTCTTTCATGTGATGGGTTAGTCCCTTGTAAAAGTGGCACACCAACATATTCAAATCTATACCATGGTTGGGGAACATCCTCAACAACTCCTTGTACCTCTTCCTAACCTCGTACAAGGTCTTATCATATTTCTGGCTGAAGTGGGTGATCTCTAATTTCCTCTTGAGTATGACACTGGGAGGGAAATAATTTGCGAGAAATTTTTCTCTCAGTTGCTCCCACAAGCCAATCTTGCTCTTGTCCAAGCTAGCAAACCAAGATCGGGCCTCATCCCTGAGAGAAAAAGAAAATAAGTGCATTCGGATAGTGTCTTTTAGCACTCCATTCTGCTTCACCGTATCACACACCTCGATGAATTGATTTAGGTGAGCATACGGGTCTTCAATTACCTTCCCTGCCAACTGGTTCTGCTGAACCATCTGATTAGGCTCGTCTTTAACTCAAAGTTGTTGGCATTGATGCCAACTTGGAAACCCGAATCCTCTTGATGTGGAAGGAAGCGATTCAAGAACGGTCTCTGTTGCACTACCACTTGTCTGTTATTGTTTCCTCCCCCCATTCAGTGCTCCCAGTCTAGAAGCTTGCTCGAGTTTGGCTGTCTGTGCGGCTTGGAGTAGTGTCCTCAGCTGTCAGACCTCATCAATGAACTGCCACTGTTCTTTGGGAGTCATATTCTGAAGTGGTGCTTCTGGTTGATTCTCCATCTCAGTTTGTTTGTCTTTTTTTTCTTTCCTTTGCTTTTGTTTCTCATATAGGTGGCTTCACTTTCTGAATCAAAGGCTTTGAGTTTCTTGCCTTTTGCTCTTGTGTTCATGCACCTGAAAAGAAATACAAAAAGCTAAAAACGACAGTTGTGTCGATTGACAAGGGGGTTATCGATCGATATGTAGCATACTTTTGTGTCGATTGACAAGAGGGCTGTCAATCGAATAAGAGGTAAATCTCACACACGCACACAAAAAAAAAAAAAACCTTAAGCTAACGAGTATCTAAACAATCCAATAACAAAATAAAATCTGACTAATTCCTCGACAACGTCACCAATTTGATTGTGATGCTAAACTAGAGCTTTCTAATTATAGGGAATTAAACCAATTCAATCAATCCTACGGCACAGATCCTAAGGAATTCAACGAATCCAATCAACAAGCATAAAACAATCAATTCAAACAAAAATTATTATTATGGTGGAAATATGAAAAATTGGAATTAATTCCTTGGTTAGACAATTAAAACCAAGATTACAAGAAAGTGAATTTTACCTTTTGAGTCTCAATAACACAAACTAGTCAATCTCGATAAACATGCAGATTGCATCCTATAACTAAATCTTCTTTTCAAGACAGAAAACAATTACAATATCAAATTCCCTCTTCCTATTGTTCATTATCTCCTCTCATTCTCAAATTAACAACTAACAATCTAATCCAATTTTCATCTCTCGATCCTTTAATTGAAAATAGATTTTAAAATCAAAACATGAGAATTTGAATAAATTAATAAACGATGGATTTAATTAAATTACAACATGCCAAGAGGATGGAGAAAAACCCTAGAACCTGTTAGGGTTTCTAGCCAGACATGATAAACACACAAATTGGAAGAAGCATATAAATTTGCATTGAACTTACTTGAAGCATGAAGAAATTGGAATTAAAATCTTTAATGTCTTTGAGTTCCAAAGCAGTAAAGAAAAGAAAACTAAAAATATAAAGTAAACTAAATGCTAAAGTAAAATAAATAACTAATGAAAAATTAACTCTAGAAAACTAATGACTTAACACAAAAATTCGAGCTGTAATGTTGTATTAATTGAGGGGGAAATTAAATCTTCATAAGGTAATGGCTTGGGAAGGAAATATCTCAAAATTAGCTGCGAATGTGCCTTTTTTACCTTAGGATTATTGTTAGATACTAAAACCCCTTCTGTTGTAGATGCTTCATAATCATAGTTTGATATGTTTTGGTGCATCAAAGCCCTAGCAACTCAGTATCGAGTCGATTGTAAAAATCAAGTATAGGAATTCATACTTGAGTTGTAATAGATTTCGAAAGAAAAAGAATCAAGGATGCTGAAGGAATCAATAGACTTGATGAATTGCTGAAGACTGCTAAAGAAGAAAAACGCTAGCAATGCGGAGGAATACTACAAGAATGCTAAACAAGTAACACTAGTAGAATCCGAAAGGTCTTAGCTAAAAATTGCTGAGATACCCGCCGCATGCTAATAGCTAGCAAACAACAATCAACAATCAAGAAAAACTGAAGAGTCGTGAATCAGAAGGATCCAAATCAAGGAAACCCGATGAATAAGAGGAAAGAACAATCATCAGACGCAAAGAAAGTTTCACATCTACAACAAAAGATCCGTTCTGACCGAGACGGCTACAAATATATGCTACGCCAGTCAGAGATGAGGAGACTTGAAGAGTCTCTGTCCGCTGCAGAAAAAGGAAGAACGCAGATAGGTGAGCAATGCCATTAAGTCTAATGGATAAGATTCAAACAACCATTTGAATCTTCACCCATAAATAGGTGTCATCCTTATTTTATTCAAAGGTTCGCAAATTTCTACATACATAGATAACAAACAGAGATCAAATACACTCTCTACATTACGCGAACCCATCCGAGCTAGTTCTTAACTGAAGCTTGATATGTGCGTAAAATGACCTATATTTTGATGTGTGAGCATGCATGTTTGTGTCCATTTTACTCCAATATCATAGGTATTTGTATTCGTTTTGTTGTGTTTTTTTGTTTCTTGTGTCTCGGATGTTGTAGGTTAGGTTTGGAGCATAAAGCAATGTTTTCGACTTAGTTTTGGAGGAAAATTGCCCAAGCCGAAGGTCAAAAGGAAGTTGGATTGACCAAGCAGAGCAAAAGGAAGGAAGAGACCGGGTTTCAGAGAGATCGCCGGGCCGAGCTAGGTCAGGCTCGACCGAGCCATGTGGAATAGAGGCCTGACTCGGCTGACCCTGTCTTGCTCGACCGAGCCTGGCATTTCAGAGGATTCGCTCGGCCAAGCCAAGCCTGGCTCGGCTGAGCCAGATTGTGTTTTGGCAGTATTTATGGTTTTTCAACTATCTCGGGCGAGCCAAATTTGGCCCGAGCAATCCTAGGCTCTGTTTGCTCGTCTATAAAAGGGGGATTCTCGAATTTTAAAAGAACTTTTGGCCATTTTTATTACGTCAAGCTAGAATTCACCCAAAATTCCATCTCTTAATCCTACTCCATCCTAATCCAAGAGGAGCAAGAGCTAATTCACCATCCTTTGAGAGGAATTGAAGATCAAAGTTGGTAGATCAAGATCAAAGTGCTCATTTTAGGGGAAGAATTCATTCAAACCTATCTCTTGTAATGTTTGGTTTCAAATGGAATATTGTATTGTTGAACATTGGAGGTATGGAATTCTAAATTTCCTTGGATGTTGATTTGAATGAAGGTGTGAGAAACTAGGTTGAATTATGTTTGTTTACTTTCCTATTTGAGATTGAATCACACTAGAGCTTGTTCACATGGACCTAGATATAGGTAATAGCCAATCTAGGTGTTAATTTATACGAATTTTGTAGCCAACACGCGGAAAGGAGTGTCGTGAATAGTGTGAGTTCTTGTGTTCCTTGATCCAATCCCTGTGCAGAGATAGGGAATAGGATGATGATTTATGTGCTATTAAGAGTTGTCTAGGATCCGATAACGTGGCTGTTTGAGGTTCTTAGTGTCATCAACGGTCGATTCACCGTGACTGGGTTTTGGCTAGTGTAGGGTAATAGTCTATCCTTCTAGGAATTAAATATGTTTGCATCATAGCTCAACTCAAGTAGATCACACCTAAGTTCTTATCAACATTCGTTCTTACTCATTTGAGAACTTGTGATACTTGTTCTACCACTGCTACTACAAATTGAAGTGTTGTTTGAATTTACATTTTATGAATAAAGTTGATTGATTGCTTAAGTATGGGTTTAGTTAGTTCAATTTTGCATTAGGAATTTAGACAAAAACTAAACGAAATTTGTTTGCCTTGCTATAACGTTTCCTTAACGAGTAAGTTGTATTCTATAGGGCGAATTCGAAAGAACCTTAGATATAAAATTTAACTTGGTTTGTGTGTTGAATTACACGTGCATCTTATTTTTGGCGCCGTTGCCGGGGAATTCTTTTGATTAGGCTTGTAGATATTGTTGAATGTTTTGAAGTTGTATGCTAGGTGTTTGATAAATTGCTTCTGTGAATATTGTTTTTAGTTTTTGCTTGAATATTGTTCTTTGTTTTGTTTGTTTGATTTTTGTAGGATTGGTAATTAGTTCTTGTGGATTTTGTAGGTTGTTTGTGATCACTAATTATAAGGCTCGGGAGATTGAAGAAAGAAAGTTTCGTCAAAGAAGAGAGAATATTGAAGTTGAGTTTGAGATGAATCACCGTGGCGAGGATTCGGTGAGAATAGAAGAGTTGGAGAGGCAACTTGAGTTAATGAAAGCCATGATGAATGAGAGGAACGGGCCACGAAGACCGTTACAAAACTTGTTTAGACCACAAGGGGGACCGACAACCGAAGGATTCCAGTTAGGAGTGAATGCCACACAGTTTGAAATCAAGCCACAATTGGTACAAATGATTCAAAATAACCAATTTGGGGGGCATATGACCGAGGATCCTAATATCCACATCTGTAGATTCTTGGAGATCACGGATACGATCAAAATCAATCAAGTTCCCCAAGATCAAATTAGATTGCAGTTATTTTCATTCTCCTTGCGAGATGGTGCTCGGAGTTGGTTTAAAGGATTAGGTAAATCCAACATTGCTACATGGGAGGAACTTCGGGAGAAGTTCTTGTTCAAGTTCTTTCCACCTAGTTTGACGTTGAAGAGGAGAGCCGATATAACATCTTTTGGGCAAAGATATGATGAACCGCTCTATAAAGCATGGGATCGGTTTCGTGAGCTTCTACAAAAATGTCCTAGGCATGGTCTCTCCGTAGTCAACAAATTTGCCAATTTTATGGGGGATTGAATTATGATACGAAAGTGATGATGGATGTCTCATCGGGGGGTGCTTTCCTCGATCAAGAAGAAGAAGAAGAATGGCGGACAATTGAAAAGATGGCTGAAAATAGTTTCTAATGGCCAAAGGAAAGGAAAGATTATAGATTGGTCATATTGGTAAATGAGGCCAAGGAAAGCGAGGACTTCAAAGAGCAAATAGCTGCCATGCAACGAAAGCTCGATACATTATCTACTTTGGGGAATAGAAGAGAGGATATGATGGTGATTAAGCATGAGGAGGCTTATCCGGAAAATGTGAACTTTGTCAACCAACGGATGGGGTACAACAATCGACCTCAATATAATCCACCGGGAAATATGCATTACCATCCCTCCAACTGGTTTCACCCCAACTTCTCTTATCCAAATCCCAATAACGCTCTTAATCCTCCGTTTCAATTGGAAGGACGGGGGAGTAGTACTCAAGGAGGTTATGCTGGGGGAAGTAGTAGAAATGTCAACCAAGAGGTGAGGAGAAATTCAAATGAAGATTTTGATAAACGCTTTGAGAAATATGATGGGATGTTCGCAGAATTTCAGCTGCAAATTTCCTCAATCGCCAAACAACTAAGTGGAAAACACCAAGCTGGGAAATTTCCAAGTGACACCGAAATCATACAAAAGAAAAGGTGCAACATGGTTGATGGTGAGAATAGATTGGATGAGAGATTGGAGGTGATGACTCCCAAGGTTGAAAGTGTGGAGTTGGAAGAAGAAGTGAGAGTAGTGAATGAAGAAGGAAAGGAGGTTGAAGTTGAGAACAAGGAAGAAAAAAACGAGGAGCAAACCAAAGAAGTGCATTTCTTTGATTATGTGCGGAAAGGAGATATTGAGATGCCACTACCAGAAGAGATTGAAAGTGTACCAATGTTAGATAAACTTGTTGGAGTTGTGACAATTCCAGATGGTGAGCTATATGATGTAAGGAATATTGAACAAGAAGGAAATATCATAGCTAGCAAGAAGGAGGATCCGGGGGGATTTGTGATTGGGTGTGCAATTGGAGATGTGAATGTCGAGAAAGCCTTGTGTGACTCCGGAGCTAGTGTGAATGTGATGTCATGGGACTTGTACAAGGAGCTGGATAGTGGAGAACTTGAACCTACAAGTCAAGTCCTGCAATTGGCAAATCATGCTCTATTTTGCCCACGGGGAATTCTTGAAGACGTACATGTGGAGGTATTAATATTTACATTCCCGAGTGATTTTCTTGTAGTGGATATGAAGAACAAAGGTGGAATACATTTGATTTTTGGAAGGCCATTCTTGCACACGGCCGATGCACTTTTTGACATGAAACATGGTGGGCTCACCTTATGTTGTTGCGGAAAAGAAGTTGTCTTTTCCGTACCTCCAAAGAGTATTGATGTGAATGAAGCTTAAAAAGTTGGTAAGAAGAAGATATTGAAGGATGTGCTTGATCCGGGATTGGACTTCGTGGGGGAATAGATTGATGAGAAAGATGATCCGGGGGATGATATTGAGTTTGATCAAGGAAGGACAAACAAAGCTCGGGTTGATGGTGATACACCCCGGAGTGCTAGGAGAAAGTTGTTTTTCTCGGACGATCATGTGACTCTTGAACGAGGTATGAGTTCGGGTTCGGCACCCATTGATCATGATTGAAAATTTTGAGGTATGGTCGTCGAGCTATCGACGTTAAAAAAGCGCTTGTGGGGAGGCAACCCAATGGTTTTATACCTTGTTTACTTTCAAATTTCGAATAAGTGTTTGTTATTTCATTGTGCTAGTTTAATGCTTTGTTATTTTGTTGAAGGATTTTTGATTGATAGTTGTTCTACGAACATACATTGAGTTGTGATTAAAGATCGGAGAAGTGGGAAGGCCAAGTGCCCGAAATGGTGAATAAAAAGTGTAGCAAAACAGAGAGGAAGCTCGTCCGGGATGGATAAGGATCGTCCGAGATCAAAAAAACTAGAAAAAAATGTAAGTTTCAGTAGCTCAGAGGGGCCGCTCGGCCGAGCAAGGTGTGGCTCGGTCGAACGCGAGCGTGCCCTGCATTGCTCGGACAGAGCCATCTGTCGCTCGATCGAGTGACGCGCATAATTTAAATTCAGCTCGATGCCCATTTCGCCCCATCTTTGTCTCAGTCAAAATCTCTCTTCCCAAATTTTCTCTAACCCCTTATTTCTTTGATTTGTGCTTATCTCACCCCTCAATTTCATTCATGGCTAGTAAGAGAGCTCGTGGTGCTTCTTCCTCTTCCTCCATTGCTCGCCCCAAAGGATTCGATGATGAGAAGAAATGCTCGGTACAAGAGTTTGGTGGAACGCCAAGTGGTTGGGACCAAATATCTTTGCAAGGAGACGTTGAAGGCACTCAAGTTGAAGGATGACGTGTGGAGCCTCTTCAAGGGCATTGGTTTGGAGAAGCTTCTCACGGCGAGTTGGCCGGGGTACATGGAGCTGTCAAAGGAGTTCTTAGCCTCCGTCACCATCATGAAAGGCGCGGGGGGTATTCCTTTATCGATGAAATTCAAGGTTAAAGGTAAGGAATATTTTTTCCAAAAGGCTAAAGATGATGAGATATTTGGATGCGATGTTGATTCCGTATTTTTGCATGAAAATGTTAGTTTGGGGGATTTTTGGAAAGAGATCACTGGGATTGAGTATGATAGGAAATTTAATATTAAGGATTGTAGAGCCACTTCAATTAGGAATCCGGTTATACCTTATATTCAGAAGTTTGTTGGTGGTTCTGTGTGTGGGAGGTACGAGTCTAGCAATGTGATTACTGTTGAATTATACATGTTGTATGCTGTGATGAATAGGATCAAATTTTCGTTGGGGGCTATGTTAATGGATTCTTAGAGTAGGTAGCTAATATCCGTACCCCCTCCTTTTGTTGTGGAATGATTACGCCGATTATAGATCATTTGGGGTTGTCGTTGTCGGGTCCTTCTACCCCTGCTGTGTATTTGGATACCAACTCTTTGCTAGCTGGAAGGTTTTTGGTTCCCGGGCAGAGAGGCTCTATTTTCTACAAATTTGGGAAGTTTGCTTTGAAAATGCCCAGCAAGGATTATACCACGGTGTTGGATTTGAATGATCGATCCAATTTGTTGATGGACTCGGAGGATCATAAGGATGTGGTTGGAGTGTTGTCCATTGATGGTATTTTACTATCCTCCGTTATCTTTTGGCAGAGGAGCGTGTTGATCTACAGGACGTTGGCCCGAGTACCCGTGCACCTGTGCAGCCTCAGCAGACCCCAGTACACGAGTGGTAGCAGCAGATGATGATGATGATGCAGCAGACTGCTGAGACTGTTGACTCTTTGTCTTTATCTTTGCAGGGTTTGGATGTGAGGATGACCGTTATTCATGGTAATTTTTCTGCCTTCCAAAGAGGTTACATAGCCGATCAGACCTCCATCGCTGCTAGATTTGACAGAGTTGATTGGAGGATGGATGAGATACATGAGGATGTCCATGAGTTGCAGCGTCGTGTTCCCATTCCGTACCAGTCGCACAGAACCTGCCAGCAGCAGCAGGATAGGATGGAGTGATGCCTCACCGCCTACCTTTTTACGAACTTAGTCTCACTTGACTAAGTTTGGGGGGAAGTGTTGGTAGTCGGTGATGTGGTTTCCTCTGTCTCTCTATCTTTACATTGCTTTCTAGATTAGTTAGTTTAGTTGATTTGAATGAATTGATTTTCGATATGGTTGTATAATGATATTTGATCTACATTTGGATTTTGGAATGATTTGGATATGGATTGAATGATTGGTTTTTAATGATGATATGTTATGATTGTTGGATTATTAGCGAGCTTACATGATTTAATACTTTCTATTTGGCATGGTTGTGGATATGTTGAATGGTTTGGTATGTATGGTGGAGCTAGTGGATATTGTCTTATTATTGTTGATGTATGGTTTGTGGAAAGTTTGGTGGAAATGGGAGCTTAATTTGTTGTTTTATGCTCAAGTGTTTGGTGGTGTTTGTGTTGATTTAGTAGGTACAAATAAAGGCATGGGAGAACGGTTCGATCGTGGCTACCGATGGGTAACGCATTCTATCATTTTTCTTGCCAATTGTTCATTGCCTGTAGATTGTTTTTAGGATTGTTGTGTGCTTGTGTGTGTATTTTGAACCCAAGCGAGAACTTGAGATTGGACCATGATTTACTTAGTAGAGCTTGAATTTTTGTCTCAAACAATGATAGGGCGGAATCTTGATATCGATGCATGTTGTAGTCTTACTTTTGAATTGCCGAGTTTCGTGTGTGGTTAATGTGTTGGATTTGACAAAAAGCTGTGAGAATTTGAGCCGTGATGTTGTCATATCTTGTTCACTTGAGAGAGGCGAGATTGAGAGTGAAAAATCTAGAACTTGCATCTATTCTCTATCTATGTGGCATGAGTTTGGTGAGTAGAAGATGATATTAGGCCATCAATTCTTAGACCTACCTTGCACATTGGGAGTATAAGGTGGAATTACTTGATCAATTTTTTCCATTCATATCTTTGACCCCCGTGATTGAGCTTATTTGGAGATATTTTCTTTGATCTTATTAGGACCAAAGTTGGGGGAAAGAGTGTATGAGGGTGAATACGGTGTTGTGAGTTGGGTTGGGAATTGAGTGGAATTGTGATGTTTGAAAAAGAGTGAGGCATGAATATTATGAAATAAAGGATTGATTTGAATCATAGAGATGAGGAAAATGAGGCACCAACCAAAATTTGGTGCATTGGTATGAAGTTAAAGAAGAGAGACACCATTAATTAAATGAATGATGGTGTTAGAAAAAAAAAAGAAAATAGATGAAAAGGAAAAGGAAAAAAAAAGAAGAAGAAAAGTGTTGTGAAAACAAATTAGCCTCGGGTATTGAAGTTGTTTGAAGGAAACAAGTTTGGGGGGTTTTGGGAGATCAAGAAGTTTAGTTACTTTGACCCAAAACCACCTACCATTTAGTAAGCCAAGTAATAACCAAAAACAAAGACCTTCTTAATTTTAGAAGCCTATTCATTGTAGTATAGTGGTGAGAATGGATGCAAGCCTATGGAAATTGAGCTCGATATCTTGTGCTTGAGTGATTCTCATCATCCCTAAACACGTGAGGGAGTGCTTTCATTTCTTTATCCATATTTGATTAGTGGTTCGAGTCCTTATCATTAACCGCGTCACAAAGTTAGGTGATGATCTCGTTTTATTAAAGTATGCTAAGGTAATCAAAATGAGCTATGAGGTAGTTTCATGAGGTTAATTGATTGTTTTACTTTGTTTTGATTGAGGACAATCAAAGGTTCAAGTTTGGGGGATTATGATATGTGTGTAAAATGACCTATATTTTGATGTGTGAGCATGCATGTTTGTGTCCATTTTACTCCCATATCATAGGTATTTGTATTCGATTTGTTGTGTTTTTGTGTTTCTTGTGTCTCGGATGTTGTAGGTTAGGTTTGGAGCATAAAGCAATGTTTTCGGCTTATTTTGGAGAAAAATTGCCCGAGCTGAAGGTCAAAAGGAAGTTGGATTGACTGAGCGGAGCAAAAGGAAGGAAGAGACTGGGTTTCAGAGAGATTGCCCGGCCGAGCCAGGTCAAGCTCAACCGAGCCTTGTGGAAAAGAGGCTTGGCTTGGCTGACCCTGCCTTGCTCGATCGAGCATGGCATTTCAGAGGATTTGCTCGGCCAAGCCAAGCCTGGCTCGGCTTAGCCAGATCGTGTTTTGGCAGTTTTTACGATTTTTCAGCTATCTCGGGCGAGCCAAATTTGGCCCGGGCGATCCTAGGCTCTGTTTGCTTGTCTATAAAAGTGGGATTCTCGAATTTTAGAAGAAGTTTTGACCATTTTTCATTACGTCAAGCTAGAATTCACAAAATTCCATCTCTCAATCCTACTTTATCCTAATCCAAGAGGAGCAAGAGCTAATTCACCATCCTGAGAGGAATTGAAGATCAAAGTTGGTAGATCAAGATCAAAGTGCTCATTTTAGGTGAAGAATTCATTCAAACCTATCTCTTGTAATGTTTGGTTTGAAATTATATATTGTATTGTGGAACATTGGAGGTATGGAATTCTAAATTTCCTTGGATGTTGATTTGATTGAAGGTGTGAGAAACTAGGTTGAATTATGTTTGTTTACTTTCCTATTTGAGATTGAATCACACTAGAGCTTGTTCAGATGCACCTAGATGTAGGTAATAGCCAATCTAGGTGTTAATTGATACGAATTTTGCAGCCAACACGCGGAAAGGAGTGTCGTGAATAGTGTGAGTTCTTGTGTTCCTTGATCCAATCCCCATGCAGAGATAGGGAATAGGATGATGATTTATGTGCTATTAAGAGTTGTCTAGGATCCGATAACATGGCTGTTTGAGGTTCTTAGTGTCATCAACGGTCGATTCACCGTGACTGGGGGTTGGCTAGTGTAGGGTAATAGTCTATCCTTCTAGGAATTAAATATGTTTGCATCATAGCTCAACTCAAGTAGATCACACCTAAGTTCTTATCAACATTCGTTCTTACTCATTTGAGAACTTGTGATACTTGTTCTACCACTGCTACTACAAATTGAAGTGTTGTTTGAATTTACATTTTATGAATAAAGTTGATTGATTGCTTAAGTATGGATTTAGTTAGTTCAATTTTGCATTAGGAATTTAGACAAAAACTCAACGAAATTTGTTTGCCTTGCTATAACATTTCCTTAACGAGTAAGTAGTATTCTATAGGGGGAATTTGAAAGAACCTAGGATTGAAAATTTAACTTGGTTTGTGTGTTGAATTACACGTGCATCAAAGCTTTCATGAATTACTCTGGAAGGAATCTTGCAATCACGATTGCTCTGCAAGCGTGATTCTTACGGGCAACACCAACACAAGGATACGTTCATGGAAGATCGATAAAACTCCGAACAGTCGACGTCCAACGAAAATGGAGGTTTCTTCTCACTCTACGTAGCAACACAGGTCGAAAATTGAAGACTGAGGTGCTTAAAGGTGCGCGTTGACCAGACAGAGGAGCTGCTAAATGTTAGAGATCAGGCCTCACCTTGTACTCAATCTTTTAGTGAATATTCAGTCAGAGGACTGAAGAGTGGACGTAGAACAGTTGTTCGAACCACCATAAAATCCTTGTCTCTTTACAACTTGATTTCGTTATATTTTGCGCATACTTATATTTGAAACTCAACACATCAAGTGTTGTAGTATAAACTGCAATTTACATTACCGAAGAATAGAGCGTATAACACATTTGAAAAATGCTTTCTAAGTCGTGACCTTATCCAGATAAGTCCAAGATCGTTAATACTTCCGCTGCATATAAAATACTTTGATCGGGGACCAATAAGTTGTATCAGAGCGGTTGGTCTTTACAGACTAGCTGCTTCTGAGTCGCTTAGGACCAGATCTACATTTTCCTTGCATATCTGTGTTTCTGTCTTTAGCTCAGGTTCAAAAACATGGAGCATAACGTGAAGTTTGAAAAGTTCATTCATGAAGCCTACTCGACCTAGAAAAATAGGTCGTTCATCACTCTGATGAACATCCATCCAGAAATGAAACAAGTGATCGAAAAAGGACCAATCAAAATCAAAAAGGTAAAAACCAGGGTTGGACAAGCCATTTGAAGAATGGACTCCAAAATAACGAGTTCGTGGTCAACTGATTACGTGGGCATCGATTTAATATTAGGTGCCTTGTCACCCACTCTAATGGAAGAAGCATTGGAGTACGAGAATGACAAAGAAATGTGGGATTTTCTTAGCACTCTAAGTACGGAAATGGATCATATGAAGAGAAACAAGCTACAACAATGGGTAGACAGTTATGAATATTTTCAATTGATTTCAGGTGAAATCATCAAGGACATGGAGGCCAGATTCAACAACATAGTAGATGAGTTAAAGAAACTGGGAAGAACGTACGAGCTTCCCGACTTGAACTCAAAGATTCTGTCAAGACTTCCAAAGGAGGACAGGTTTGTCAAAGTGACCAGTCTGAAGGAGAAAGATCTGTAAGCAATCAGCACCAAAGATGTGTTTGCTCAACTGAAGGCCCATGAATAGGACATCACGCAGATCAACAAAAATGAAATTGTTCTTACTGCACTAACCATTGACGAACCAGTTGAGGATGCTGCATTCTTCGTGAAAAAAGATGGACAAAAGTGGAAAACTAAGAAATCAATCCACTCAGATCAACCAACTCAGTCCAGTTCAACAAAGGAGATTCCTTCCACCAGCAGATCTCAATTCAAAGAAGCAGAATGCTCAGTTAACGAACTAGAATAACGAATGAAGAAACTGCAAAGACTGTTGTTGAATGCTAAAGGAATGAAGGAAGATTTTCTGCAGTGTCTACCAGGAGACAGCAAGAACGTTAAGAAGGTGCCAAGGACATGCTACGAATGTAATTCTCCAGATCACCGGAAGTTCGAATGCCCACGAGTAGAACCAGAGGAAAGGGAAAGACTGAGGAAGTTGTTTGAAAGGCGTGCATCAAAGGCTATTACTAAAACCTAACGAGGAAAGAACTACCAGACATTCCAGATTACGACAACGAAAGTTACTCATCAAAAGATTAAGAGGATGTTCTCATGGTGTTCATGGCATATATCAATGAAGAGCAGACAGAAGAATCCGTTCTAGCTGCCACAGGAAACCTGGTAACCAACACCACTCTGTCTACTGCTTCTACTTCTGATAATGTGCATGACGCTGCTTATTCATATTGTTCAGAATCAGATGAGATTACTATAGAATACCTACTAAAAGAATTTTAAAAAATCCATGCATTAAAAGATGCTTTAGTAAAAGAAAACTCCTCTCTTAAATCTCAACTTTCTATTTTTACCATTGAGATTAAGAAATCTAGGTCAGCAAATGAGGAACTTCTCAAATTAAAAACAAAATCCTTCTCCTTGAATGAAAAACTTAGCATTTTAAAACAGGAGAATAAAAGTTTGAAAAATAAAAGCTCTGTGCAAAATACGTGTCTCTACAAATTTCCAAAGAGCATGAGAGATTTGAATGATATTCTATGTGTCCAAAGAAGTTCGAAGAACTTCGCTGGAATAGATTTTGATGAAGAGAAGTCATATGATGCTGAATCAAGTAAAACAATGAAAATTGTTTTTATCCCAGCAACAGGGAAGATTCAACAAACTGCTAGGAAATACAAGAGGGAAAATTCTAAGTCAATTGCTCAGCAGAAATGTTAGGAGACTAACATCTCTCAGCTGACTACTCAGCAAAGGTTAAATTACTTATCTGTTGAGAAAAGGCCTGCAAAGTCAGGGTATGTAACCCAGCAGACTGTTCCATCTGCTAGGAAAGTTCATTCAAATCCTAGCAAGGCTAAGCAAGGAAGCCAGCATACACTCCAAGTAGAAGAAACATCTACTTGAGGCCAGAGTCTATACAAAATCAATTTCGAAAGACAATGATGGCTCGACACACCATTACACATTCCTATGTTGATTTAAGATATTATACCGATTGGAAAGGAAGGGTAGTGAGACGTGATGACAAATGAAATGTCAAAATCGCGAAAGTCTGGATTCCCTATGGAATAATCTAGAGAACTAATCCTGCAGGACCCATAATTTATTAGGTATCAAAAAAATAACTTCTTTGTTTTGCAGGAACAGGGTCCAAGAAGAAGAACCTCAAGAAAGCTCAAAGAATGGATCCTAGATAGTGGATGCACGGGTCACATGATAGGAGATGAAGAGATCTTCACAGAGCTTCACAAGATCAGAGGGCCATCAGTCTCATTTGGTGACAACTCAGAGGCTAGAGTAATCGGAAGAGGGTGCATCGAGCAAAACGGAATGCGAATAATAACCAATGCCCTCGTCGATAGTCTCAAGAACAATCTACTAAGCATCAGCCAACTAAGTGAAAATGGATATAATGTTTCTTTCTTAGATACGGGATGTGAAATTGCTGATAGAACTATTGGAGACGTGAAGCTTAGAGGAATCAGGAAAGGAGGACTCAACATCGCTGATTGGGAAAGTGGTCACAAGCATAATGCTTCATAGCATACAGCAAGGAAGAGACAAACTGGCTATGGTACAAAAGGTTAACACATCTAAACTTTAAGAATATCAATTATATTGCAACGAATAACATTGTTGCAGGACTACCTCAAGAGACCTTCAAGTAGAAAGGAATATGCAGAGCCTGTTGTTGTGTGCTATAGTATACCTATAGAACCATGCGCAAGTATACGCAATCTACAAGTAGTATAGTCAAATGAGACCAGATATCGAACCCTAGGGAGTGAGTACTGAACCATGCACTAAGAATTGCTTGCAAATAAAGGATGTTTGTCACTAATTTCTACTCAAAACATAAAGAAGCGTAAATTATAATTCCAAATAGAACTAAAACCAGTAGTGATTCTTCGTCCCACAGAATAATCATAAACTTTCTTAACTGTTCACAATAGTAAGAGATACACTCGGGTTATGGAAGGCAATTTACTTTTACTAACTTATATGCTAAAGCTTCTGTGTCCCATTTGTCTGAACCTTAGAACTTTCTCAAAATCTGCCTAGCAAGCTTCCGCTCTACTAGATCTACACTGTTCTACCATGCATCATATGCTTATGCCTACCACAGTATTCCAGTGATGAAATCTTAAATTCTAGTTCTCTTAAGTTGTATTATCTCATATGCCTATGGGATTATCACAATTGTCTATGATCTTCTCGGCCTATTTCTCCTTCCGGCCTCTATGGGTGATGTATTTCTTTCCAAATTTTGTGCTCAACAAATGAGATTAAACAAGATCAAAGACAAGCTCAGACATATGAAACGTCATTCTAACATATAATCAAGCGTAAGTAATTGTTCCACAACCCAAGTGTAAAATGGAATTAGCTCATACTTACGAAGAGAATAAAATAAAATAGGAAATCATTCACCATCGTGTACAACTCAAAATCTAAAACCAAACTATACGTGATGATCTCTCTATCCTCAATAGCTTCTCCTCCAATCTTGTTACTCTTTCTTCCTCTGCTCGTGTGATATGATTCTCCGTGTGTGTGTTCTGCGTCGCACCTTCAAAGTGTACTCTCTTTTCTTGATATTTTCTCCTCTCCTTTCAACACCGTTGATCTTTTTTCATTTCTTTGGATTCTTCCACGTGTAGAAGTGTCATTGTTCCTCCCAGACAAAAGTTCGGCTTCCATTGTGAGACCTGTCCTTCCAGCAGACAAGATCAAAAAGGGACTTTATTTTTGTCTTCAAATGGTCCCGGAGAGAGAAGGTCCTCTTCATTCTGCCGTTTTTGTGTTTCCCATGCTCAAGCATAACCACTGACTATCATGCAATAGATATGCTCTAGCATTCCGAACCTTGTAAAAAATCTCACAAAAGCTTGCAAAAACTTATTAAAACTTAAAATGGCTAAAATAAAGTGCAATGATCACAAAGATGTAAATAAGATCTTAAATAACTCTAAATGAGAACAATCTTATTCAAAAAACATCCAAAGTATGGAAGAAAAGATCAAAGGACAACTCTTTATGAGAGTTATCACCCCCCCGAACTTAATATGTTGCTTGTCCCCAAGCAAACAAAACAAAACTAAAAAGACACATACTAAAGTCTAGAAGTAATAAGCTAAAATAGTTAATCTCCTTTTTTAAAATCCCTTAGCAAAAGTTTGAAAAGAAAGCATGAACAACAACTCTCTAGATTATCAAGTTTCAATCCTCATTCTTCTCAAAGTTTAACAATATACATTCATCGGTTTCAACAATCAAAGTTCAAAAAGAACAATTCAAGTTTCAAGATAGCCAAAGTATAACTGAGCATAACTTTAACTACTTATTCAAGCTTTTATGCTCATCAATGCCACTTTTCTTTTTCTACCCATTCGTTCTCTCTTGTTCTCCACTAATAGGATTCAAACTCCACTTGGATCAAAAGGACTTTCAAGGTTTCTAATGTTAGGCCAAGGTTCAAGGTAGGGAAATTTGGATGGAGTAGCTCGAGTCTAGAGTTATTGTCCTTCTTCTCTCCAACATTGAACTTATTCTACTTTTTATCTTTCAGCTTTCTCTTCTTCTTTTTTTTTAAACAAACATATCACTATAACATATGCCTGAATTGACATATAATGTTGACATCAGCCTTATTCGCACACATTTCTCTTTTTTTTTTTTTTTCAGGCTGACAACTTTGCCAATCTTTTCATCATTTTTTAAGGTAGGGGATATACAAAAAGAACACTTCAAGTAGAAGTGGTACCCCCCAAAATTTTAACATAATATTGTCCTCTATGTTAAAGGAAAACTAAGTCAAATCAATCCTCTAGATTAGGACGTGTATGGAAATTGGCTGACATTAAGCAGGTGTAAACAAGAAAAAGGCTTAGGCTCAAAATCTAGGTGCAAAGGAAAATGCATTTGAAGCACATAAACATCTGAAGGCATAAAGATCAAGCAATGGCCTTAGTCGTCTCTAAGTGTACAACTCATTCCTTTTTCGTCTCGACCAAGGTCAAACTCAAGGTAGGTGGCACTTCACATTCTAAAGTTCATGATGTAGTACCAGCTAAGCTGAATCATATGTCTAGCATATGAGGTTTTCAAAAACAGAGACAAATGAGAACTTTGCCTCGCAAACCAGATTTGCATGTACAAAGATAAACATCAAAAATTAAATGTGGATTGACCCTCAACAATCGTGATCATCTACAATTATGCAAAGAAAAGAGCGACAAAAATCGAGACATCATTGGGCGAGAGGAGATATATCTACTAGACATAGAACTTTTATTAAAACGACCATATGAACTTCATGCTTTAACAAGACACCATGAGGCTCCGACACTTAACCAACAAAAACTAAACATCAAAGAAGGAAATAAATATAAAAAAATTAGGAAAGTTTTTTTGCAAAAACTAAATGGATTCAGAGTTGACCCTGTTCATCACGCAGAACCTCCGACAGCTTTCTTGTTTTTCAGGTGGCGGCCCTTTGTCCTCAGTAGTTTTAATCTCTGGGCCTTGATCGTCAGCAGCACCCTATGCATGAGCTTAAACCCTCACCACAGCTTTACCTGCTTTTTCTTGATTCCCAGAAGCTCATTCTACAAATTTGCCAATGCGTCTCCATCCGCAGCAGGCGTTTCACCCTGAGCTCGAGATTGTGCTTGAGCTTGCCATTTGGTCAGATATTAGATGTTGAAGTATCTCTTGGCAATGCTTCTCGGCTCCTCGGAATGAAAAAGGACTCCAGCTCATTTGCACAGCTCTGATATCAGTGAGGGACAGAACAGAGGCCGAGCCCTCTTTGAAGCTTGGAAGGCTATAGAATCAATGATAAAGGGCGCGATGTCAATTGGGCCCCCCTTCACAATTGCAGCTGCCATCAGAATTCGGTCCTAACCCACCGGAGTGTTGTGAGTTGTGGAGCTTATCCTGTTCCTCAGAAAATGGATCCAGATATTAGCCTCACTAGTTAGGAAGCTGGCAAGGAAAGAAAGGTTGTCCTTTGTCTCATCAACCCATAGTGCACCGGGTAAAACCACTACATGCAAAGCTTCGTCAAGTTGTTCCCATGATGCAGAATTAAGCAGGTCCTTGAAGTTGTCTGGTTGAGATGGGTGTGTGCCATAGACCGCATGTACAGTCTTTGGGTTAAGAATCACCTTCTTCTGTCTCACAGTTGCTTGGAGTTCATAATCCACAGTTGTGGATTGTTCACAATTTGCATAAAACTCCCGAACAAGAGCAATGATGGGTGCCGACTGCATCACAACAAAGGGTTCCCAACCCTGATTCTCAACATTTTTGATCAGCCCCTCTGGCAACTTGGAAAAGTCTTTAAATCCTCGTTCCAGCATGAACTTGCAGCTCGCCAGGGCTTGCATTCTTTTCTTGTGTGGAGCAGATGAGAATTTTGGGATCCTCTCAATCTCTTTAGCCGAAAGTACCACCACCTTTGTTTTTACAAGCTTGATGTCCTTCTTCTTTGACTTGTCTTCTTGTCCCTTCGAACTCTCTCCGGTCTCTTTCACCACTACAACCTTTACTCGTTTCCCTATTTCTGGATTCCTCAGAACCCCTTCTTAATTTTCCACCGCTTCAACTCGCTTCCTCTTTTTAGTTTTAGTACTTTTCTTTTGCACAGCTTCATCTCCTTTTTCAGCACTTTGTTGCTCATCAATTTTAACCTCAGGTGCTTCAGATGCTGTAGCATCAGCTGTCTCACACTCCATGTTCTCATAATTTTATTCCCCATGTGAGTTGTCGCTCTCATTCGTTGCTTCTTCTCCCTTGGTATCAGATTGGTGCTGCTCTACAAAATCTTATTGATCATCATCTTTGTTCTCCTGATCCTCTAGTTCTTGTTCTTTCTCAGGCTCCTCAGACTGGCCATGTGTAGTTTCCCCAGCACTCATATTGGCTTCCTCAGACTTTTCAGGTTCACTATCGGCATCACTCTCCTCTTCTTCAGTTTCCTCTGGAATTTCAGGTTCAGGTTTAGAAGTGGCTGCCAAGTCCATCAAATTTTCCTTCTTAGGTTTTGCGCTCCCAAATTTGGACTTCTTCTTGGGTGCATCCAAGATCACCACAGGGTTCTCTGCACTCATAGGAGGTAACATAGCATTCCTTTGGGCCATGATATACACAGCAGCCCTGCTGGACATCCTTAACCCTTGAACATGTTCTTTCTTCTTCGCCTTCGGTTTTCCCTTGGGTTTCGGCGAGACTGGGCTTATTTTCTCTGGACTAGCTTCAGGGAACTCAAATTCTATTCCCGGTCGTTTCTTACCGCTTTGCTTCGTCCTCATACTTGATTCTGTTTCATGACAAACACTCTAATTTTTACGCAAGATCTTCCAAAAAATTTCTGCGCGAATGCTTAAGAAGGAGATGGTTTTGTTTGCTTTTTCACAATATGTACAATATATAAACACCCACTTCAAGCATTAACCGACACAAAAAAATAATGAAACCTTTCGACTTCCTCTGATTAGACACAATCTTTCTTTTCAAAATTAAAAGGGAAGTTACCAAAACCGTCATTCCTAGGGGTAGCGGCTAAAAATGATGTCACTATTCTCTCTCTTCTCAATGACTATTTTCAAGCCACACCTACTCTTGCAATAGTTTTACCCACTTACCATCCTATAATTTCCTTCTTTTTTTAAGTGTAAACAAAATAAACTAAAATGAACTAATACACCGAATAAATTCCTAATTTCACTTAAGTAAAATCTATTCTACCTAATACCTATGTTACTCACAGGCTGTAGCATTCGATCTCCAAAAACTTAATCAAAACAAAATTAAATTTAACTAGACATGAAATATATTGCAGAATCAACGTAAGCATCCTAAGCTATCACCACATGCTTCATATAACCTCATGATAACTTAGGTTACCTCGATTTTCAAGGCTCTTGCACTTGGGTGGAACCCTTTACCTTGTCCCAACTTCCTCCATGGTACTGTTTCACCCTCTCTCCATTAACTTTGAAGACATTCCCTGTGCTTTCATCCTTCAGCTCCACAGCTCCATAAGGGTAGACTTTGACCACAGTGGAAGGTCCTGACCATCTGGACTTAAGCTTGCCAGGAAACAACCTCGATCTAGCATTGAAATGTAGGACCTGCTGTCCCTCTTCCAAAGTCCTGTTAGCAATTTTACTGTCATGCCATCTCTTCACTTTGTCCTTATAAATCTTGGCATTCTCATAGCTTTGCAACCTTAGTTCTTCAAGTTCATTCATCTGCAAGATCCTCTTTTTCTCCACTTGCCTTAGGATCAAAATTAAGTTTCCTATTAGCCCAATATGCTTTGTGCTCCATCTCTAAGGGCAAATGGCAGGCTTTACCAAAAACAAGCATGTATGGAGACATCCCCAATGGTGTTTTGTATGCTCTTCTGTAAGCCCATAATGAATCATCCAAGTGCTTGGACCAGTTTTTCCTTGTGGTGTTCACCACTTTTTCTAACACAACTCAACTAGTGGTATGCAGTTGAAACCTTGTGATTGATGTTGTATTTGGCAAACAGAACAGACAAACTCTTATTGATAAAATGTGTGCCCTCATCACTTATTATTGCTTTTGGGGTACCAAACCATGTGAAGTTGTTCTTATGCAAAAATTTAATAACCGTGGCAGCATCATTGTGAGCACAGACACACGCTTCCACCCATCTAGACACATAGTCCACAGCTAATAAAATGTACTCATTTCCAAAAGAAGATGGGAATGGCCCCATGAAGTCCATTCCCCAAACATCAAATAATTCCACTTCCACAATATTGTTCAGAGGCATTACATACTTGGCTGGTAAATTTCCCACTCTTTGGCATCTGTCACAATTCTTAACAAACTCAAATGCATCCTTAAAGATTCCTGGCCAATAAATCCTTATGCCCTCCATATGCTGAAGCATGGCATTCACTCAAATTGTAGGGAATCTTGTATTCTGGAATACACTTTCTGAAAATCTGATCAGGCCCCAACACATATAGAGTTGGATCATCCAAATAATAGAACTTTGCATCATGTAAAAACTTCTTCAGTTGTTGACCATGCAAACCATATGGTTTTCTGCCTGTTGCAAGATAATTTGCAAAATTTGCAAACCAAGGTGCATCTTCCTTGCATGCCATGAGTTGCTCATCTGGAAAATTATCATTGATCTGAACTGTGTCATCCACTCCAAATGGATTTTCAAACCTTTATAGATGATCAACAACTTGATTTTCTGTTCCTTTTCTATCTTTGATTTCAAAATCAAACTCTTGCAAAAGAAGTATCCGTCTGATGAGCCTTGGCTTTGTATCTTTCCTAGCCATTAAGTACTTGATTACAAAGTGATCTGTAAACACAATCACCTTAGCTCCAATCAAATAGGATCTAAACTTATCAAAGGCAAACACTACTGCTAACAGTTCCTTTTTTGTAGTAGTGTAATTCTTTTGTGCTCCATCCATTGTCTTGCTTGCATAATAAATGGATCTGAAGATTTTATCCTTTCTCTGTCCTAACACTGCTCCCATAGCATAGTTACTTGCATCGCACATTAGCTCAAAGGGTTCATCCGAGCTTGGTGGTTGCATTACAGGGGTTGTGACAAGTGCAACTTTCAACTTAGTAAATGCCTTCATACACTCACTGCTGAAATCGAACTTCTTGTCTTGTTCTAGCAATTCTGAAAGTGGCTTGGCTGTCTTGGAAAAATCCTTGATAAACCTTCTATAGAAACCAGCATGACCCAAAAAACTTCTAACTGCTTTCGCTGAATTTGGAACTTGAATTTGGTCATATCTTCGATTTTTGCAGGATCCACCTCAATGCCTGTGTTTGAAATCTTGTGTCCTAGAACTACCCCCTGTCGTACCATGAAACAACATTTTTCCCAGTATGAAACTAGTTGTGACTTCTCACAAAGTTGCTAAACCTTTTTCTAGATTTCCTAAACAGGTGTTAAAATCCTTTCCAAACACTAAGAAGTCATCCGTAAACACTTCCAGCCCATTCTCAATCTTCATAGAAAATATTGCAATCATGCAACGCTGGAAAGTTGCTGGAGCATTACAAAGGCCAAATGGCATCCTTCTAAATGCAAAGGTTCCATAACGGCATGTGAATGTAGTAAACCATTGACGCTCTGGGCTATTGCTATCTGGTGGTTACAAGAATACTCATCTAAGAAGCAGCCAGTCTATCCAACATTTAATCTACAGACATCAGTGGGAAGTGATCCTTCCTAGTGGCATCATTTAATTTCCGGTAATCTGTGCTGATCCTCCACCTAGTGATTGTCCTAGTAGCAATAATCTCTTGCTTCTCATTCTGAACAACAATTACTCACCCTTTTTTTGGCACACACTGCACTAGACTTACCCATGAGCTGTCTGAAATGGGGAATATGATTCCTGCATCCAGCCAATTGATTATCTCTTTTTTTACAACTTATATAATGTTAGGATTAAACCTCCTATGTGGCTGTATTGAGTTCTTAGTCCCATCTTCTAGCAGTATCTTATGCATACAGATGGTGGGGCTGAATCTCTTGATATCTGATAATGTCCATCCAATTGCCTGCTTGTGCTTCTTATGCATCTGCGTTAATCTCTGCTCATCCTCCTCTCTTAAGTTTGAAGCAATTATCACAGGTAAAGTTTCTACTTCTCCTAAGTACACATATTCCAGGTGATCTGGTAAAGGTTTGAGCACCAGTTCAGGAGGTTCTTCACGGGACGACTTTGGTTCCTTTTGTTCCCTACTCATAAGATCCAGTGATTCAAAGTTGGGTTTGTACCCCCAAACATTGCACCATGCTATACCCATTCAACAACATTTTCTTCAGATGCTTCCTCATTCTCAAATTCTTTTTTTTGCAGGTTTGCAGTGTACTTCTATACTACTGACTCCAAAATTCCAACTGTGAAACAATTCTCTGATTCATCTGGTAACTTCATAGTGTTATACAAGTTAAAAGTATCCTATTCCTCATGCACCCTCATGATTAACTCTCATTTCTCCACATCAATCAAAGTTCTGCCTGTGGCTAGGAAAAGTCTTCCCCCAAAATGATGAGCACTTCTCTATCTGCTTCACAATCCAAAATAATAAAGAATGCAGGGAAGATAAAATTATCTACCCTAACTAGCACATCTTCAATCTTCTCTTCTGGATGCACAGTAGATCTGTCAACAAGCTGCAAGGTAATAGTTGTTGGTCTTGCTCCTCCTATGCCCAGCTTCTTGAAGATTGACAATGGCATTAAACTCACACTGGCTCCCAGATCACACAGTGCTCTTCCTACATCCCTTCTTCCAATTGAGAAGGGGTTGGTTAAACTCCCTGGATCTTTTAACTTTTCTTGGATCTGCCTTCTCAAAGGCCCACTGACCTCCTCAAACAAGGATACAGTTTCAAACTCCTTCAACCTTTCTTTTTAATTAAAATATCCTTCAGAAACTTAACATAAGTAGATGGGAATGGCCCCATGAAGTCCATTCCACAAACATCAAATAATTCCACTTCCACAATATTGTACAGAGGCATAACATTCTTGGCTGGTAAATTTCCCACTCTTTGGCATCTATCACAATTCTTAACAAACTCAAATGCATCCTTAAAGATTCCTGGCCAAAAAATCCTTATTGCAGCACCTTAGCTGCTGTTCTCTGTCCACCAAAATGCCCTCCATATGCTGAAGCATGGCATTCACTCAAATTGTAGGGAATCCTGTATTCTGGAATACACTTTCTGAAAATCTGATCAGGACCCAACACATATAGAGTTGGATCATCCCAATAATAGAACTTTGCATCATGTAAAAACTTCTTCAGTTGTTGTCCATGCAAACCATATGGTTTTCTGCCTGTTGCAAGATAATTTGCAAAATCTGCAAACCAAGGTGAATCTTCCTTGCATGCCATGAGTTACTCATCTGGAAAATTATCATTGATCTGAACTGTGTCATCCACTCCAAATGGATTTTCAAACCTTTATAGATGATCAACAACTTGATTTTCTGTTCCTTTTCTATCTTTGATTTCTAAATCAAACTCTTGCAAAAGAAGTATCCATCTGATGAGCCTTGGCTTTGCATCTTTCTTAGCCATTAAGTACTTGATTGCAGAGCGATCTGTAAACACAATCACCTTAGCTCCAATCAAATAGGATCTAAACTTATCAAAGGCAAACAATACTGCTAACAGTTCCTTTTTTGTAGTAGTGTAATTCTTTTTGTGCTCCATCCATTGTCTTGCTTGCATATAAATGGATCTGAAGATTTTATCCTTTCTCTGTCCTAACACTACTCCCATAGCATAGTTACTTGCATCGCACATTAGCTCAAAGGGTTCATCCGAGCTTGGTGTTTGCATTACAGGGGTTCCGACAAGTGCCGCTTGCAACTTAGTAAATGCCTTCATACACTCACTGCTGAAATCGAACTTCTTGTCTTGTTCTAGCAATTCTGAAAGTGGCTTGGCTATCTTGGAAAAATCCTTGATAAACCTTCTATAGAAACCAGCATGACCCAAAAAACTTCTAACTGCTTTCGCTGAATTTGGAACTTGAATTTGGTCAATAACTTCGATTTTTGCAGGATCCACCTCAATGCCTGTGGTTGAAATCTTGTGTCCTAGAACTACCCCCTGTCGTACCATGAAACAACATTTTTCCCAGTATAAAACTAGTTGTGACTTCTCACAAAGTTGCAAAACCTTTTCTAGATCTCCTAAACAGGTGTTAAAATCGTTTCCAAACACTAAGAAGTCATCCATAAACACTTCCAGCCCATTCTCAATCTTCATAGAAAATATTGCAATCATGCAACGCATGAAAGTTGCTTGAGCATTACAAAGGCCAAATGGCATCCTTCTAAAAGCAAAGGTTCCATAACGGCATGTGAATGTAGTAAACCATTGACGCTCTGGGCTATTGCTATCTGGTGGTAACCAGAATAACCATCTAAGAAGCAGCCAGTCTATCCAACATTTAATCTACAAACGTCAGTGGGAAGTGATCCTTCCTAGTGGCATCATTTAATTTCCTGTAATCTGTACAGATCCTCCATCTAGTGATTGTCCTAGTAGCAATAATCTCTTTCTTCTCATTCTGAACAACAATTACTCACCCTTTTTTTGGCACACACTGCACTAGACTTACCCATGAGTTGTCTAAAATGGGGAATATGATTCCTGCATCCAGCCATTTGATTCTCTTTTTTTACAACTTATTTAATGTTAGGATTAAGCCTCCTCTGTGGCTGTATTGAGTTCTTAGTCCCATCTTCTAGCAGTATCTTATGCATACAGATTGTGGGGCTTGATAAGCTCATATTTATACTCACTTATCTATATTTTTCTCCATTGTTTCAAGTGTTTTATGTTATGTTTTTACTTATTTCTGTGCATGAGTCTACTTTAGAGGGTGTTATGCCTTTGATGGGTGAATTTTGCAGGTTTTAGGCCAAAATCATTGGAAATCCGTACTGAAAGCTGATGATGTTCAAAGGAACAGTCACGACATCTTCCACAGATGGAATCTGAGCTAATGGAGCACATGGATGGAAAGATCTTTGAAGTAGCTTTCCAACGCAACTAGAATCGGGTCAATCGGAGTTCGGGAGAGGAAGTTATGGCCAAAACCGTGAGACTGCGCAGACAGATGTTTCTGTGTCGAGCGACAGGATTTGTGTCGGTCGACACAGAAACCAAATTTCAAGATTCGACACAAATTTCAGCCCGGATTTCGACCGGATGATTGTGTCGATCGACAGCCTGCCTGTCGGTCGA
>JAPKLW010000467.1:254933-306712 GCA_026898455.1 Plectranthus barbatus
TCTAGGATTTAATTGCCTGACCAAGGAATTTAATCCACAAAAATCTATGTTTTCCCCATTGCTGAGTTGATTGATATTTGCATGTTGATGATTAGATAATCTGCCCTAGGATCTGTGCTCTCTTCAACTGTTTTCAAAACCCTTTATTTTCTGCATTGTTATCTTTAATTTTCAAAACAAAATCCCTTTTTCAAATTCCTCAAACTTCTGTGTTCTAAGAATTATGACTAGTACTTTAGGTTTTTCATTGCACAGTCCCTGTGGGATCGACCACCTACGGGTGTAAAAATTTATTTGCTTAACCGCTAAACTGCAGTTATCAGGGCTGAATCCCTTAATATCTGATAATGTCCATCCAATTGCCTGCTTGTGCTTCTTATGCCTCTGCGTTAATCTCTGCTCATCCTCCTCTCTTAAGTTTGAAGCAATTATCACAGGTAAAGTTTCTACTTCTCCTAAGTACACATATTTCAGGTGATCTGGTAAAGGTTTGAGCACCAGTTCAGGAGGTTCTTCACGGGACGACTTTGGTTCCTTTTGTTCCTTACTCATAAGATCCAGTGATTCAAAGTTGGGTTTGTACCCCCAAACTATGCACCATGCTCTACCCATTCAACAACATTTTCTTCAGATGCTTCCTCATTCTCAAATTCTTCTTTTTGCAGGTTTGCAGTGTACTCCTATACTACTGACTCCAAAATTCCAACTGTGAAATAATTTTCTGATTCACCTGGTAACTTCATAGTGTTATACAAGTTAAAAGTATCCTGTTCCTCATGCACCCTCATGATTAACTCTCCTTTATACACATCAATCAAAGTTCTGCCTGTGGCTAGGAAAGGTCTTCCCCCAAAATGATGAGCACTTCTCTATCTGCTTCATAATCCAAAATAATAAAGAATGCAGGGAAGATAAAATTATCTACCCTAACTAGCACATCTTCAATCTTCTCTTCTAGATGCACAGTAGATCTGTCAGCAAGCTGCAAGGTAATAGTTGTTGGTCTTGCTCCTCCTATGCCCAGCTTCTTGAAGATTGACAATGGCATTAAACTCACACTGGATCCCAGATCACACAGTACTCTTCCAACATCCCTTCCTCCAATTGAGGAGGGGTTGGTGAAACTCCCTGGATCTTTTAACTTTTCTGGGATCTGCCTTCTCAAAGGCCCACTGACCTCCTCAAACAAGGATACAGTTTCAAACTCCTTCAACCTTTCTTTTTAATTAAAATGTCCTTCAGATACTTAACATAAGTAGATAAGAATGGCCCCATGAAGTCCATTCCCCAAACATCAAATAATTCCACTTCCACAATATTGTTCAGAGGCATTACATTCTTGGCTTGTAAATTTCCCACTCTTTGGCATCTATCACATTTCTTAACAAACTCAAATGCATCCTTAAAGATTCCTGGCCAATAAATCCTTATTGCAGCACCTTAGCTGCTGTTCTCTGTCCACCAAAATGCCCTCCATATGCTGAAGCATGGCATTCACTCAAATTGTAGGGAATCCTGTATTCTGGAATACACTTTCTGAAAATCTGATCAGGACCCAACACATATAGAGTTGGATCATCCCAATAATAGAACTTTGCATCATGTAAAAACTTCTTCAGTTGTTGTCCATGCAAACCATATGGTTTTCTGCCTATTGCAAGATAATTTGCAAAATCTGCAAACCAAGGTGAATCTTCCTTGCATGCCATGAGTTGCTCATCTGGAAAATTATCATTGATCTGAACTGTGTCATCCACTCCAAATGGATTTTCAAACCTTTATAGATGATCAACAACTTGATTTTCTGTTCCTTTTCTATCTTTGATTTCTAAATCAATCTCTTGCAAAAGAAGTATCCATCTGATGAGCCTTGGCTTTGAATCATTCTTAGCCATTAAGTACTTGATTGCAGAGTGATCTGTAAACACAATCACCTTAGCTCCAATCAAATAGGATCTAAACTTGTCAAAGGCAAACAATACTGCTAACAGTTCTTTTTTGTAGTAGTGTAATTCTTTTTGTGCTCCATCCATTGTCTTGCTTGCATATAAATGGATCTGAAGATTTTATCCTTTCTCTGTCCTAACACTACTCCCATAGCATAGTTACTTGCATCGCACATTAGCTCAAAGGGTTCATCCGAGCTTGGTGTTTGCATTACAGGGGTTCCGACAAGTGTAGCTTTCAACTTAGTAAATGCCTTCATACACTCACTGCTGAAATCGAATTTCTTATCTTGTTCTAGCAATTCTGAAAGTGGCTTGGCTATCTTGGAAAAATCCTTGATAAACCTTCTATTGAAACCAGCATGACCCAAAAAACTTGGAAAGTCATTGCAAAACCATCGGTTCCTAAGGCAGATGAAGTGATTAGATGAACGATTCTCTAGGAGGGGTTACGTCTATTTAAGGAGTGGTTATCTTGCTTAGGAAAGCCAAATTTCAAAACTTCTAAACCCTAGACCAATCACTTGTCTTTCATTCCCATCTTCTTGAAACCCTGCTCGAAGAAACCAGAAATGTCGTCCTTTACTATTTCACTAAAATACCTTCAAAATGGGTTCGAGCAACGTAACTTGGAAGTCTCCAAATTGAGAGGAAGAGTCATAATATTCCTAGAGATCGTATCTAAGAATATTGTATTAATTCTTGGTTTGGCATGGATGATGAGTTTTTTTATACTAAAACCGAACGGAGATAGGCGGTTCATTCTGTCAGTCCATGACAGCTTTATCATTTGAAAGATATTAGCTTGTCTGGTGGGTATGAAGATAGATATTCCTTAGTCACAAGGAATGAGAAAGCCTCTTGGTGCCAGTCACTAAAGGCATCCAAAGGCCCCATTCAATTTCTTCCCATCTATTCCTCCAGGATCAAGTTTCAAACCATGGAGAAGAAGAGAAGATCATGGGAAGACTCTCAGATGAAGTAGATGCAACACGAATCATCTACTTAGCATCTGAAGAGCAAAGAAAAGCATGTGAATGGTGCTTATGTTCGAATAGCATGACATTCGGAGCTAGAAGATTTCTGCGGGTAGAACTCCAAACTGAGACAAATGGAGATTCGGATTTCGTCCAATCCTTGGTGCTGGATGCCCGCAGATGGAGAAAATTGTTGGAGAAGAGATGTCACCTAGGCAAAAGGAAGATGATGAATTTCTTGTGGACATCTCTCCAGGATCCAACAAAACATTGCTATGTCAGTGGGGTGACTTGCAGCAATGAGCTCGGGGAACCAAGAAGGAGAAGATCTTGAAAAGGCATTATTTGGAGCAGTCTAAAGATAAATTGATCATTGTAAACTTTTAGTATTATACTTTGCAAAGTGTAACTCTTGTAAATCAATGATATCAATAAAATGCTCGTTTTGATGACAATACTTTGTTGTCTCAAACAATATAATTGTCTGACTCAAATGCTAGATCTGTACACTCTTTGCGTATATAAAATCCTATCAAAAAAATCATATTATTTTCCGTGCAAAGACTGAAACACTTAAAGGAAAATCAGAAGATAGGAATTTCTTAAAGGTCTCCTGAACCCAGTCGGAAGCAGAGTGATTGATAGTTGAAATGGAGAATCAATTCAAGCAAAACACTCTCTGCTGACTGCAGAGTCGAAGCTCTCAGCAGATTCCCGACGCCTACTGAGTTTGAGCTCTCAATAAAAGACTCATGAACATAAAGGATTCTATGAATCTAAAGAGTCTAGAAGTACTGCTGAATACAAGCTTTCAGCAGATATCTGGTGAATGCTGAGTCCAAGCTCTCAGTTGATTGATATGGATTGCTATTCGGCAATAGCAACAAAATTGGAGAATGTCTACTGAGTCCAAGCTCTCACTAAAGAGACTCTTAGCTCCTATGAGGATCAAAATATTAAAAGAGTATGTTCTGTCTACTGAGTCCAAGCTCTCAGTGGAACCCTGAAGAATGCTGAGCACAAGCTCTCAGCAGATATCGGTAGACATGTAAGGGTAACATTTGAGCAACTGCTGAGTCCAAGCTCTCAGCAGATAATAAGGGTCTACTGAATAAAGGACCTTAAGAGAGATGCTAAGTCTAAGCTCTCAGCAAACAAGGTCTAAGGAATGTTTAGATCACAAAAAGAAAATCAAAGAATTGATTGTTGAGTCCAAGCTCTCAGCAAACTATTTGATCTACAACATTCCAAATAAAAGGGTATTTCTGATAATCGTATGTTGATTCGAAGCTCTAAGCATAGGCCTTTCACATTGCTGGATATGCTACCCTCAAAAAATGCGTCTCTGCATGTTGACCAGCAAACATGGAAAAGATAATCATTTCAAATATATCTCGAAAGGCGGGATTATCTAATGATGAAGGAGCTACAGTGTTTGCTTTAATTAAAAATTAACTCTAGCTCAGGGTGGCGACAAATACTTAGGTGATACGTCAGCCACGCACAAGTTTCCAACTTCGTGGGACGTAAGGCGAACTGTCACCAACTACCTAACCGTCAATTCATCCAGATTAGAAGGAGAGATCTAACCGCTCATAGTAAAGCCGGTTACTTGGGATCGTATGAAGGAAGTTTGGTTTGGAAATTCTGAACCCTAATACTCCCATAGCTTCTGATTTTGAAATTTCTTCTACTCTACCCTTTTTTGAGCTTTCAAAAGAAACAACAATGGCAGAATCTTTCAACCGCAACAGTCCTCCTGCAGAATCATCCGGACGACCCAACATGCCCAATGAGCCCGAAGAGTTCAAACCAACGTTCACAGGAATCTACAAGACAGAGGACATTGATGAGTCAATTTCATACTATCGCTTAGTTTCTATAAGTCATGGCAAGGCACATAGTAAACTCACTAACAAGCAAAAGAGGGCTACTCAAGTCAAGAAGGACAAGATACTCTACGAACCACTTCTCCGGAAACACTGGTGTAAAACTCTCATAGGTAAAATTGACCATGAGAACCTATTGAAGTATCAATTTGTGGAACCCAAGAAGTTTTGTCCGCATATAGTAGCAGAATTCTTTGCTCGTGCAGTAGTTGATGAAGAAGTAGAGTTCTTCACCACAAGTGTTTTGGGTATCAAGATTGTGGTAAGCCCAGGAGTCTTGGAAAAGAAGTTTGGACTTTGAAATGATGGTGAAAATGTAGCTAACCACAAAGTCAACGATGAAGCTGAAATGCAAAGGCAATGGCTAAGGTGGAAGACGGAAACCTTTAAAGAGCCGTGGAAGATAGCAGCACCCCTGAAGTCACTGGCAGGGCCAATGAAGAGCCTAGCACAGGTTGTCATAAAGGATGTTAGTAGGCAAAGTTGGTTCGCTTTTCGAACTAAGTGCTAAGAAGTTTGTGGTTATGATGGCGATTAAGGATCAAATCCGAGGAAATAGGGCCAAGTTCATCTACACCAAATGGCTAGCTTGTGTTTACAAGAACAAGATTGTGAAGAAGGATACCACGTTCACCCAAGATGTGGGTTTTGGACTAAAGATTTGTCACTTTTTGGAGGGAATCATACCAGAAGGAAGACGCTGCCGCGGTGAGGATTTGATATTTTCTTACTACATACTGCCAACCAAGAAACAACAACCGCCAAAGAACTACAAGGAGCCCCTGTTACCAAAGGGAAAGAGAAACTTCAACCCTGACGAGCCATGCTCTGATGAAGAGGATCCCTACCAAGGACATGCTGTCATGCCTACTGCTGTTCCACTTACCGCCGAATAAGTTGAAGAAGAGAGGTGAAAAGCAGAATAGGATGCCCTGTTTACTGAACTTGAAAATTTGATCGACACCACATCACAGGAAACTGGTCAACCCTCTGAGCCAACCATTGCAAAGAAGAGGAGCTCACAAAGAAGTCCTCAACAAAGGAGGAGAAAGCCAGCAAGTGATGATGAACAAGTCAAGAAGAAGGGCAAGCACAACAAACTTCAAGGTACAACCATAAAAATCACAGTGCGAAAGGTAGACACTTTGACGACGGTGAAATGCAACACTATCTTCACATTAAATTTTATCAATCCGAATACTTTTCAATTCGCTCAAGTGAAAACTATTTACTTGTTTGGAGGTTCAATAGCTAGGCAAATCATAGTCGTTGGTATTTTTTTAACTAGGCAAAATAGAATGTAATCAAACATACAAGCATCAAAGCAATAACAAAACATGTAATTAAACTTCACAAGCCAAACAATTGAATAACTTGCTTAGGTAGATCAAAATATCAAGTTCAACAATAAAAAGATAGTAAGTGTTGATTGAATTTCTATTGTTCCAGGTTGAATCAAACTATGTTGTAAACTAAGTTTTAATCCCTAGGAGGTTGAGCAATCGACCCTACATTTGCTAACCACTTGCTACGGAAAACTAGCGGTAGATGACACTAGGAATTGCAAACAGCTACGCTATTAACCCCTAGATCACTCCTAATCGACCGTCAATTATCGCCCTACGACCTAGCCCCGCACAGGGATTGGAACTAAAATCGTAAGAATATACACTTTTCATGAAGATTCCGCCTGCGTGTTGGCTGCAACGTTCACATCAACTACCTCTAAGTTTGGCTATTACCTACACCTATGAGATAAGGAATAGGCTCAAGTGCAATTCAATCCCTCAAAGGAAAGTAAACAAGAAAATTTGATATCAACTCATCACAATATCCATTCTACAACACTCACAATTGAATATAGTTCTTCATACCTTGAATTGAATACAAATCAATAAGAGAAATGAGAGAATCCATTACAAAATATCAAGGTCTAAGTAAGATCTCCTTTGATTGCCTTCCTTGGACTTGATCTACCTTCCTTCCTTCTAGATCTTCACCAAATTAGAAGAATTTAGCTTGAATCTCCTTGAATGTGGATGGGGAACGGTTTGGAGATGAATCTAGAGAGAACTCTCGTGACGGTTATTTGAAATCTGATCAAAAGTTCTTTTAAAATGCAAAAATCCCCCTTTTATAGACGAGCTCCCAAGGTCTCGGATCGCCCGAGACACCTATGGCTCGCCCGAGCAAGCTGGAAACTGCAGAACCACAAAGCCCGCATTGGCTGGGCCTAGCGAACCCTCTAAAGAGCAGACTCAGTCGAGCACTGCAGGGTCGGTCGAGCCAAGTCTCTGTTCCAATGGCTCGGTCGAGCCTGCCTTGGCTCGGCCGAGAAATTCCTCTAAAATCTAGTTTCTTCACTCCTTTGCTCCGCTCAGTCGATCCAACTTCCTTTTAACCTTCGGCTCGGACAATTTACCTCCAAAACTCACCCAAAAGTGCTATAATATGCTAAAAACCTATCCTACAACATTCAAAACACAAAAACACGACAAAGGAACAACAAAAACATATGATATGAGGGTAAAATGAACGCAAACATGCAAGCTCACACATCGAAATATAGGTCATTTTACACACATATCACACTTCTCTACCAATTCCTGATGTAGTCGAGTAGACTGCGACAGAAAATACTGAGATAGCTGCAAAACAAAGGCTTGAATTTTCCGATGAGGAGGAGCCACGAAAAAAGAGGCGACAACAAAATGTGCTCCAGAGGGCACGCGAGCATGGAGACTATGACAAGTTCAGACTGCAGATGACTCTTGATGAAAGGGACACTCGCTATGGAGAAGTCATGGAAAGCTACGCCGAGCGCAATGCCAAGATTCAAGCTGGAGAAAAATTCGGTCGCATTACTCGAAGAGACATTAAGAAGGCACAAGCCGCGAAACGAAAGAGCAAGATCATGTTTGCTGATGAAAGGTTTGAAAATCCTAATGTTGAATCAACTATTGATCTTGAGAAAAGACAATTGAAAGAAGCCGTAAAGAAATCAAGAAGGTTGCAGACTCCAGCGCAAGGAGAAAGGAGTTCTGACATAATACCTGTTCAACCCACCACCAATCCAGGGGGAAGTGTAAGTGCTGAAGAAAATTCTGAAAGAAGCTTACTATAGACTGCTGCGCAAGGTGGAAGCAGTTATGTTGTTGAGAAAGGAATTGAGAAGGAACAACTGGCTGAGCATGGAGAAAGCCGATTCGTTACAATTATAGCAGAAGCCGATCTGGTTAAAGAGTTAGTCCAGATCCCGATTGCTAATTCAGGAGAAAAGGTCGCAGAAAAGGAGAATGCTAACATTAAGGACAACGAACAAGATAAGGGTTCACAGCAACCAGAGGTAGATATATCAAAAGGCGTTCAGCAGACAGTCACCGCAACCGAAGAAACACTTGTTGGTGCACCCACTACTGAAGAGACATCACCACAAGAAAAAGAAACTACCTCATTGGATACTGAAACTCAAGCACGATTACAAGCGGAGCTCACTACAAGCGTGCGAGCACGGAATGAGCAGTATCTTCGCATTTTAGGAGTAGATCATTTAACAATTCCCGGATGGAATACTGATGCAGAAAATACAAATGTGCTCGAAAGAACCATTGAGTCCATCTGGCAACGACACATTCCAATTCTCAGTTCTCCAAAAGTATCAGGTATATCTTTCAGTGATATTCCTAGTTCTAAAGACGAGGAGGATGCAGGAGCTGTCACAGATGGAGAATCTATTTTCAGAGAAGAAACTCGAAGAGTGCCCATGGAAGGTCTACACGACAGGAACTACAAAGCTAAACAGATTGTGAAGTGGTGTATTCCTATCACGGTGAGAGATGAGAAGGATGATGATCTCATCTCATGGGCAAAATATATTTGTATAATTATAGAAACTCAAGTTGCTGCCGAAGTTGAAAATTCATATCCTTTTGAATTACTAGGCGTGTCTTCCAATCAAGAATGGTTAAGAACAGAGTTGTAGAGATGGAGATTCTTCGATTATGCCACTCATGAACTACATTATAAGGACCGCGCAATTATGATGGCCATGATGGGTCTCAACTATTGGAGGAGTGAAGATGAATGGGCTAACGATTGGATGGATCAGACATCCAAATGACATTATACGGAGAAGCAGGTTGCTGCAAGGCTGCAAGAAGATCAAGGCACACCGAGCAGTCATTGGAGATCTCACGCTGCCACCATCCGAATATGCTGCTGAAGACTCTCCACCATTAACTCAACATTTTATGTTTCTTGCCACAAGAAGACAGATGGCCGCAACTGAGGAATTGAAAAGGAAAATATTAGAAGAACAAGCCGCACAAAAGAGAGAAGAGGATAGGAAGAATATGTTGGAATTCAAGAAAAAGGTCCTTACTCAACTAGCTAACAAGTCTTCTAGGATGCAGAGCTTTTGGCCGTCATCCCCCGTCACTCCTGAAGAAGAAGAAGAAACAAGTGAGAATGCACCTACTGCAACAGCTCATGCTGACCAACCATCCACTTCCTTTCAAGCATTTGCTGCCAATGCCCCCATGCTTACTAACGAGAATCAAATAGTGCTATCTGAGGAATCCCAAACCATGGTAATGGAGCCCTTGAACTCCAGCACTTATCAGAGAGACCTCCAACAATTCATTCCTAACATGGTAGGATGGAGCATCAGAGAGGAACTGGTACCGTTCGTGCACAAAGAAGTCATGAATCAGATGTCTGACGCAAATGATGAAATGTTTGCTGCTCAACAATACAACTTTGAGACCTTCTCCACAAGTATTTTTGATGAGATCAAAGAGGGCGAAGAAAAGAGGTTAGCAGAAGAAGCAGAAAGAAGAAAGGAGCAAGAAGACAGATTTCATCGCTTTGAAGCTCGAAGACAACTGGAAGAGGACTTAAGGAGACAATGCGAAGAGGAGGAGTGAGAAAAGCAGAGAAGGATCGAAGAGAATGAGAGAATCAGAAGACAAGAAAGAGAAGTGATCGTGGACAACTTCATGGAGATAAAGATGGAAGCACTCAAGAATGTGAAGAAACCAACCGTCGGATCTTCAAGTGCCAAAAATGTTGCTGATTCAGACTCCTCAACAACGAAGAAGTAATATCTCTCTTAACCCTATGAGTCTCCTAGTTGAATTTTTTTTAAAATTCTGGTATGCGTACCATGTACAATAAAACATGATGTTATTATTGGAAACTAACCCAGGTTGAAGATAAAATCTTATTGTCCAACGCTAATCTAATTAAATTAGCTGAAATTACACACTTACTGTAGTCAGCAAACTGCGTGGATTGATGATGTGTGAAATGTTCCTGCATGATTGCTTGATGAAATTATGTGAATTTGCTATGTGCTTATCTGATTAAGATTTGAAAGTTAATTACGTTATAATTTTTTTTGAATAATTGAGCAATACCCTTGATATTTTGAGGGGGAACATTTAGGAGTCATAATGAGTCTATGGGAGTTGAGATGCTGAGAATAGACTTCATAGGAAAATCTTTGTAATATCAGTAAACAGCTTTCTCATGATCAATTAGAATTAAAGCTTAAGATTGAGGCTTTGATCGCACCAAAAAGGGGGAAATTGTTAGGAATATTGTTAGATACTAAAACCCCTTCTGTTGTAGAATATTGTTAGATACTATAACCCCTTCTGTTGTAGATGTTTCATATTCATAGTTTGATATGTTTTTGTGCATCAAAGCCCTAGCAACTCAGTATCGAGTTGATTGTAAAAGTCTTGTATAGGAATTTATACTCGAGTTGTAAGAGATTTAGAAAGAAAAAGAAGCTGAAGGAGTCGGTAGACTTGATGAATTGCAAAAGACTGCTAAAGAAGAAAAATGCTAGCAAGTATGCAAGGCCATTTTCTTGAAAAGCTGAGGGCTTTGTCGGCAGACTTGCTCATCACGGATCCTCCGGCTGCATTGTCAACCGATTTTTTAGTTCTTTCATTCATCCCTTGGTAGAAGATTTGGGCTTGCTCCTCGGTGTCAACTCCATGGCCGGGACAACTCCTCAATAGCTCGTTCAACCTGCTCCACTGCTCAGACAAAGACTCTTCCATCTTCTGGTGGAACTGCAAGATCTCCATCTTCTTCTAAATGATCACGAAACGTGGAAAGAAAGCTACAAGGAATTTTGCTCGGAGATCTGCCCAAGTGCGGATGTTACTGCAATCTAGAGTCGTAAACCACGTTCAAGTCTAATCCTGAAGTGAGAAGGGAAACAAGTGCAAACGGATCACATCCTGGCTGACTCCATTCTGCTTGATGGTCTCACACACTTCTATGAACATTCAGAAATGAGTGTATAGATCCTCCATCGCATGGCAACCAAATTGGTTTTGTTGAACCATCTGAATAAAACTGGTTTTGAGTTCAAAGTTATTGGAAGTGATACCAATAATCCCTCATTGTCAGGCTGCAGTCTGTACCTCCTTGCCATGGCGTTTGGATACTCATCGTTGGAGTCCTTTTGGCGCTGCCTTTCACGTTCTCTTTCTCTTTCTCTCCTTGCAGCCTCAAGTCTGTCTACTTCTCTTTCAGCCATCAATAGCTTGATAACCTCCTTCATCTGATTGACCTCTTGGACTATAAGAAGGGCACCCCTTGTTGTGATTTGAGTATCAGGCTCCTCCAAGGGTGGCATGTTTGGATCGTCTTCTTCGTGCTGATAATGTGGTGGATCCATGTTGATGATTGTGCTTTATTTTTCCTTGCTTTTCCTCCTCTAGATTGTGGCCTCAATTTCTGGGTTGAAAGCTTCGAGTGGTTTGCCCCGAGCCCTCGTGTACATGCAACCTGAGAAAATGACACAGTAGAAATCAGTCTTTGTGTCGATCGACAAGGGCCCTATCGATCGACACAGATTTCATTGCTGTGTCGACCAACATGTAGAGTGCGGATCAAAACAGATGATGAATTTTAGAAATCAACTCGCGCACACTGACATGAAAATTAAAAACAAAAATAAAATAAAAACTCAATCCAACAGATTTAAAAACAAACTAATAATAAGATAGAATCGAACAGTCCCCCTCAACGGCGCCAATTTTCTCACTACGTAAAGTACATAAATTATTTATAGCACAGTGAGCAAATAAATTTATAGTACCCTAAGGTAGTCGAACCCACAGAGACTGTATAATGAAACTATCATATGTACTAGCCATAGCTTTCAAATCATAGTTGTTTGAGCAAATTGAATAAGGGGTTTTATTTTGGTATTTAAAGATAACAATGCAGAATTTAAAAGGTTTTGAAAAAATAGAATTTAAAGATACAGATTCTACTACAGATAATCAGATCATCAACATGCAAAATTCATCAACTCAGCAATGGGGAATGAATCATATTCAAATGGATAAAATTCCTTGGTTAGACAATTAAACCCTATATTACTAATATGTGACTATCTCCTCTCGGTCTCAAGAACACATTATTAGTCAATCTTTATAATTATATAATTTTAATCCTACAAATTTAATCTTCTTTGTGAGACAGAAAATAATTTCATCCAATTCTCTCTTCCTATTACTAATTTTGACCTCTCAGTCCTTCAATTAATAACATGCAAACCTAGATTAATTTCATCTCTCGATCCTTCATTAATTCTAGATTTGATTAAATAAAATCCAAGAATTGAATCATGCTACTGAGTCGAATCATTCATACATGCATCTGAAAAGATTATCAAACCCTAGAATATGCAAGGGTTTCTAGCCACTAAACATGGATAAAAATAAAAACACACATTCTATTAAAAATCATAGGTTACCTTACAAGGCCAATAGGAACCTTCAAAGTCTTAGAAAAACTCCAATGCAATAATATTCTAAATAAAATAAAACATGATTTTCGAGCCCTAAGAGTGTTGTATTTATAGAGGAGTGAAAATATCTATACAAGGTATTCGGCTAAAATATAAAAAATAACCAAACTTGGTGATTTTTCATTCTCTGGCTTCTGTGTCGATCAATAGAGAGTCTGTCGATCAACATGGATGCATTATGTCGATCCCCTTTGGCTTTCTTGTCGTCCGATCCATCTTCAACCTCCGTGTCGATCGACACGATGAGTGTCGATAAACATGCATGCAAACATGTCAAGCCTTTCTTTTGCCTTGCCCTCAATCGACATCTAACCTCCGTGTCGATCGACATTTTCCCTATCGGTCGACACAGAGGTCCAGCTTCGGGTTTTTGCTCACTTTTAGCCTAAAAAACCTACAAAACTTAGCATAACAAGCATAAAATCCTCTATAGTACAATCATGCACGAAAATAACTAATAACTAGTCCTAATTGCACTAAAACAAAGAAGAAAAGCATGGATAAGTGAGTGTAAATATGAGCTTATCACACATGCACGACATAGCCTCATATTTAATGTTACAGACATTCATTAATTAATTTTAGCTCTGATAAGCTCCCAAACCAATTAACATCTTAATTCCTGAGTCAATCTGCTCCACCTTTTTCACTTATGCTTGAACTTAATCAGCTTGCAGGACTTCAGCATAATGAACCTTTTTGCTGCTCATGGAATATCACTATCCTATACTGGATTTGGTTACCTAGTTCCAGTCAGAGATACTCATAACAAACTGCTACCACCTAATATACTGATATACGAGTGTAACAAGAACTCTCCACTATAGTATTTCATAGTGACACACAAATCCGTATATACAGACGTACCTTCATTAGGCTTAGGATTCAACCAAGCTATTATGATCAATAGTCTTTTAATATCAGATAAAGGAATCACTTAACTTAGGTCCTATTAATGCGTATCGCACGCACCAGCATACCAAGCTAGCAAGAAAGATAAGTCGCTTATTACCGCATATGCTGCAGTGTATACCAACAGTCTATCATGGGACTGTCTCAGCTCCGATTATCGTTTATATCTCGCTAGGTCAAGCGATTCATACGATCTTCCGTGATCTACTACACAATGTATCATCTCCCTATTGACGAGATAAGAGGATAAAAGCGTTTGCGATACATGTTTGTTAATTCAGACAGAAGATGAACATCCAACATTAATAATTCCTATTATAATTCCTAGTATATTAACCAAAAAAATCTTGTACATAATATATCAATCATAATTCTTTTAGTACATAAATCAATCAACTTCGTGTGATTGATGCTCAAGCAATGGGCCGTTCATAGTCAGGAGTTATTCCCTTTGGAATTGTGACACAATCAGACGCGATCTATGGACTTCTTGATCATATTGATGTGTGTCGTTCGATCCTTTTAAATTTGACTTCTCCTTCTCATTTCCCTTTCTGCAAACTCTAGCATATGCACAAGTGAGAATTAGGTGACTTGTGAACTAGAGATTTTCTTACCATCACCACTTGATTTAATAAAAGAGGGAAAATATTTAATAATATAACTATTTTATTAAATATTAAAAATTAATTAATATACTTATTGCTCCAATGAGCTAACCCGAAAATTAAAGAGATAAAATAGGAGTTAAGATATTTTAGCCTAAATTGATTGGGACCAAATAATCTATAACTCAATAAGACTGATCCAAAATCCAACAAGCTAGCTTGATTGGCACCGTACAATATATATAATAAAATATCAACAAAATGGTAAAAAAATCTTGATTAACATAATTATTGTATCATGTAAATATATAGACTGCGTGATTTGTCCAAATAACGTAGATTTGGTTGGTATGAAATCCAAGTTGGCAACGTCAAACTATTTGTTGAGTGCTTTCGTGGTCCATTCTTTAAATGTGCACATTAATGGTGTGATACACTACTCATCACTCATTATTTTAAACTCGAAAATGATGATTCAACCGAAATTCAATTAATACAAAATATAAAAAATAATCTAAAAAATGAATTAAGTTCATCGAGCCACCGAATTTACGAATAAAAGTAGAGCATGGGCATAATTGAGTCGGACTAGACTTACCATAACATATATATAAAAAAGGCAAAATGTATATTATTAGCTTAGTGATTTTTTTTAAATTTATTCTAAATTTTAAAATGTTTCAATAACACCCCAATTTTAAATAACTATACAAATATATTCTAAATAAATTTTTTTCATCGGAAATATTATTGTATTATCGGAGATCAAACATAGTAAAGTAAATTTTGAATTGCATTTAATTGTTTAGTATAATAGTTCATTATGTCGGACTTAGATTTTCTAAAATATATCAATTTTTCGCTAATCAAAAATGTAATTTGAGATATATTTTAATAGTTTTTGTAACTAAATTTGAATATTTTAATAGTTTTTGTAACTTGAGAAAACCCACATAATTTGGTATATATTTGAATATTTTTGTAACTAAAAATCAACAATGTTCGCATTTCTTGAACTTTTCTCTTTTTCGGAAATATAAGAGGTAGTTTTCAAGAAACAGCTTGTGGACTAGGAGCACTAGATGAATTTGATTCGTGAAAGGGAAGATCTCTTCCACCAATAAAAAACATATAAATGGTAATTATTTCTATAAAACATAAAGCATCATTATTTATTTATTTATTTTCGAATCTAGACTGTATGCAGACACAAACCTAATTTTGTTTTTCAAGATTAGACGCAACCAAGTCATTTCTTTTACAATAATACTGTGAAGAAGAATTGAGGTAAATTGCCCAACTTGTGTTCGACAAGTCATTCACCATATATACACATCAATTATTCATTTTTTTGGTGAAATAAATGAAGAAAAAAGAAAGTTAAAGTTGCTTCAACCTTACCAAAAACATCCAAATAAACTTTTCGGACTCATTATTCTTCGTCAACAAAGAGACAAATTATTAGTGGATTAACACGTGAAGTAGAGAGTTTGAGAGTGCCACCTTCTCGAATATTTTCATTTAATTTAATTTATATTGGGAGTCATTAATTTGTGATGAGAGAGTTTCCCATGAATTGTTTTGCAAAGATTCAATCTCGTGTAGTTTTTTAGTGAAATTTGATTTTGATTTTGGTATAGAAAAGGTAGGGGAAAAAATCATGGTTGGAATTTTCAATTTTATCGTTTTTAGAAAAAAAAAATATTGATTCAATAAGTTTTAAATAACGTGTGTTATTGAAGTTGTTATGTTTAATAACTTAATTTGGTGGATATAATGGTGGAATTACCTATTCTATCAATTTTAGATTAATAGATTGCAATGCAATTGACTCACCTCAATTTGAATTATATTTTATTTTTAAATGACAAAAAATTAACTATATTATCACTATGATTAATCTTCTTAGACTTGAACCAATGATTGTAAGTTGTATATTGCTCGTAGAATTGATCACTTAGTGAAATTTATTTGACTTATTCGACACCTGTAAATTACGATGACCAATCTTTTCTTATTATTTAAACTAGTATTTCATTCGTGCCTAGCATGGCACGGAATTATTAAATTTAAGTATTTTTAAAAATATATACATGTATCAAATATTATTTTTGATTTGTACATCATAATATAATTTTTATAAGGAATGAATTGTTTTTAATTTTGAGCGTGATCTAATATTAAGGTACGATTTTTTCCCAAGTTTCACTGTGTCATAGTTTTTAGTTCTGCAAGTCTAAAATATAAAACATCCAACTACGAAATGATTTTATTATAATTTTTATTTAAATGAAATTCAACATAAATGTGATTTTTTTTTGCCAAGATTTCTTGAATTTGCTATATTGAAAATAACTATTGTTAGGAATATTGTTAGAAACATTAAACTCCCTTGGTTGTCACTATATGTTTATTAAGTTTTGGTGCATCAAAACTCAAGTCAATCTTGTTTCTAGCAACTTAGTATCGAGTCGGAATGTAAAAGTCCTGTATAAGTTATATATGCAGGTTGATTAAGTTCAAGCAGTCACCTTAGCTCTGTTGTCAGGACATAATTAACAGACATCCTAGATCACGACGACAAAAGCTACTCATTGAAAGATGAAGAGCATGTTTTCATGGTTTTCATGGCCGACATCAACTATGATGCTGATGGGAATGAAGAGCAGAAAGGAGAATCAACCCTAACTATCACATGAAACCATATAATAAATTATGTTATGCCTGCTACTTCTACTTCAGAAAACATGCATGATACCACAGATTTATGTTACTCAGAATCAGATGAAATAACCGTAGAATTTTTGTTAAAAGAATTTTCAAAGGTTCATGCATTGAAGAATGTTTTAGTAAAAGAAAATTCTTCTCTGAAAACTCAGCTTTCTATCTTGACCACTGAGAATGAAAAATATAGGTCAGCAGATGAGGAACTTTCAAAATTTAGAACAAAATTCTCCTCTTTTAATGAAAGTGTTAACGTTTTGAAACAAGAGAATGAGGTTTTGAAAAAAAAAACTCCGTGCAAAATACATGTCATCATTGATTTTTAAAAAGCACGAGAGATTTAGATGAAACTATAAGTGTTCAAAGGAGTTCGAAGAACTTCACTAGATTAGGTTTTGATAAAGGAGAATCCAGCAATGCTGAATCTAGTAAATCAACGAAAATCGTATTTGTCCCAGCAATTGGGAAGATTCAGCAACTTGCTAGAAAAGACAAGAAGGTAAATTTCAAATTAGTCAAAGTTGCTCAGCAGAAATGTTGGCAAACTAACACCCCTCTGTTGAATGCTCAGCAAAGACTGAATTATTTGTCTGCTGAGAGGGAACCAAAAAAGTCAAAGTACGTAACCCAGCAAACTATTCCATCTGCTAGGAAGGTTCATACAAACCCTAGTAAGGCTAAGCAATCTGCTGAGATTGCAAGTAAGCCAACAAGCACACCAAGTAGGAGGAACATCCACTCGAGGCCAGAGTCTTAGTCAACACTTTTTCAAAAGACTGTGAAGGCTCAGCACACTACTACACACTTCTATGTTGACTCAAAGTATTACTCCAATAGGAAGGGAAGGGTAGTAAAACGTGATGAGAGAAATTTCAAAATCACGAAGGTCTGGATTCCCAAAGGAATGATCCAGAGACCTAATCTTGCATGACACGTAATTGATCGGGTACTTAAAATATAACTTCTTTGTTTTGCAGGAACAGGGTCTAGGAAGAAGAACTTCAAGAAAATTAAAAGAATGGATCCTAGACAGCGGATTCGTAGGTCACATGACAGGAAACGAAGATATCTTCACAGAAGTTCAGAAGATCAGAGGACCATCAGTATCATTCGGTGACAATCCAAAGGCTAGACTAATCGAAAGAGGGTGCATCGAGCGGAATGGGATGCAAATCATCAGTGTGGCCCTCGTCGATACCTTCAAGCACAATCTACTGAGCATCAGTTAGCTGAGTGAAAATGGATATATTGTTTCTTTCTTAGATACAGGTTGCGAAATTGCTGACAGGACCACTGGAGATGTAATGCTTAGAGGAATCAGGAAAGGAAGACTCTATGTCGTTGATTGGGAAAGTGGTCAGCAAGCATCATGTTTCATAGCATTCAACAAAGAAGAGACAATCTTGCTATGGCACAAAAGGCTAATGCATTTAAACTTTAAAACTATTAATTATATTGCCAAAAATAACATTGTTACAGGACTACCCAAAGAGACCTTCAAGAAGGAAGGAATATGCAGAGCCTGTCAACAAGGAAAACAAGCCAAAGCGTCCTTCATATCTAACCCAGAAAAGGCCACATCAAACAGAATCCTTGAGCTGTCGCACATGGATTTATTTGGCCCAGTGACTCCACCCACTATATCATATAAACATTACACGTTAGTAGTTATTGATGACTATTCCAGGTAAACGTGGATAAGACTACTCAAGAGCAAGGACAAGGTAAAGATAGTCCTGTCGGAGTTGATACTTCGAGTGCAAAATGATAAAGAGCACACGGTGAAAAGGATAAGATTCGACAACGTTACAAAATTCTGTAACAGAGCATTAATGGATTTCTACGCCGACGTTGGGATAGGACATGAATGGTCCACTGCAAGAACACCTGAGCAGAACGGTTTGGCTTGTAAAGTCCTAAGCTTAGTGGATTACTAGACTTAGGTCTGAAGAGTGGATGTAGGACATTTTGGTCCCAACCACTATATATCATTTGTCATTTATTGCTTATTTTTATTCCGTCAGCTCACTTTCAATTAAAACTCAACACTCAATTGTTGTAGTATACTTTGAATATTGACCTAAAGCATTCTTGATATTAAGTACATGGTCTAAAAATTCGACATACCAAGCTGACACATCACCATTGCTTGGATAAATGTAATTGTACCGAATTAACCAAATCAATTTCGGATGTGTAAATTATGTATACTCTGATAAATTGGGACTAACAAGTGATATCAAAGTGGTGAGTCATTCCAGGCTGGTCATTTTGAGTCGCTTAGGGCTGGTATCCATTCCTTGCATAGTTTTCTTGTCTTACTTTATAAGCTTAGGTATATTGGAGTCATGATGAATATACTAAAGCTGCCGCCGTAAAATCCGGAGAAGTACGAGACCTGGAAGAAGAGATCTTCTATCCAGCTGAAGAGCATTCATCCGGAAATGATCGAGGTGTTAGAAAGTGATGGATTTATATACTGAAAGCATTATGATTGGTATATTATGTACTAGGTCGATTGGTTAATATACTGGGACTCATAAATCTTCTATGTTCATCTCCAGTCTGAATTAACAAACATGTGTCGCAAACGTAATTATCCTCTTATCTGGTCGATAGGGACATCATACGGTGTGTAATAGAACACGGAAGATCGTATGGATCGTTTGACCTAGCGAGATATAAATGTTTATCACAGCTGAGACAGTTCCAGGATAAACTGTCGGTGTAGGCTGCAACATACGCAGTAATAAGCATCTTATCTTGGATGGCTTGGTATGCTGGTGTGGGGCACACATTGATAAGGACCTAAGTCGATATCAATTCTTTTATCTGACATCAAAAATATCTAGATCTCTATTGCTTGATGAGATCCTAAGCCTATATGAAGGTACAGAAGTATATGCAGATTGTGTTTTACTTTGAGTTGCAGTGAAAGACTCTAGTTTAGCTTGTATATCTGCATCTTAGGTAATAGCAGTTTGTGTATGACCGTCTGGTACTGGAACTAGGTAACCACATCCAATATAGGATGGTGACATTCCCTGAGCAGCTCAAAAGTTCGTTATGCTAAGGTCCTGCAGGTTTGAGTGGATTGACTCAGGAATATAAGATGTTAATTGATTAAATTGCTTTTCAAAGATTAAATTAATTAACGAATGTCTGTAACCTTACATGTGGGGATGTATTGAGCCCATGCAACCCGTATCTCAAAATGTGGTAGCAAATAGGTAGGACATGATTGATTCTCTGGTGGAATGAATCAATATTAATTAATTAATCATATTCTGGGTTGAATATGGGAATTAATTAATTGATAGGCTTATTTGCTATTTGCATTCCGGTCCTTGGTCTGGCCCATGAAACTCAAGCACAATAGAAGTCCAGTATTTTTCTATAAATAGGCCTCAGTTCCTCACATCTCAACACACCACAAGATCATAAGTTGCACACAGCAAACCAGAATTTGGGAGCTGTGGTGATCGACTAGATCTGAGAAATGAGGAGAAAATTCTGCTTCTAAATCGGGCAAGGAATCTGAAAGAAATCTTTACCAGATATTCAGATTGAGTTAGGATACAGATCAGAAGATCATATCAGGAGGATTATCTTCTTTCTTTTCTCTCCTTCTTATTTTCGAAAATTACATATTAATTTTCACAGATTTATTTCCTCAATCTGTTAGGATTTAAATCTTTGTGCGTGGGAAAAGATCAAGAGGAATCTCCGCGCACTCATTTTTCTTGGTTTCACAATCCAGGTATTACGCATAAACCCCCTTATGCATATTCAATAGGAGCATGCTAGGATTAATCATAGGCATAGCAATTCATTTTTGATATTCCATTTAACGATCCTTGGCAAACGGACTTCGTGATTCAGTTCACTAATCCCTTCAATTGGTATCATAGCTAGGTTTAATTAATTGGCTCTATCGGAAAAAATAATATTGCCTATGATTTGCATGATAATTATTATTGAATGATTGCATGGGTTTTGTATTGTATGGTAATGTTTTTCGTCCTCGTAGTTCTCGGGTCAATCCGGCCCTTTATAAGGATTCATTTTTTACCCACGAGATAAATCTGTGGTTAGATTTAGATTTTTAGATTGTAGTTAGGTTTATTCAATGTAATATTTTATTTTAAAATTAAATCTGTAACACAGAGAACGAAGAGCACGAAGAACGAAGGACCGCACAACGGCGCACGACAGTGCCGACCCAGCAGCAGGCCGTGCATGACGGTTGCACGCGGCGGGCACAGCAGCGCACAAGCACACGGCAGCCACGACGGTCGCGTGGAAACCTTAGGGTTTCAGCGTGCGGTGCGCACGACGGGTAATAGCCGTGCGGCCTAGGCCGGCCAGACACGGTGTTGGAGCCCTAGGACCGACGACGCGGGGGCGGCAGGGCAGGAGGCCGGGAAGGCAGCGGCGCGGCCGGGGCACAAGACGTGCGCGCGTTGCGGCGGTACCCTAGGCTCCTGCCCATCCCCGCGTGAAGCACCGGCGGCGCTTCTCCCTCACTTCGGTCGGCATCTGCAGGGCCCAAGTGGTGTGGCGGTGGCTCGTGGTTCGGGGGCGCGGGCTGGGGGCGGTGCGACGGGGTGGTTTGCGCGCGTGAGAGCAATGCAAACCTTAGGGTTTACGTGTTGCATGCGCATCTCTCACATCACGCTCCCTGTGTATTTTCCGGCAAGTCGTGGTGGCCGACGGTGTAGAAGATGGTGCACGGCGGTTTTGGCAACGGTCGGGCCAAGCCGGGGTGGTAGCATGCGAAGCGGGCGACGGCTGGATAAGGTGGAATCGCGGGCTGCAACCATGCACGTACGTGCATGGCTGTTGCAGGATCTCGAGAGCCCTCGCAGCGGCAGTGAGTCGCCAGCGGCAATGGTTCGTCGGTGGTGGCTCATCGGGCCGAGTTCTCGCGGGCTATTGGGCTTGCAATGTGTGTCTAGGCCTGCAATTTGGTTAACAGGCCAAGTTGTCCAATTTTCTGATGGATCAAATCTTGGAGGCCCAGATTCAGAAAATAAATTCAGATCACAGTCCAAGTAGTGGGAGCCCAGAAGAAGATCTGTAAAAATAATTCCAACATGTAATAGTTAGAATTATTATTATTTTTGTATCATGTTGCCATGAGTACATTTTTTATTTGTTTTATTATCTGCCTTCGCATGTTATATGTGTTTATATTAATTACGCAGCATATAAACATGTTGTAGTTAATAGGAGCATGTTTACTGCTTTTATTTACAGCTTTAAAGCATGCTATGTGATTTATGTTGTGTAATTAATTATAACTATAAATTCGGTGTTCATGCTATGCATGATAAAATTTTAGCAATGTTATAATTATGGCTGCATAAAATAATCTGTGCAATTGAACCTTATAAATTTAAAAATTACTAAGCTCATAATTTTAGTAAGACCTCCACAAAGCGATCCTTTATTGGAAGTGGGTAATTTATTAGGTAAATGTTTACAAGTGTAGCTTGCTTAATTTATTATTCATAAGTTCTAGTAGATAGGATTTCTTACAACCAATATTTATTTCATGTGAGAAGTGGGAGTTCATGCATAAACGTCTACATGTGTAGCTTGCGTATTGAATTTTCATAAGTTCTCTAGGGATTGAATTAAATGAGACAACCTTATTATAGAGATCAGGTGTGTTCTAGTAGATCCTTGTATGGGAGGGTTGACTTTGGTGGTAATTGTTTGCGACTATGTTTTAATTTCTGCTTTAATTTATTATTTTCAAACATGTCTATTCATATTGTTAACCTCTTCACATCAAACCCTTTAACCGGTCCCAATTTTCCTGAATGGAAGTTTTGCTTCATGGAAATACTCTGTACTGCAAAACATGCTTATGTACTTTACATGGACCCACTGTCTCCTCAGTATTGGAACTGTACTAGTTATGAGCGAGAATTCTGTGACAGATGGAAAGCTTCAGATGATTTTGACTACATTTTCATCATGAGCAATCTGTCTAGAGAATTAAAGCTCAAGTACAAGAAATACCGGACTGCTGTTGAGATATGGAGGGACCTAGTGAAAGTATATGGGAAGGTGAGACGAACTATCAGTTATGATCTTGTGAAGGACCTGGTTTGCAAGAAAATGACTGAGGGGAGTTCGTTGGTTCTGCACTTCATCAGTATGAGGAGAATCATGAGAAAGTATAGAAAGAGAAGTGGACGAATTAATAAGCGGGCATAAATAAACATTGTCCTGCACTCTCTATCTGATTCTTATGGTGATTTCATCAATTCTCTCGGTGCCAGGAACGAGTTTCCTCTTGATGAGTTACTCAGGGCCCTGTTGCGAGAGGAATCTGACATGATAGCATTTGAGTTTGCTCCAACTTTGTCAGCTTTTGACAAGGCAGTTGCTGAAGCAAAAGAAATGCTTAAAAAGTTAGATGAAATAGATAAGGCAGAAGTTATCACTAGGCCATGCAAACGCAAGCGAAGTGAAGTAAATTGTCTAGTGCCTAGCACGTGTAGAAAAGGTACATCATGTGCATTTATAACTGAAACATGTTTAGCATCAGTTTCTACCCATTTTTGGGTGCTGGATACTGGAGCTACGGATCATGTTTGTTATACTTTGCAGGGGTTCTGGCTGACAAGGCAGCTGAAGCATGACGAGATTACCATCTCAATGGGCAGCGGAGAGCGAGTCTCAACAGTAACCATTGGAGATTTTACTTTATGTTTTGAAAATAATGTTTTGATTTTGAGAGATGTTTTATATGTGCTGGTTTTTCGGTGGAACTTAATTTCAGTTTCCAAGTTATTTAGTGATGGATATTCAGTTATTTTTGATAGTGGAGTTTCTATCATTGGTAATAACGGTGTTATTTTTCATGGCAAACTGATTGACTCTCTCTATATCATTGATTGTATGCATAAATCTTCCGTGAATGTTGCAAACTCATCCAATAATAATAATCATTTAAAGAGAAAGTTTTCTTCCGATGAGGATCAAACATATCTCTGGCACTTGAGACTAGGTCACATCAATCTAAAGATGATTAAATGATTAGCATGCGATGGGCTCTTGGATTCTTTTCAAGTGGTACAACATCAAATCTGTGAATCCTGTATAGAGGGAAAGATGACGACCAAGCCTTTTAAGGCAAGTCAGTCTCGAGCAGAGGATGTGTTGGAATTGATCCACTCTGACTTATGTGGACCAATGTCCACGCAAGCTCGTGGAGGTTATGAGTACTCCGCCATATTCATTGACAATTACTCAAGATTCAGATATGTCTATTTGCTACGCCAGAAGTCTGAATGCTTTGAGAAATTCAAAGAATTTAGGACTGAGGTAGAAAAGAAGCTAGGTAAGACTATCAAGACACTACGATCAGATCATGGTGGAGAATACCTCAGTAATGAGTTCTTGTAGTACTTGTTAGACAACGGGATTACATCCCAGTGGACTGCACCAGGAACCCCTCAACAAAATGGTGTAGCAGAAAGAAGAAATAGAACTCTCTTGGAAATGGTCAGGTCGATGATGAGTTATGCAAGCTTGCCGATTTCATTTTGGGGATATGCCTTGGAGACAGCGGCCTATTTGCTTAACCTGGTACCTTCTAAATCAGTTCCTAAAACACCTCTGTAACTCTGGTATGGGCGAAAGCCAAGTTTGAACAGAGTGAGTGATATGTGTGTAATTTATGATATTTTTAAGGTATAGAATTTAATGATTTGATGTGGATTAGGTGCACAAATCACACACATATCTTTTCTTTTTGTTGATTTACCTTCACTTGGTGTTCGTGAGGTGTTTTGAGTGTGCAGGGCATAAAACGAGCAAGAAATCCGAGTTTTCGGAGCAAAATTTGGCTAAGGAGCTGAACCATTCCATTCAGGACAGAGACTCAGGCATGAAATTGCAAAATTCGATGCCTGTCTCGTTCGGGACAGACCTGTCCCGTTCGGGACATAGGCTCGAGAGGCATCCTTTCTGCTCAGAACTCGAAAATTTGGCGTGATTTTGTGGAGTCAAAGCCCGTCCCGCTCGGAACCATTTCATCCCGCTCGGGACCCGACGGGATTTTTGGTCACAACTAAATTTGCGTTCCGCTCAGGATGAAGGTTTTCAAAGGGGGTCCCGCTCGGGACTGAATCTCTGAGGCTGCGGATTTTTCAACTATAAAAGGCTGAGGAAGGTCACAAAATAGGATTGGACATTATTTTCACCCTAGAGAGAAAAGGCATGAAGGAGGAGCAGAAAACAGAGTTCAAGGGCTTAGAATTGAAGATTGATGATGGGAATCGAAGCTAGAATTGAAGATTCATCCCCAAAACCTAAAATTTCTTGTTCTTTATTTCCTCTATGTTACCTTTTGAGATATTGATGTTTTTCATTATGTTCGTGACTAGCTAAACTCATTGTTGAGGATTAGGATGTGATTGGGGACGATTTGGAATATTGTTTGGATTTGAATATTGAATTTACGATGGTTTGTTTATTATTGTGGTTTTGAATTTGTGTTCCTAGCATGATTGATCACCATATGTTTGGATTTATGCCTCAATGAACTAGCTTGATAGGTTTCTTTATTAGAGGGGATTGCAATTGTAATTGGGTGTCGTTTCACTTAGAAGATAAGTGATTCGATATCTAGATCTTTAATTCTTGAGCTATTGGGAGTTAGTTGAAGTCAATAAACCTAGACTTAGGTTGTGATTGAGATTAACCTACTGTTATTGCACCGGTACTAAGGGTAATAACTAGAGTAAGTGAATTGATTCAAACTATTTAACGGAAATTTGTTCGTAGTGTTGACAAGTCCAAACGTATTCCTAATCTACCCAATTCATCTTATGTTCCTCAACTGTTCTCTCTTTGGTAATCTTACATAGTCATTTGGTATTTTATTTAGTTACTCGCATTAATCTTTAGAAATTTAGGTAGATTATAATTGATCATTCAAAGTCAATTTATCGCGTCTAGATATTAAGTTCATAAATTAATCCCTTTTACTCAAAACAACGGGCGAGTTGAGTCTTCGTGTTCGATAATTTTTACTTCATAAAATATACTGCATCAGTGAGGGTTTGGGGTTGTCCAGCATATGTGCTGATAAAGGAACCTGATAAGTTAGAAAGTAGGTGTAAGCTAATGCTATTTGTAGGATATCCCAGGCAAATGAAAGTTGGTTACTTTTATTGTTCTGAGAATCAGAAAGTCGTTGTCAGTACTAATGCAAGATTCTTGGAGGACGAATATGTAAGAAACCACAGATCTAAGAGCGAAATTATCCTCCACGAGCTTGAGGATGAGGAAGCAATTCCATCAGGAAAGCCCAGTGCAGTGGTAAATCCACCTTTAACAGGTGATGCTATACCAACACTGCCACTAATGCAAGGTATGGGACCAACGCGTACTGTGCCAACTACTGACACAGTTCAGATGCCTCGTCACAGTGGTAGGGTTGTCCACAAACTTGAAAGGTATATGTTCATGGGAGAGTCCTCTAACTTGATCCCGGAAAATGGACTTGATGATACCGATCCCTGGACATATGACGAGGCAGTATCTGATAAAGATGCAGACAAATGGCTGATCGCCATGAATTCGGAAATAGAATCCATTACGGCTATGGATGTATACCTGAAAACTGACTTGCCAGATGGTTGTCGGGCCATAGGGTGCAAATGGGTATACAAAAGAAAGAAAGGAGCGAATGGTGATATTACAGCTTTCAAAGCAAGGCTAGTGGCGAAGGGTTATAGCCAGAAAGAAGGTGTAGAGTATAACGAGACCTTCTCACCGGTAGCCATGCTTAAGTCCATTCGTATACTCCTAGCCAAAGCAGCACATAAGGACCTAGAAATCTGGTAGATGGATGTCAAAACTGCGTTTCTAAACGGGTACCTTCAAGAAGGTAGGGACATCTATATGCAACAGCCAGAAGGTTATGTGCAGAAGGGCGAAGAAAATTTGGTCTGGAAGCTAAAAAAGTTGCTGTACGGACTTAAACAAGCTTCACGGTCATGGAATCTGCATTTTGATTTAGTTCACAGGACTTTCCGAAAATCTATAGGATTTAATCTCACATTTGTATTCATGGTTTCATCCTATACAACTTGCTTGTATCTAGGATATACAAAGCAACCATCCTTTTGTTTACCTGGAATAGCCCACAAAGCAGTACTAGCTTAAACCTTTCTACCAACCAATCAGTCTCTTATATTAGCTTAACAGCCGAATTACCCATCATTGCCCTTTTGACAGAGTCAAGGTCTACTAGGGTATTTGGAACTGATTTAGAACACACTAGATTAAGCAAACATAAAACTGCTTTTGGCGGTGTTCCCAAAACGAAAATTTGGCAAAACTGGCATAACTTTTAAAGAATCTTCGTTTTATCTACACTATCCCAATCGAGGAATAATAGGTGTAGTTAACTGGGATACAATCCCTTTGCTTTTCCAGATACTGAAAAAAACCCATCACTCAAGATACACCATTATGAATGAACCATAATATTTTTACGGTCTTGTTTAACTTATTCTCTACCTTAGTCTCGAACTCTCTTGATTAAAGCAAGAGACTAAGACTTGTAGTGAACTAGATAAACATATCCAAATCTTAAATGATTACAGTATCAATGCCTATTAAAGCAACTGCGGAAGTAGACTCAAACCAGCAAACCAGAGCAAACATGAAATAATGCATAGAGATACAATCGCCTATTAAAAGGCCTGGTTACCATCTTATACCTCTAAGTAGTTGTCATAAGTACCATTCTTAGGAATACCTGGATTGGATCCATAATTCCATGAATTACTTAAAACTACTTAGACTGATGTAACCTATCTGTATAGAGATTCCTTAAATTATACCTTAGAACATTGATAGTTTATGTAATCAAGTAATGAAGAGACAATCATCCATAACTGAAAACATTGTTATTCATTATGATAGAAAAACTCTAACTGAATAACTGATAATCCATAACAATAGATGAAAATTGTTTATCAAAACAAAACCAATATCTCTTCAAAAGATCTTGAATTAAAATAGAGTTTTAACATAAACTTAAAGCAAATAACTCCAACAGCTTGAGAACAATCTCGAACATCTTCCTTGGAGTTAGTAGTCCCGTCATCCTCAAGCATTATCATCAGCTTGATTCTCTGCACAGCTCAGCCAAAACATGATTAGTATTCACAGTAACCACTACCCACAAGGAGTAGAAAACTGATACTAAACATGTAAATGATGACGTACCTCGTCTGTTGGTGTTAACACCTGGACAATTTGCTTTCCAGTGTCCTAGCTTGCCACAACGGTAACACTTGCCCTTTCTTTTAACTTTCCCAGCCTTTTTCTTTAGAGCATAAACTCCATTGTTCCCACCAGCAGTTTTCTTGTTCTTATTCCTAGCCATTCTCTTAGGTTTTGCTCGTTTAAGAGCAGCAGACCGGCTACCGGAAGAAACGAAAACTGCTTTCTCGGGTTCCATCAGGGACTGTGCTGCCATCAAGTCACTGAGTAACTCATTAAGAATATACTCCTTCTTCTTCATCACAAGATTCAACCTGAAGTTTTCAAAGGACTTGGGAAGAGAGTTTAGTATGATATCGACTTGGGCTTCCACGTCAATACCACCACCATGCAACGTTATTTCATTCATGAGGTGAGTCATGGCAACCACGTGCTCTCTCACTGAACTGCCTTCAGACATTTTCTTACTCACAATCTCCTTCATGAGATTGAATCTGACAGTTCTGTCCGTCTCCCCATAAGTGGCTGTTAGATTATCCATAATCTCACAGGCCTTATCATAATGCTGATGCTGCAGCTGCAGCTGCAGTACCTTACTCATAGTGGTCATCATGTAGCATTTCACTACATTATTAGACTTGATCCACTTATTGTAAGATTGCTGCCGCTCGACAATAGCATCAGCAGCTGGGACTGGCGGACAAGGATCAGTAAGGACAAACTTGTGTTCTTCCGCAACAAGGATATAATCCAAATTACGTTTCCATTCAAGGAAATTCGAACCATTGAGAGGATTTTGAGCGAGGATATTAATGACATTATTCATCGACATCTCTGAAAACAAGTAAGCGAATTAAAGTAAGCACATACTACGAACAATTGAAACAAATATTCATAGAACCTTTAGATAAAACAATGCAATTTGCTTCCTCCAATTGCCCAAGCTAATTTACCGCAAGCTACTTGAGTAGACGTTTACGACAAATGCTCAACCAGACCAAAATAGGTCCTTTAATTTCTTAACATGACAGGTATCTTAAGCAAAAGAAATTAATATTGGAGATCTTAAGACCATGTCCACCTATCCGGAGCAGGGACATCACAAATGAGTTATACTCCAGGCAACATCTAAGCCAAACAAACCACAATCCTAACTCCGGATGATAAAAGGTGATTTGGCATACGTACTCGACCCATACCGCATGCCCTTTACATCCTTCATTATCTCATTTAGATTAATCTTAGAGACTTGTGAAAGTTGTCTCAATGCAAGCTACTAATTAAACGTTTGCTCAGAGGCTCCCACTTCTCATCTCAAACTAAATGTTTTATTTAGAAACCTCATCGCATTAGAACTGGTAAGTTATTTCTAACGCAAGCTACTAAGTAGACGTTTACGTTTCGAAACACCTTACTTCCAATGAGAGGTTGTATTTGTGGAAGTCTAATGATTTTAGTTTGAGAAGAACCAAAATCCAGCTTAGTATTTTAATTTTAAAGATTTCATGCGCACACATTATTTTATGTTCCCATAAATTATGTCACACCTAAAATTCTATCATAAATTAATATGATCGCGGAATTTATAGACATAATTTAAAACATAAAACAAATCACATAAGACATGCTCAAAAATTAAATTGCAACATGCTTATAACAGTAGATAATTAAAGCAAATAATCATAATTTCTATTATTTACTAGTGCGCACATAATAAATCGCATCAATACAAGAATAAATAAATAAAAAAATAAATTCTCGTGGCTCCATAGATGTGATTACATGGAAATAAATTAAATCTAACTATTACAAGATTTAATTTAATACAGATCTTCAAACTGGGCCTCCATTGGACTTGAAATCTGATTTGAACTGATTTAACAGTATCTGGGCTTCAAATTAGGGTTTCAGGCCCAAAGGGGAGTGCCAAACCCTAATTTCAGGAATACGGGCCGCCTCCGGGCTGACAGGCCCGAGCTAAGGCCCAGGCAGCAAACCCTAGGGTTTCAACAAACCCTAGCCGCCACCCTTGATCAAGCAACAGCCGCCGCCAGCCCTTTGCCGCGCCACTGCCGGAGTTCGCACCCCAACCATCGTCACCGGCCGCGCCCGCAGCCCAGCCACGTCCCGATGCTGGCGCAGCCCACCGGCGAGTCGTTGAGGACACAGAACAGTGGCAAAGCCGCAGCAGAGCCGTGCTACACCATCATCACCGCGCACAGTCGCGCACGGCCCCAGCTGCTCCGCCTCCCTCGCCGCGCGCTCCTTCTGCCGAAGCCCTAGCCCGCGACCAACGCAGTCGAACTAGATGCAGCAGAACAGAGCTCGCGTAAGGTTGAGAAGAGATGACTGCACATGACCGCCTGCCATGCGTGCCTCCCTCTTCACTGCCGTTCCTCGTCGGCCACTCGCATCACTTCCCGAAGCATGGCAGCAGCCATACGCTGAGTGCCGTAGCTGTAGGACTTGTCACCTCGCCGGAAAACACATGCAACAGCCAATCTGGGCACGGCCCAGCCATGCGGGGAACTAGGGTTCCGCCGCGTTGCCGCCACCCTCCGCCGTCGTGGTCGCCGCCGGCAAGATCTGGTGGTGAAGGGCTGAACCCTAGTTCATGTCGTCTTCTTTGTTCTTCAATTCTCGTTCTTTCGGATCTCAATTTTACAGATTTGAAAAAATAGAAAATACAAAAAATAGATCTAAATATATTACATGATTTTCCCTATTAAATCTAACCACGAATTTTCTCGTGGTGAAGAGCAGATCCAAAAACGAGAATACCACAAGAACAAAAACATCCACGACAATTTAAATCCATCCATGAACATACATATTTATTTAATTTCAATCTATCCAGGATAGAGCCTAAGAACATCAACCTGGCTCTGATACCAATTGTAGGGTTTAGGGTTTTGTAGATAGAGTTTACTCCACACACTCCTTTTCAGTTATGCCTGAATTAAATAATTTAACCTGCAGGTTTTAGCATAATGAACCTTGTGAGGTCCTTAGGGAATGTCACCATCGTGAAACGGATATGCTTACCTAAATGTCCAGCCTAAGAAGGCCACACACAAATTGCCAACACCAAAAAATACGGGTATAAGAGTACATGTAAGACTCGCCACCATGGTAAATCAAAGTGTGGTCAATCTGTGTGTGCCCCTTATCCTTCAGTTAGGTTTAAGATCATAGGAAGTATGTTAGGGATCTAGCTCATTTGTATGTCAATGTGAATGGCACATCCCACTGTTGATCCCATCAATACATAACTATGTACTTAAACATCAAGTAGCTAGGATAAGCCCACTTATGAACCGATGTGCCGCAACTTATACCGACAGCTTATCCAGGGACTGTCTCAGCTATGATATTGTTTATATCTCGCTAGGTCAAATGACTCATATGATCCTCTGTGATCTCCTACAGACCATATGATCATCCCTATAGGCGAGATGATAGGATATTATGGTTCGTTGTATGTTTGTTTCATCAGACAGCGAGCATTGTTGTGGCAACACATATATGAAGACCAGTGTACAAAACACTTAATCATATATGCTTTAAGTATACAATCCCAACAAAAGGTTCGTGCCAGAAAATAAAGGATGTTGAATGCTTCAAAGGTCCAAAATTGAATGTAAAGATGAATAAAATAAGAAATTAGGGCCTATTTATAGTGGGGGATGTGTATCCTATCATATGTAGGGCTGGAAATCCAATTTGATTCGAATTTGAGCAAATTTCGCCAGATTTCCATCGACTTCGATTGAGGTGGCTCAGCGTCGCTCGACGCACGTGTTTTCGACCTCGGTTGATGTCGACTCTCGCGTCGGTCGAAGTCGATCTGACCCGTCTGCGCGGTCTCACGGTTTTAGCCATAACTTTCACTCCTGAACTTCGATTGACACGATTTTAGTGGCGTTGGAAAGCTAATTTGAAGATCTATTCATTGCCATGCGACAATGGCCCAAATTCCTTGTGTGGAGAAACTCATCATTGATACTCTTGCACGTCACTGCTTTCAGAACGGTTTTCCTGTGAATTAAAGCCTTAATCCTGCAAAAACGCACCATGACAAGCGTAACACCACATATAATAGACTCATGCATGAATTATATATATAAATGCAAGAAAATTACGTAAGATAGTATGAAATACTATAGATGAATGTTTGAAATAATGAACTTATCAGCTTTGCTGACAATGATAGAGATGTCGGACATTCCAGACCATGATGAGTACTACTCATCTGAGGAAGAAGCTGACAAAGAAGCTATTCTAGCATTCATGGTCGCATTTGGAGAGGAAGCAGGGGATGCACTTGAAGTTGAAATTTAGACAACACTCACAACTTTAAGTAAGCATGTAAACACTCCTTTTATCACTGATTTCTCCGCATGCATACTTGATGAATCTGAGTCATATTGTTATGACTCGAAGAAAGTTAGTTTAGGCATTTTATCATTAGAATTTAAAATTTTTTATGAAATGAAAAATGTGTTCGCTGTCAAAAACTCCGCATTGAGATCAAAAATTTAAGTTTTGACAAAGGAGATTGAAAAATAGAGGTCTATCGGTGAGGAGCTAGCAAGACAAAAGGAAAAACACTCCACATTGCTTAAAAATTTTCAAGATTTGAAATCTTAGTGTAAATCCTTAATTTTAACCATCCTTGGGCAAGATGAGAAACTATGCATTTTCTAGAAAGGCTCAAAAAGCCTCGATGAGGTCATCCAAAGCATGAGAGACCCTTCGGATAAGTCAGGGTTTGCATATGAAAATTATTTGAACAAGGAGAACCCTGCACCTACTGGTACTAAGAGACCCATCATTTTCATAAAAGAAAAACTTAGTACGCAGTGTGAGTCGAGTGGTCATAGGGTAGCGTTCAAATTGCTAATACAGACTGGAAATGCTAAAGGCTCGTTTGCCAACAATCCCAAGCTGACAAACCAGAATGGGAAAAATAAGTCCAAGTTAAAGGGTAAGCTGGTAAAATAGCATGACCCTAAGCTGGAAAAATCTCATACTGATAGGAAGTCAATACGCCCTCTGAAATTGACCAAGCAGTATGTTCCTACTGCAAGGTGTAGGGTTTTTCCGAGAACCGAATCACCAAAACCAAACTGAATCGGATCGATCTATGGATATTGCTCATAATTAAAATTCTCAAAACACTAGCATGCTCCTATGAATTTAATACGAAGAATTGTGGATTTAGGGTTTACCGTAACTCCGTCGAGTCTGAACCGATCTTTCGCTTTTGAATTCCAAATCCCAATTCAACCACGCGATCCGATTTAATCTGCGGAAACAGAAATTAGAGATCTAATTTCTAGATTAAATTCGAAAATCAAAGAGAGAAGAGAAGAGAAATATGTTCTCCAGATTAGATCTTCAGGGCTGTGTCCCAATGCTGATCAGATCTACTACTGGTGAGGACTCCGTAGAACTGTATTCTGAGCAGGACCAGAATCGAAATTCTCCTCCTTTTTCTTCCCAAAATCAGCGCCCACACACTCTCTCTCTAGGGTTTGTGTTTCAACTGTGTTACAACTTATGAGAGAGAGCTGTCTATTTATAGACCTAGGGTTGGAAACCCTAATGGGCCATTTTGGGCTCAATTCAGCATATTTAATTGGGCCAGTCCTGGGACCTAATGCAAATAATAAAGTGGGCCTATAAATTAATTAATTCCCATGCCACAACCCAGGACACAATTAATTAATTAATATTAATTCTTTTTCACCACAGAATTAATACTGACCTACCCCTTTATTACCACGTTATGAGAACGGGCTGCATTAATTGAGAATCCCCATATTTAAGGTTACCGGACATCCATTAATTAATCGGAGCCTCTGATAAGCTCTAACTACAATTAATTAATATCTTATAATTTCTGAGTAGTACCACTCAAACCTTATCACTCGTGCCTGAACTTAATCAGCTTGCAGGACTTTGGCACGATGAATGTTATTGAGCTCCTCAGGGAATGTCCCCATCCTATTACTCGAATATGGTTACCTAAGTTCAGTCTCAGGCGGTACTACACGAACTGCTGTTACCCAGGATGCGGATATACGAGCACGTTACTTAGGCTCTCCACCATGGCAAGTCAAAGAAACAGTCAAACCGTGCAAACCCATGAACCTTCGTTAGGATTTGGACTCAATCAATATAACGAGATCTTTTATTCGCTGATGTCAGACAGACGAATATATCTCACTGCGGTCCATCAATACGCCACCTCTGCGTATCAGCATGTCAAGTAACCAAGACAGACTACTTATTCCGACAATACTGCAGCCATCCGGACAGACGTATCCTCATACGCTGTCTCGGCTATGATCAGGTTTATGTCTCACTAGGTCAAGTGATCATACTGTCTTCTGCGATCTACAACACGCCGTATGATCGTCCCTATCAGTGAGACAAGAGGATACCATTGTTCATACATGTAAGATTGTTAACAGATAGGAGAAATAAACCGTTGTATACTCATTGTAATAAATGCTTTCAGTATACAAAACCCATCACAAGGAAGCTAGCTCACTCGTCCAGATCGGCCAAGCAACCAATAGCTGCTGCAAGGAAGCTGAACACACATCCTGGTCAACATACTCACCGGGGAACCAAATCTCAAGTTCAACTTGATAAGAGGATTATACCAAGTAGGGAGAACACCTACTCGATGCCAAAGCTAAATCACACTTTTCATTTAAAGGTTATGAAGGATAACAAAGGTTGTCCATGTTTGTCTAACAAACTACCACCAAGGTACACACATCTAGAACTTAGATTCCGAGGTTCTCAAAAGAAGTACACTTCTAAGAGAACTCCACACATGGCTACACCTTCCCAATTGAAATTCAAGCAATATTTTAGAAGGAAGGGAATGATTTCTGCTAGTGATAACACCATTACTTCAACTGCTATTAAGATCACAAAAGTGTGGACTCCCATAGGGCTAATCACTCGAGGTAATCCCGTAAGACCCGCAGAGAATCGGGGACCTAAAATTTAAACTCTGTGATTGCAGGAACAGCTACAGTGGGAGAAAAGTGAGTGGATCCTCGATAAGGGATGCTCAACACACATGACAAGAAAAAGAGGTTTCTTCAGTGAGCTTAGCATGATCCAAGGACCGCCAGTGCTATTTGGTGACAACTCCAAAGGAAGAGTCATTGGAAGGGGATGCATTTAGCTGAACGGAATAAGACTAATCAATGTATCTCTCATCACCAACCGGAAGCACAATTTACTCAGCGGTAGTCAACTCAGCGAGAATGGATACATTGTCTCCTTTGAAGAATCAAAGTGCCAAATTAAGGATAAAGCTACTGCAGACATTAAGCTGAGGGGAGTTGCAAAGGTGGACTCTACGTAGTAGACTTGCTGAGCGGGTAGATTGACATGTGCTTTGTTGCCACGAATACGTTAGAGACAAACTGGTTATGGCACAAGAGACTAAGCCACATGAACTTCAGGACCATCAATCATTTGGCTAAGCACGATTTCGTAAAAGGTTTACCAAAAGGAGTTTTCCAGAAGGAATGAGTATGCAAGGTCTACCATCAAAGGAAACAGACCAGGGCCTCCATAAAAAACAAAGCAGTCAGCCCAAGTACTACCTGAGTGCTGGAGTTACTCCATATGGATCTCTTCGATCTTGTAACTCCCCAACCGTTGGAGGCAAGCGATTCTCCTTATTAGTCGTGGATGACATCTCGCGTCATACTTGGTTCAAACTACTCTTGGCTAAGGTTGAAGTAAAGATCATGCTACTAGAGCTAATCATGAGAGTCTAGAATCAAAGAGAGGTTATAGTGAATAAGATTAGATCCGACAATGGGATAGAATTTTGCAATGGTCCACTAATGGATTTCCTTGCGGAAGCCAACATCGGGCACAAGCATTCAAATCCAAGAACTCTATAGTAGAATAGCCTAGCAGAACGAAGAACTCCGACGTTGAAGGAAGCAGTCCAGATCATGCTGGCTGAGATTAGCTTGGGTGAGAGCTTTTGGGGTGAAGCATTGATGACGGCGTGCTACACTCAAAATAGAAGCGATATAAATGCTAGACTTCAAAAGACCCTATACGTAAAATATCATGGTCGTAAGCCTTTCTTAGCTCATCTCCGTGCTTTTGGTTCACCATGTTATGTTCACAATAATGGCAAGTCTAAATTAAATGTTTTTTGTCTCAAAGCTGATGAAGGTGTGTTCCTTCGGTTTGGGCATCCTTCTAACAAGGGAAATCAAGTATTTAACAAGAATACAAAAATTGTGGAGATAACATGCAATGTTATTTTTGATGAAGCTACTTTAGTGCGCTGAACCATGAGAGAGTGGGGAGAAGACATTCGTGAGATTAATGATGTCAATGAACAGTCAAGTACAAATTTTTCCAATATGCAACCGACTGTGTCGAATAGATCTACGACGGATATATCTTCTCAACCAGCACCCTCGATTTACCATCCGACAATCATGAGGGTCGATGATGCTAACGATCATGCTTAGAACTCGAATTCCACAACCCAAAAAGATAGCATAAATCAAGGGGGAATTCATACTTGTGTCTTGAAAGCCGAACAATGCTGAAGAAAAACACGAACAACCAAGGAATCAGACTGGCAATCCTGAAAGCCAGACTGAAGATCCAAATGCTGAAGCTGATGGACTTCGAGACAAGACTGACAAGGACAAGGACCACACTAACATTACTGTTGACCAGACTAAAGATGTGGAATCATCATTCTAGGAGGATCACAACCGTGAGGAACGAGCTCAAGGGATGGAGATGACTCCAGAAGGTCATTTCCTCAAAGATGTGCTAGTCGTAGGAGTTCATACGGAAGAACCATTTCTCCAACTAGTCCAAGTTTAAGAGCTTCAATGTCTAAAATGGCTTTGCAATCATGCTGAAGACGTGGTATTGGATGATGTTGTCCATCCAGTCTAAACCAGACAAGGAAATGTCTTGCTAATTTGCTACATTTATGAAACTAATCAAGCAAAGGTAGCGGATGCACTCAAATATGCCGATTGAATCAATGCTATGCAAGAGGATCTTGCAAAATTCACTCGTAACCATGTATGAGACTTTGTAGATCATCCATCACATCACTCTGTGATCGGAACCAAGTAGGTATTCAAGAATAAGTGAGATGAAGTTGGCAACATAGTCTGAAATAAAGCCAGACTTGTTGCCAAAGGATATATGCAGTACACCTGTGATAGTCACCACCGGAGTAGTGGTAACTCTAAGATGTTCTCTTACTTGGAATGTAAGAAAACGTAAGTGAATAGCTCATGCCTGTTACTCTTAGCTGGTAAGCTCTGTGTTGGTGAACATGAGCTGGTGATGATATATCACCCTGCAATCATCAATGGTGATGGCCCTTTGCAGGTAAATGCAATTCAACCAGCAAACTCCCAAATGCTTAAGATCAACTCTGATTTACAACCGATAATTCCTAAACAAGATATTGTAGGAAATGAGTCTACAGTAGGCGACATGAATCGCCATTTATTAAAACTCCGGATTCGATTTATGGATATCAAAATAAATATCATGGCAAATAGTAAATGCCTTATGCATGCTCCTATTTAATTTAATTCGTAGATTCAAAGGTATACCTGAGACTCCAACGACTGATCTACAGATCTAGATCGATGATGGCAATGAAGATGGTGCAGATCTGGATCTGGAATCGATCAAAGCGATGGTGTTCCTACAGATCTGATCTTCTGATCTGTTCCCTTGCTCGATCCGGAAATCTGGTGAGGATATGCTACCGGATCTACAGCCGCCCACTCTCTCACAATCTCTCTAAGGTTTCTGATTTGAAACTTCAAAAGTTATGTGGGAAAATGAGAGATTCATCTATTTATATAGATCTGAGAATGGGCTATTAGGGTTTAATAAACCCTAATGGGCTCTGAGCAGTGTTGGGCCAGACCAGGGATCAAATGCAAATAATAAAGTGGGCCTCCTAATAATGAATTCCATGTTCAACCTAGAACATAATTAATTAATAAACATTAATTCATGCCACAAGAGAATTAATGCTGACCTACCCCTTTATTACCACGTTATTAAGAACGGGTTGCATTGACTTGGTTAATCCCCATTTTTAAGGTTTCAGACATTCATTAACTAATTCAGCCTATGACAATTAGCTGTAATTAATTAATCTCTTATTATTCCTGAGTAGTACCACTCAACCCTTATTGCTTATGTTTGAATCAATGATTCAGCCTGCAGGACTTAGCATAGCGAACCTCGTGAGCTTCCCAGGGAATGTCACCATCCTGAAACGGATATGGTTATCTAAATTCAGCCTGAGGAAACCCCACACAAGCTGCCATCACCCAAGATGCAGATATATGAGTACATGTAAGACTCTCCACCATAGTAAGTCAAAGTGACAGTCAACCCATGTGTGCCCCTCAGCTTTCAATAGACTTTAGATCCGACCAAGTTACCATGATCTTTACTCATTCATATGTCAAGTAGAATGGTTCATCTCACTGTTGATCCTATCAATACATTCAGATGTACCGGTCACACAAAGCAGTCAAGATAAACCACTTATGGACTTGTGTGTCGTAGCCTAAACCGACAGCCAAACCAGAAACTGTCTCAGCTGTGATAACTGTTTATATCTCGCTAGGTTGAACAATCTCTACGATCTTCTGTGATCTCTTACACACTGTATGATCTCCCTATCGACGAGATAACTGGATGTGTTTGTTCGCATCGTATGATTGTTAATTCAGACAGGAGTTGTTTATTGCAAGTCATTAATGATTACTAGTACATCAAACATAATGTTTCCTAATATACCAATCATAATGCTTTTATGTATACAATTCCAATAATCTCCCACTTATACTCAAAGCATTATACCATTACTCTCCAGAGTATAACATGTGTCTATTCTAATCTAGCTATTACATTTGGTCACCAGGTGGCCGGCATCTACCTCAGCCCTAGGCTACGAACATGACCTTCGTATGCCTTCTGAGGTAAGCCCTTTGTAAATGGATCTGCTATATTAACCTTAATGTTTATCTTATCTATTAGCACATTGCCCCTCGCTACGATTTCTCGTATGATGTGGTACTTTCTCTCTATTTGTTTAGATGCCTTGTAAGTTCTTGATTCCTTAGAGTTTGCTACTGCACTAGTATTATCACAATATACCGTGATAGTCTTGGGCAAACTCAGAACAATATCTAACTCTTGGAGGTAGTTCCGGAGCCATATTGCTTCAATAGAAGCCTCTAAAGCTGCCACATACTCAGCTTCCATGGTGGAGTCCGCGATACATTTCTATCTCGCACTCCTCCATGATACAGCTCCACCTCCCAAGGTGAACAAATAGTTCGAGGTCGATCTCTTCTCATCCTGATCTGCCTGGAAATCCAAATCCTTTCTTAGTATTTTGCATGCTAAAACGGGCAATCACAGTATCAGTATAAGCGACCTGAGACAAGCGTAACATCCTTTTCTTGCGATCACGCAAGACTTTAATCCCAAGGATGTATCAAGCGTCTCCTAGGTCCTTCATTTGAAATTGTTCGGATAACCATCTCTTCATGTCTGACAACACCTTCACATCGTTGCCGAATAGAATAATGTCATCTACATAAAGTGCAAGGAATACCACGCTTCCGCTGACGTATAATCGGTACACACAACTTTCGGTTTTGCACTATGAAAATCCATAGGATTTAATCACATCATCGAAACATTTGTTCCATGACCGTGAAGCTCGTTTAAGTCCATACAAGGACTTCTTCAGCTTCCAGACAAGATGCTCTTCACCATCCTTCACATAACCCTCTGGTTGCTGCAAATAGATGTCACGACCTTCCTCAAGGTACCTGTTTAAAAATGCGGTTTTGACATCCATCTGCCAGATTTCTAGGTCCATGTGTGCTGCTATGGATAGAAGAATTCGAATGGATTTGAGCATGCCTACCGGTGAGAAAGTCTCATCATAGTCAATGCCCTCCTTTTGACTATAACCCTTCGCCACCAACCTTGCTTTAAAAGCCGTTATCTCTCCTTTCGAACCTTTCTTCCGTTTGTATACCCATTTGCAACCTATGGCCCGAAAGCCATCTGGTAGCGCAGACTTCTGGTATACATCCATAGAGGTAATTGATTCAATTTCTGAATCCATGGCTTTATGCCATTTTTCAGCATCTTTGTCATTTACTACTTTGTTGTATGTCCATGGGTCGGTATCATCTAGTCCGTCTTTTGGGATCAAGTCCGAAGATTCTCCCACGAACATATACCGCTCGGGTTGGTGAGGTACCCTCCCACTACGATAGAGCACTGGTACTGCGTCAGCAGTTGGTACAGATACTTGTGGATCAAATCCATACACTGGCGACCGTGCAATTGGCTCCATACCTTCGAGAGGTACACTCAATCTGCCACAGGGTTTTCCCAATGAAAGCGCATCATCGTCTCCAATTTCTTGGAGAATGATATCACTTTTGGATTAGTGGATTTTCACAATCTCGTCCTCTAAGAATCTTGCGTTGGTGCTAACGACGATCTTCTGATCCTCAGGACAGTAGAAATAACCACCCTTCGTTTGTCTGGGGTATCCCATAAACAACATTAGCTTGGACCTGCCTACTAACTTATCAGGTTCCTTTGACAAAACATATGTCAGACAACCCCACACTCTTATCTTTGACACACTGGGCTTTCCCCCATGCCAGAGTTTCGAGGGTGTTTTAGGAACTGACTTAGAACGTACCAGGTTCAGCAGATACGCCGCTGTTAGTAACGCTTGGCCCCAAAACGAAACAGGCAAGTTCGCATAACTCATCATAGATCTAACCATTTCACGAAGAGTCCTATTTCTTCTTTCAGCCACACCATTCTGCTGAGGAGTGCCTGGTGCGGTCCATTGGGATGTAATCTCATGCTCTGATAAAAACTGCAAGAACTCGTCACTGCGATACTCACCACCACGATCAGATCGTAATGACTTAATGGTCATGTTTAACTTCTTCTCTACTTTTACCTTGAATTCCTTGAATTTCTCAAAGTATTCAGACTTATAGTGAAGTAAGTAAACATACCCGTATCTCAAGTAATCGTCAATAAAAGTGACGAAATACTTAAATCCTCCACGAGCTTGCATGGACATAGGTCCACATAAATCAGAGTGGATCAGTTCCAACAAATCACTTGCTCGAGACTGACTTGGTCGTCATCTTTCCCTCTATACAGGATTCACAAACTCGATGTGGAACTACATGGATTGAATCCAACGTTCCATCATCCACGAGTCTCTTGATCCTCTTTAGATTGATGTGACCTAGTCTCAGATGCCATAGATATGTAAGATCCTCATCAGAAGATGAAAACATTCTCATCTTATGATTAAATGAGTTATATGCAGCATTCACGGAATATTTATGCAAACAAGTTATGATATAAAGAGAGTCTTTCTGTATCCCACGACAGATAACACCGTTATTGCCGTTGATAGTAACATGACTATAAAAAATAACTGAAATCCATCATTAATTAAACAGGAAACAGAAATAAGGTTCCGCCAAAATCCGGCACAAACAAAACATCTCTTAAAATCAAAACATTATCTTGAAAGCATAATGTAACATCTCCAACTGCTACTGCAGACACACGAGCAGCATTACCCATGGAGATCGTCACCTCGTCATCATTCAGCTGCCTTGTCGGCCTGAATCCCTGCAAAGTGTAACAAACATGATCAGTAGCTCCAGTATCCACTACCCACGAATGGGTAGAAACAGATGCTAAACATGTTTCCGTTACAAGTGCTAATGACGTACCTTGTCCAACCCGCTTGGTCAGACAATCCTTCTTCCAGTGACCAGTTTTGCCACAACGGAAACACTTGCCCTTCTTCCCCGGTGTCACAGTCTTCTTTTTCCCAGAACTCTTGCTTCCAAAGGCTGTCTTCTTGAATTTCTTTCCAATCACCCCTTTAGCACCTTTCGATGAAGCAGGGCGACTACCGGAAGAAATCAAGACTGCCTTTTTAGGTTGCATGACTGATTCAACCGCCATGAGATCACTAAGTAACTCATTGAGACTATACTCCTTTTTACTCATGACAACATTCAGCCAAAAGTTCTCAAAAGACTTCAGAAGTGAGTTGAGTATGAAATCGACCTGGGCTTCCCCATCAATACCTCCTCCATGCAACGTCAGTTCATCCATGAGATGAGTCATGGAAACAACGTGCTCCCTCACTGAGCTACCATCAGTCATTTTACAACTCACGATTTCCCTCATGAGTTTAAATCTGACAGCTCTATCCGATTCCCCATAAGTAACTGTGAGACTATCCATAATCTCAACTGCTTTGTCATAGTGCTAATGTTGTTGCTGGATCACCTTAGACATAGTGGTCATCATGTAGCACTTGACTACATTATTAGACTTGACCCACTTGTCGTAGAGGTTCCGCTCCACATTAGTTGACTCAGCAGTAGGGACAGCTGGACACGGAGTGTTAAGAACATATTTATGTTCCTCTGCAACTAGGATATAATCCAAGTTGCGCTTCCATTCCAGGAAATTCGGACCAGTTAATTGATTTTGTGCCAAGATATTTATGACATTATTCATAGACATATCTGAAAACAATAATTGATTAAAGTAAGTACATACATGCAGAACATTGAAACAAATATGCATTGTAGCCTTTTGATAAACAAATACAATTGTTTCCCCCAATTGCCTAGGTGCATCTACTGCAAGCTCCTTTCGAAGACGTTTACAGCAGACCACCTAACCAGACTGCTCTTTGAAGTTCCAGTCTTTAATTTCAATCCATGCCAGGTATTCGCCGGCAAATGAAATTAATAATCGAAGATAAAACTAAGATCATGTTCAACCTATCTGAGCATGGAAATCATTCATGAGTTAGTACTCAGGCAACATCTAAGCATTTGACCACAATTTTAACTCCGGAAGTTAAAAGGACGATTTGTCATACGTACTAGACCCATGACGCATGCCTCTTACAACCTTTGAAATCTCATTTAAAACAATTTTAGAGAACTTATGAACAAATAAAGTAAGCAGGCTATGGTCGTGTAGACGTCTACTCACTTCACTGTCCACTTCTCACATGTTTAAATGTTTTATTTAGAAATCTCATCTATTAGAACTTATGAACAAATAAAGCAAGCAGGCTACGGTCGTGTAGACGTCTACTCACTTCACCACCCACTTCTAATAAGAGACCGCATTGTGGAGGTATTGTTGATTTTAATTAAAAAATCTTGCTTAGTCTTTTTCTTTCAAAAGGTTCTTATGCGCATAGATTATTTTATGATTCATAAATTATGTCACATCTAAAATTCCATCATATTTCCCAACATGATTCCGAAATTTATAGACATAATTTAATACATAAAATAAATCACATAAAGCATGCTTTGAACAGTAATTAATAAAGCAGTAACATGCTTCCCTATTATCTACAACATGCTTTAAAAATAAATAACAAAAGGAGTAGCATGCTTTCCTATTATTTACTAGTGCGCACATAATAAATCACATCATACGAGAAAATAATTAAATAAACAAATAAAATTTCTCGTGGCCCCTTGATGCAATTCCATGGGAAATAAAATTAAATATATCTATTACAATGATTTAATTTAATACAGATCTTCAAATGGGCTCCCACTTTTTAACTTGAAATCTGCAATTTTTGGGCTGGAATAGATACAACAGTTTGGGCCAGGAAATAGGGTTTCAGGCCCATAGGGTTGCAAAAACCCTAATTTTCAGAAAACCCTAATTTTCCAGCAGCCCGGGCTGCCGAGCCCGCATCCAGCCCGAACCTGAAAACCCTAGCCCTAGCTGCTGCTAGGGTTGCAGCCGCCACCTCCTCAAGCCAGGATCCGCCGCCGCCGGCGAAGCACAGACACAGCCGCCACAGAAAACCGCAGCCCCGCCGCCTGTTTGCTCACCAACGAGCGCCGCCCACGCCTGCAGCCACCGCTGAACTCGCGCACGCTGCATGTGCCGCGCGACCACCGTCTAGCCGCGCACGTCCAATGCCTCCCACCGCCGTGCGCATTGTTGTCGTCGGAATCGCGACATAAAATAGCAGCAGGCGCAGCAACCACCGAACGGAGGGTCGCCGCACGCAGGAGGCTAGCGCGCGCCCTCTGCCTTGTGCCCGTGACCGACGGTGCGCCGTCTGCATCGCCACCAGCTTCGCACGCTCGCCGGCCAATGACTGGAGTGGTGCACGACGCTGCAGCAGTCGCTACAACAAAACCACCGCCGCGTGTCTTCTGCGCGCAGCCTGTCTATTCTCGCCCGCCAGAGCCTGCTTCGCCGGGCTCGCCGTGCTCGCTGGGAACGTGCGCAGCAGCCTGAAACAGGCGTGGCCCAGCCACAGGCAGAAACCTGCCCGCCGCCGCCACCTGCCACCGCCCGTCGCTGCCGGCGCGGCGACCATCGCCTGCGCGTGGCTACTACCTTTTATCCAGCCACCGGAAAACTGTTGTGCTTCATTTTCTATCGCCGGCCATTTTTCGTTCTCGATCTCATCGCGGTTTACAGATTGAATAAAAATACAAACAAATAGATCTAGTCTATTACATGATTTTTTCCTATCAATCTAATCGCGGATTTTCTCGCGATTTAAAACCAAAAACCAAAATAGAGAGAGGGGCCACGAGAACAAAAACATCCACGACTAATAAATCCATCGATGATAAATTAAATAACATGCATAAACTGAATGTCAAAATTTATTTTCCGATAGAGCCATAAAATACGAACCTGGCTCTAATAACAATTGTAGGAACTGAGTCTACAATAGGCGACATGAATCGCCATTTAATAAAACTCCGGATTCGATTTATGGATATCAAAATAAATATCATGACAAACAGTAAATGCCCTATGCATGCTCCTATTTAATTTAATTTGTAGATTCAAAGGAATACCTGAGACTCCAACGACTGATCTACAAATCTAGATCGATGATGGCAATGAAGATGGTGCAGATCTGGATCTGGAATCGATCAAAGCGATGGTGTTCCTACAGATCTGATCTTCTGATCTGTTCCCTTGCTCGATCCAGAAATCTGGTGACGATACGCTACCGGATCTACAGCCGCCCACTCTCTCACAATCTCTCTAGGGTTTCTGATTTGAAACTTTAAAAGTTATGTGGGAAAATGAGAGATTCATCTATTTATATAAATCTGAGAATGGGCTATTAGGGTTTAATAAACCCTAATGGGCTTTGAGCAGTGTTGGGCCAGACCAGGGATCAAATGAAAATAATAAAGTGGGCCTCCTATTAATTAATTCCATGTTCAACCCAGAACATAATTAATTAATAAACATTAATTCATGCCACAAGAGAATTAATGCTGACCTACCCCTTTATTACCACGTTATTAGGAACGGGTTGCATTGACTTGTTTAATCCCCATATTGAAGGTTTCAGACATTCATTAATTAATTCAGCGTATGACAATTAGCTGTAATTAATTAATCTCTTATTATTCCTGAGTAGTACCACTCAACCCTTATCGCTTATGCTTGAATCAATGATTTAGCCTGCAGGACTTAGCATAACGAACCTCGTGAGCTTCCCAGGGAATGTCACCAACCTGAAACGGATATGGTTATCTAAATCCAGCCTGAGGAAACCCCACACAAGCTGCCATCACCCAAGATGCAGATATACAAGTACATGTAAGACTCTCCACCATAGCAAGTCAAAGTGATAGTCAACCCATGTGTGCCCCTCAACTTTCACTAGACTTTAGATCCGACCAAGTTACCGAGATCTTTACTCATTCATATGTCAAGTAGAATGGTTCATCTCACTGTTGATCCTATCAATACATTGAGATGTACAGGTCACACTATGCAGTCAAGATAAACCACTTATGGACTTGTGAGCCGCAGCGTAAACTGACAGCCAAACCAGAAACTGTCTCAGCTATGATAATTGTTTATATCTCGCTAGGTCGAATGATCTATACGATCATCTGTGATCTCTTACACACCGTATGATCTCCCTATCGACGAGATAACTGGATGTGTTTGTTCGCATCGTATGATTACCAGTACATCAAATATAACCTTTCCTAATATACCAATAATAATGCTTTTATGTATACAATTCCAACAGATATTGCAAGCACGAACTAATCATAGCTAGAGACTCACTAACTGGTGGTTTTTTTTACGCTTCAAAACCTACAATAAGGATGGAATATTATTCCTAATAACTTCCCCCTTTTTGATGTCCTCAAACCCACTCTAAGCTAGAAAAAAGATGGCAAGTTTTCATGTTTACTTAATGAGTAAGAACTAAAAGTTGTACTCCAAAGAAAAAAAGAAAATCTTGCACAACCTACCATAAGGATCTTCCCCCTGAATAGGAGAGATGTTGCTCGATTAATCATTAAGGTAAAAACAAATATGTTGATTACACTAGAACATGTAAAATCACCAGAAGAAAGCAGAGAGGAGTGAAACAAAGAGAGTTTTTCATCAAACATTAAACAAATTTCCATTAATGATTTTGAGATCACAAGTACAATGAAAAGTAATAACTGACCAAAAAAATGTTGATCTACAAAACTTCTTAGATCCACTTTTCTCACCGCCTGTTCTTCTTAGCCTCCACTCTTCTCCTTCCTCTATCAAGTCATCTCCTTCCTTTGGCATTCGTGTTGTATGTGAAGACGTGGAACAATCCTATTGCTCCTTTAAAACACAATAAATATGGCGTGTATTTGAGGATCTGTGATCAGATCTCCCGCCCTTGACTTCTTAGCTTGTTGGTTGACTACCATCACGGTGATGGTTGAAGAATTTATTAGTTTGACACCTGATAAATCACCAGTTTGGAGATTCTTTGCTGGTTGAGAACTTTACCAGTTTGACCCCTGGTAAAATATAAAATATCTCACCAGCTCAAAAAATAGTAATGAACACTAAGAGCTGAGACCCATTGTTACTTCACTACATCCAGAAATCCGAAATCCACATTTGAGAGACTGAACTCAAATATATCCCTCTTCCATTTAATGATGAATTTGAGATAGAGAGCTTGGACTCAATCTTCTTGTCTCTGAATCTCATCAAACTCCAAAATGTCAAGTTTGATGCAGAGTTCCTTGAATATGGCTTCTGGCAGAGGATTTGTGAAGATATCTACAAGTTGGCCATTTGTCTTTATGTCTTCGATTGGGATCTTCTACACGTGGTCCCAAATGAGGTTATTTGTCCCAAAATTAGAGAATATAATATTGAGCGGAAGTAAGTTAAGACTGCACTTGTTCTGCGAAACTGACTGAAACTCAGTTTCTTGTTGGATGTTTACTTGTTCCTAGTATGTTGGATGTTTACTTGTTCTTCCCGGAACCAAGTTCGATGTTTACTGAAACCCCGCAGCCTTCTTCCTGGTATGTTGGATGTTTACTTGTTCTTCCTAGAACTAAGTTTGGTGGCTAGACGCCCGTGAGAATCAGTGTTCCAGAGTAGAACACCGACTGCTATGAATATTACTTAGAAAAGTAATATTCACCAAGAAGTAGCTTAAGCTTTAAGCTTAGCCTCATGCTTTGGACCACGTAGAAAACAATGATTAACTTGAGTTGGAAACTCAAGTCTCCTTAATGGAATGACGTTATATCAGAGAGCTTTGAGTAGAGAAAATGGGAGAATGTCGGCTTAGCTTTTCACGTGTTTCAGATGTGTTCTTCAGTTGAAGTGTTAGACTATTTATAGACAGCCTTGGTCGACACTTTGAATTCTATCTGTTAGACACAAATTTCAAATCGTTAGAGACAAGGATTGATCCATCCAATCACAACCATTCTTTGGTAGTTCTGCTCTGCTCTGACACGGTAGTACTTGCCTAGTACTTTTTACCTGCTCTTGTCAGACTAAGTTTCAATCCCAGGAATCCAAGTATGGGACATCCTCGTACAAACTTTAATTTAGCATTCACTCACCTTAAGTCTGACTTTGATTCACCTTTTGTTCCTCGTGCTTAAGAAGTAAATACCTCCATACTAACGTTCCAAGACTCATTATGGGCTCCTCGTATACTGACTTCTCATAAGTCTGTATGCTATACTATATATTGACTTCCCAATGCCAATATAGGTCTCGACCATACTTAGTGAAACCAATTCACACACGAACACTCTTTAAAATCTCGAGCATCTTCCTTGCTCGATCTTTAGCACCTAAGTTCTATTACAACTCGAACAATCCCATACAACGATTACAATAAAGAACTCTAGAAACTTTTTGCTAAAGTAAGTTTTGACATATCTAAGCATCAAATTAAGGAGGGAACTAAAACTTAGTTCCTAAAAATTTCCCCCTTGTTGATATTGTCAAAACTACTTACTACAGTAAAAAAGAAAAGGAAGCATGGTGTACTAAGCTTACAAAATACAATACTCAATGTTGGGATTGTATACTAAAAGTATTTATGATTAAGTGTGTTTGTTTGATACACTGGTCTTCATCAATGTATTACATCAACATAGTCGCTATCTGATATAACAAACATACGATACAAACTATAATATCCTATTATCTCGCCTATAGGGATGATCATATGTTGTGTAGGAGATCACAGAGGAGCATATGAATCGTTTGACCTAACGAGGTATAAACAGTATCACGGCTGAGATAGTCCTTAGATAGGCTGTCGGTTTAGATTGCGGCACATCAGTTTATAAGTGAGCTTATCCTAGCTACTTGATGTGTCGGTACATCTTCATGTATTGATGGGATCAACAGTGAGAAGTGCCATTCTAATTGACATATGAATGAGCCAGATCTCTAGATACTTGTTATGATCTTAAACCTAATGGAAGGCTAAGGGGCATACATAAGTTGACCACACTTTGACTTGCTATGGGGGCGAGTCTTTCATGTACTCTTATACCTGCATCTTGGGTGTGGCGGTTTGTGTGTGGCTTGCTTAGGCCGGACATGTAGGTAATCATATCTGCTTTAGGATGGGGACATTCCCTGAGGAGCTCATAAGGTTCATTATGCTAAACCCTGCAGGTTGAATTAATTAATTCAGGCACAAGTGAAAAAGAGTGGGTGGTACTACTCTGGAAATAAGAGATTAATTAATTATGGCTAATTGTCATAAGCCATATTAATTAATGAATGTCCAGAACCTTAAATATGTGGATCATTCAGGTTTAATGCAACCCGGTCAAATTAAGTGGTAATAAAGAGGTGAGTCAGCATTGTTACCGTGGTGAAGGTTAAAATAATGTTTTATTAATTAATTATGTTCTGGGTTGGACATGGAATTTATTAATAAAGAGGGCCCACTTTATTATTTGCATTTAGTCCCTGGTCTGGCCCACAATCTGCTCAGAGCCCATTAAGGTTAGGGTTTTGTAAACCCTAGCACTATAAAAGCCCCCTCTCTATAAGATCTACACACACAAGTTTACACACACTATGTGAGAAGAGAGAGAGGGGCGACGGCTATCAGTGGAAGGAAGTGATTGATTCCTCCGGAGCTCTGATTCAACTCGGTAGCGTATCCTCACAAGATCTCCGAGGAGCAAGGGAATGATCAGAAGATCAGATCTGTTGGAACAAGATAGCTTTGATCGATCCCACCTCCAAATCTACTCCTTCGTCATTGTCTTTGATCTAGATTTGTAGATTAGTCGTTGGAGTTCAGGTATTCCGTAGATCTATCACCTGCAATTAAATATTAGGAGCATTCGTAGGGTTTATTCAATCTGATTTGTTTTGATACCCTAAGAATGATCCAAACGGCTAAAGAAATAAATGACAACTCACGTTGTCTATTGTAGACTCAAATCCTACAATTGGTATCAGAGCCAAGTTTGGATTTTTAGGCTCTATCTTAAATAAATTCAGATTGAATAAATATGTATGTTTATATTTATTGTGGATGGATTTGAATTGTCCAGGATATTTTTGTTCTCGTGGCCTCCTCGTTTTTTGATTTGTTTTTCACCACGAGAAAATCTGTGGTTAGATTTGATAAGGAAAATCAAGTAATAGATTGTAGATCTATTTTGTATTTTCTTTATTTTTCAAATCTGTAAAATCTGAGATCTGGAAGAACGAAGAGACGGAGAACACAGTTAAGATTTGACGACAGTTTCAGCATCAGTTCAGATGCAGCGTAGCAGCAGTGACTAGGAACTCGCCGGCAGTGGCGGCGATCATGAGGGCGAAGGGTGGCAGCGGCGCAGTGGAACCCTAGTTCCGACGCGTGGCTGGGCCGCGCCCTATTCTTCCTCATGCTGCGTGCATTTTTTCCGGCAAACCAGTAGCCTCGCGCGCAGGCACATGATGGTGCTCGTGCTGCATGCAGCGGCGCAGATGGAGGTGGACGGTGGCAGTGGTTCAGCGAGGGCAGTGCCACGCGCATCCGTGCACGACGATGGTGACAGCGCAATATGCCTGCGTTCACCTCTGTCTCGCGCGACTGTTGGAGCTGCAACCATCGAACGCGTTCGGTGGTGTTACGCACGGTAGTGGTCGGCGTGGTGCTTGCAGGCGACGCAGCATGGCCGAGCGCGCGGTGGTGAGGTGCAGGGCAGCCATACTGCGACGACTGCTGCTTCCTCTCGCGATTTTCTTTGCGTTGCTGTCGGCATTGGCTGCCACCTCCACGACCAGTTACGGCGGCTGCTGGTGTTGGCGTCGCAGGCGACGATTGGGCCGGGTGGCCGGCCGCATGCGACGGTGATATGTGTGTAAAATGACCTATTTTTTTATGTGTGAGCGTGCATGTTTGTGGCCATTTTACACTCATATCATATGCTTTCGTTGTTCTTTTGTCTTGTTTTTATGTTTGAAATGTTGTAGGACGTGTTTTGGGCATAAAACTACACTTTTGGATGAGTTTTGGATGAAAATCGCCCGAGCTAGGAGTCAAAGGGAAGCAGGATCGACCGAGCGGAGCAGAAAGGGTGCTGGCGCAGTTCAGAGACTTCGCTCGGCCGAGCCAAATTTGGCTCGATCGAGCCAAGCCCTTCAGTGAGGTGGCTCGGTCGAGCCATCTTTGGCTCGGCCGAGCCAGAGCGAATTTTTGGAGATTTTCAGCTCTGTGCTTGCCTGGGCGAGCCAACTTTGGCTCGGGCAATCTGAGGCCCTGTTTGCTTGTTATAAAAGGAGGAAAATCAGTTATTTTTAGGGGGAATTCATAACTTTTCATAATTTTAAGTAACCACCTCCTAAATTCTCTCTACGATTCCATTTCCATATCTTCAAAAACCTATCAAGGAGCTAAATCATCAATCCTCGGAGGAGAATTGAAGATCCAAGGGGGTAGATCAAGACCTAGCAAATCCAATTGGGGAAGATTTCATTTTTTACTTATCAATTGTAAAGGATGTATTTGATTTCTACTTTGTATTGTTACAATTGAGAGGTATGTTGATCTAATTCAATTTGGATGTTTATTTGAACAAGGATGCTTGAAGATTAGGTTTGATAATTGTTTGTTTACTTTCCTATGAGGGATTGATTTGCACTTGAGCTTGTTCATACCTATTAGATGTAGGTAATAG
>JAPKLW010000467.1:306722-361172 GCA_026898455.1 Plectranthus barbatus
AACCTAATTGGATTAAATCTACGTTTATTTCAACATCCTATCTACCTTATTTGAGTATTTGCTTGTCTTGGTTTTCCAAGGTGTGGAGAGAATTGTTTGAATGTTGTTTGTTGGTTTAATTCATTGTTTGTTATATATTGTTAGCATAGGTTTAAATTGATTGCCTAGTTGATAGAAATCACTCAACGATTTTATTTTTACCTAGCTATTAGACTTTGCTATAGTATCCCGGTAATCTAGCGGGCGAAAGGAAGAAGGACCTGGATTTGACAAATTTTATTCTTGTGTAGCTAAGAGTATAATTTTTATTGAACTTTTAGCCGCATCAGGCGGCCGGAATGGCGGCTGGGGATTGGGCTGCTGGGGCCGTACCTTGGGCCCGATAGCGCGGAGGTGGCCCGCAATCCTGGAATTAGGGTTTGGTTCTTCTTTTGGGCTAAAAACCCTAATTTGAAGCCCAGTTGCTATTTTTTCAGCCCAATTTAGATTTCTAGTCCAACGGAGGCCCAGTTTGAAGATCTGTATTGCAATTAAATCTTGCAATAATTAGATTTAATTTATTTCCCATGTAATCGCATCTGAGGGGCCACGAGAATTTTATTTGTTTATTTATTTATTCTCGTATTGATGTGATTAATTATGTGCGCACTAGTAAATAATAGGAAATAATGCTTACTTGCTTTATTTATTTATTGTTTAAGCATGTTATAATTATTTAATTATTGAGCTTGCTTTATGTGATTTATTTTATGTTTAAAATTGGGTCTATAAATTCCGGGATCATATTAATTTATGATGGAATTTTAGATGTGACATAATTTATGAGACATAAAATAATATGTACGCATGAAACCTTTAGAAATAAAAATACTAAGCTGGATTTTGGTTCTTTTCAAACTAAAATCATTAGACCTTCACTAATACGGCCTCTCATTAGAAGTTATGCATTCAAAGCGTAAAATTCTACTTCAGTAGCTTGTGTTAGAAATAATTTACTAGTTCTATTGCGATGTGGTTTCTAAATAAAACATTTAGTTTAAGATGAGAAGTGGGAGCCTCTGAGCAAACATCTACTTCGGTAGTTTGCATTGAGACAACTTTCACTGGTCTCTAAGATTAATTTAAATGAGATAACAAAGGATGTAAAGGGCATGCAGTATGGGTCGAGTACGTATGCTAAATCGCCTTTTAACATCCGGAGTTAGGATTGTGGTTATAATGGCTTAGATGTTGCCTGAGCACAACTCATGCATGAGATCCCTGCTCAAGATAGGCAAACATGGTCTTAGAATCTCCAATATTAATTTCTTTTATCGGCTGATACCTGACATGAAAAGAAATTAAAGGATCTACTTTTGTCTGGTCGAGCGTTTGCCGTAAACCTCTACTTCAGTAGCTTGCGGTAAATTAGCTTCGGTAATTGGAGGAAGCAAATTGCATAATTTTATCTAAAGGTTCTATGCATATTTGTTGCAATCATTCGTAGTATGTGCTTACTTTAATCCGCTTATTTGTTTTCAGATATGTCTCTTATTGGGTCGCTTGTTAATTCAATTATACATAATTCCTTGATTGGTCCGAATTTTCCTAGATGGAAAAGTGACATTGTCAAACTTTTGAATTCATTTGGATATTTGTTTGTTCTGCAAACTCCTTGTCCAAGTCTCATAACCAATGCATCTTCCGACAAGGAGTGTGCACAGTATCACATGTAGATGTGGTTGAGTGGCATGGCCAGACAATACATCTTGGGTGGTATATCAGATGCACTGAGTCCTTGTTATAGTGATGTATGGTATGCACATGATATTATGCGACGTCTTGACGAAACATATGGCAGGCTTGATGAAAATGCTAGATTCAGTCTTATCAAGTGTATTGTAAGATAGAAAATGGGTCTGGGCTGTTCAGTGCGTGAACATGTGGAATCACTCATCCAACTCATCGATGAGTACATATTAATGGGTGTTCAAATTGATAATGATGTCAAAATTGACTTGATACTCAACACACTGCCGAAGTCATTTGATGACTTCAGGATTTCTGTTGAGAAAAAACAAGAGTGAGTATATTGTTCACAGTATGCTCTGGGATCTTGTGTCAGCAGAAGCTTCTTCAGCCTTTTTTTGTGAGTCGCTCTGACTTGTTTTTGAGTCAGAAGAGTGATGTCAAAGAAAAGAGGAACGAAGGAAGCAGTGGGAGTAATTTTGCATTATCAAATCTTTCCAGATCTCTTGCTAAAAGTTCTTCTAAATCACGTCGTAATGACATGAAGAAGAAGAATGATAAAGGAGAGAGGAACAAAGGAAAGAAAGATAGCAAGAAAGACAAATGTGTCAAGTATGGCAAGAAGGGTCACTGGAAAGTAAATTGTCTAAGTTTGGTAACTAAGGGACAAGGTACGCCATCTTTTTCATTGGTTGTTGAGATATGTTTAGTATCAGTTTTCTGCTCCTTAGTGAGTAGTGGTTACTGAGGTTACTAATAATGTTTGCTACACTTTGCAGGGGATCAAGCTTAAGGCTTGAAAATGGCGGGATTATCATCTCCAAGATTGATGTTGGAAGTTGTTGCTTCAGTAGATGGAGAATTTACTTTATGTTTATGATAAACAATGTTTGAGTTTTGAAGAGATGTTTTGTATAAAACTTATTTCCATTTATGTTACTGTGGATTATTAGTTATATATGATAGAGTTATTCTGTCATGATAAATAACAGTGTTTTCAATTATGTTTAAATGGATGTTTCTCTTCAGAACTTGTTTACATAAACTGACAGTGATATATGGCATATTAAAGAATCTCAATAGAAATAAGGTTACATCGGTCTTAGTAGTTTTAAGTAATTCATGGGATTATGGATCTTATCCAGGTATTCCTAAGAATGGTACTTATATAAACTACTCAGAGGTGTAAGATGATAACCAGGCCTTTTAATAGGCAATTGTATCTCTAGAAGTTATTTCGTATTTACTCTGTGTTGAGTCTACTTCCGCTGTTGCCTTAAATAGGCATTGATACTGTAATCACTTAAGATATGGATATGTTTATCTAATTCACTACAAGTCTTAGTCTCTCGCTTTAATCAAGAGCGTTTAAGACTAAGGTAAAGAAGAAGTTAAACAAGACCGTAAATACATTATGATTTCTTCATAATGGTGTGTATCTCAAGTGATGTGTTTTACAGTATCTAGCAGAGCAAAGGGATTGCATCCCAATTGACTACATCTGTTATCCTTTGAAAAGGGGATGGTGTAGGAAGAACTAAATAAATAAGATTCTTTAAAGTTGATAAGCTATGTCAGCCTTGCCATTTTTTTTTCGTTTTGAGAAGTGCGCCAAAAAGTCAGCCTTTTTGAGCCTATAATATTTTCTTTCTTTGTCTATGAGTTGGAAATAAATAGGGGAATCAACTCTTGTCTATGAGAGTGGGTTGGGATTTGTTTGAGAAGGATAAGATATTATTAGAAGGGTAAAAGCAAAAGATAAGGTTGGGCTCTAGAAAAAAAAATAAAAAATGAAAAAGAAAGAAAAAAAAATGTGTTTATGTGTTTGTTAATCCTTATAAGCTCGAATGTATAATCAAAATTGTTTAGAGCATAAAAGGATATGTGTGATAAAGAAAAAGAAAAAAAAAAGAGAGAAAAAGAAATAAAAGAGTCATGGTTTGTGTTGAAAATCTAAGGAGTAAGGTAGATATCAATAGATAGTGGATAGATTGATTGATGATTACTTGATTGATTTTAGTCACTTGGCCAAATATTTCCCTACCTTTCACTAAAAAGCCTACATTACAACCTTAAATAAAGTCCTTTCTGATCTTAGACTTGTGTGCAAGTTTTTGCAGTGGAGATTGAGATTATTTGCAAGCCTATGGTAGAACTTGATTTGCATGACTTTTGTGTGATCTCATAATTAATACTTTTGATTATCTGTCCGACCAAGAAGATTTCGACTGTAGAAAAATCTAGATCTTTATGAAATTGATTAATTGGTGTATTTTGAGACCAAGAGGAGATAGATCACTAATTAGTAATTTAGGTTTTAATTGCCCCACCAAGGAATTAATTCCACAATAAAAGATTTTCTATCAAAATTGTGTTTATTGGGTTTGAATATTTAATTCTTGCATGTTGATCAGATTGGTAGATTTCCCTAGAATCTGTGCTTTTTAATATTTGAATTTTCTCTCTTTAATTACTTGTTTTAAAAAACCCAAAAACCCAAAAATTGATTTGCCCAAACAAAAGTTCTAAAAGCTATATTTAGTACTCCCTCCGTCCCATAACATTAGTCCTGTTTTCCTTTTTCGTCTGTCCCAAACATTAGTCCTCTTTCCTAAAATGGAAAATTAATACACACTCACTAATAAAATATTAATTTCCTCTATCTCTACTCGCATTGGTATCTGTGCCGGAATGAAACAAGACTAATATTATGGGACGGAGGGAGTATATGATTCCCTTCATTGCACTATCCCTATGGGTTCGATAACCTTCGGGTACTTATAAATTTATTTGACCTATGCTATAAATTGTATGCAGATTTAGCATCGATCAGAGTACACTCTCAATGAGTTACTTAGTGACCTCATGGCGGCTGAATCAGTCATGCAACCTGAAAAGGCAGTCTTGGTTTCTTCCGGTAGTCGCCCTGCTTCATCAAAAGGTGCTAAAGGGGCGATTGGAAAGAAATTCAAGAAGACAGCCTTTGGAAGCAAAAGTTCTGGGAATAAGAAGACTATGCCACTGGGGAAGAAGGGCAAGTGTTTCCGTTGTGGCAAAATTGGTCACTAGAAGAAGGATTGTCTGACCAAGCGGGTTGGACAAGGTACGCCAATAGCATTTGTAACAGAAACATGTTTAGCATCGGTTTCTACGCATTCGCGGGTAGTGGATACTGGAGCTACTGATCATGCTTGTTACACTTTGCAGGGATTCAGGCCGACAAGGTAGCTGAATGATGAAAAGGTGACGATCTCCATGGGTAATGTTGCTCGTGTGTCTGCAGCAGCAGTTGGAGATGTTACATTAGGCTTTCAAGACAATGTTTTGATTATAAGAGATGTTTTGTATGTGCCGGATTTTTGGCAGAACCTTATTTCTGTTTCCTGTTTAATAAATGATGGATTTTCAGTTATTTTTTATAGTCATGTTACTATCAATGGCAAAAACGGTGTTATCTGTCATGGGATACACAAAGACTCTCTTTATATCATAACTTGTTTGTATTAAATTTCCGTGAATGCTGCAAATAACTCATTTAATCATAAGAAGAGAAAGTTTTCATCTTCTGATGAGGATCTCACATATCTATGGCATCTGAGACTAGGTCACATCAATCTAAAGAGGATTAAGAGACTCGTGGATGTTGGAACGTTGGATTCAATCCAGGTAGTTCCACATCGAGTTTATGAATCCTGTATAGAGGGAAAGATGACAACTAGGCTTTTCAAGGCAAGTCAGTCTCGAGCAAGTGATGTATTGGAATTGATCCACTCTGATTTATGTTGACCGATGACTACGCAAGCTCGTGGAGGATTTAAGTATTTTGTCACTTTTATTGATGATTACTCGAGATTCGGGTATGTTTACTTACTTCACTATAAGTCTGAATGCTTTGAGAAATTCAAGGAATTCAAGGCGGAAGTAGAGAAGAAGTTAAACAAGACCATTAAGTCATTACGATCTGATCGTGGTGGTGATTATCTCAGTGACGAGTTCTTGCAATTTTTGTCAGAGCATGGGATTACATCCCAATGGACCGCACCGGGCATTCTTCAGCTGAATGGTATGGCGGAAAGAAGAAATAGGACTCTTCTTGAAATTGTTAGATCCATGATGAGTTATGCGAACTTGCCTGTTTCATTTTGGGGCCAAGCGTTACTAACAGCGGTGTACCTGCTGAACATGGTACCTTCTAAGTCAGTTCCTAAAACACTCTCGGAACTCTGGCAAGGGCGAAAGCCCAGTGTGTCAAAGATAAGTTAGAAGGTAGGTCCAAGCTAATGCTGTTTGTGGATACCCCAGATAAACGAAAGGTGGTTTTGTCTACTGTCCTGAGGATCAGAAGATCGTTGTTAGTACTAACGCAAGATTCTTGGAGGACAAGTTTGTGAAAAACCACAAATCCAAAAGTAATTTCATTCTCCAAGAAATTGGAGAGGATGGTGCGCTTCCATTGGGAAACCCCGTGGCAGATTGAGTGTACCTCTCGAAGGTATGGAACCAACTGCACGGTCGCCAGTGCAAGACATTGACCCACAAGTAACTGCACCAACTGTTGACGCAGTACCAGTGCTCCGTCGTAGTGGGAGGGTACCTCACCAACCCGACCGGTATATGTTCATGGGAGAGCCTTCGGACTTGATCCTGGAAGACGGACAAGATGATACCGACCCATGGACATACGATGAAGCAGTAAATGACAAAGATGCGGAACGATGGCATAAAGCCATGGATTCAGAAATTGAATCAATTACCTCTATGGATGTATACCAGTAGTCTGCACTACCAGATAGCTTTCGGGCCATAGGTTGCAAATTGGTATACAAACGGAAGAAGGTTCGAAAGGAGTAATAACGACTTCTAAAGCCAGGTTGGTGGCGAAGGATAATAGTCAAAAGGAGGGCATTGACTATGACGAGACCTTCTCACCGGTAGCCATGCTCAAATCCATTCGAATTCTTCTATCTATAGCAGCACATATAGACCTAGAGATCTGGCAGATGGATGTCAAAACCGCATTTTTAAACTGGTACCTTGAGGAAGGTCGTGACATCTATATGCAGCAGCTAGAGGGTTATGTGAAGGATGGTGAAGAGCATCTTGTCTGGAAGCTAAAGAATTCCTTGTATGGACTTAAACAAGCTTCACGGTCATGGAACACACATTTCGATGATGTGATTAAATCCTATGGATTTTCACAGTGCGAAAACGAAAGTTGTGTGTACCGATTATACGTCAGCAGAAGCGTGGTATTCTTTGCACTTTATGTAGATGACATTCTTCTATTCAACAACGATGTGAAGGTGTTGTCAGACATAAAGAGATGGTTATCTAAACAGTTTCAAATAAAGGACCTAGGAGACACTGGATACATCCTTGGGATTAAAGTCTTGCGTGATCCCAAGAAGAGGATGTTAAGCTTGTCTTAAACCACTTATATTGATACTGTGATTGCCTGTTTTAGCATGCAAAATGCTAAGAATGGATTCGGATTTCTAGGCAGATCAGGATGAGAAAAGATCGACCTCGGGCTATGTGTTCACCTTGGGAGGTGGAGTTCTATCATGGAGGAGTGCGAGAAGAAACGTATCGTGGACTCCACCATGGAAGCTGAGTATGTGGCAGCTTCAGAGGCTTCTATAGAAGCAATATGGCTCCAGAACTACCTCCAAGAGTTAGATATTGTTCTGAGTTTGCCCAAGACTATCACGGTATATTGTGATAATGCTGGTGCAGTAGCAAACTCTAAGGAACCAAGAACTCACAAGGCGTCAAATAACATAGAGAGAAAGTACCACATTATACGAGAAATCGTAGCAAGGGGCGATGTGCTAATAGAGAAGATTGGCACGAAGGATAATCTAGTAGATCAATTTACAAAGGGCTTACCACATAAGGCATACGAGGGTCATGTTCGTAGCTTAGGACTGAGGTAGATGCCGGCCACCTGGTGACCAAATGTAATAGCTAGATTAGAATAGACACATGTTATACTCTGGAAAGTAATTGTATAATGCTTTGAGTATAAGAGGGAGATTGTTGGAATTGTATACATAAAAGCATTATGATTGGTATATTGGGAAATGTTATGTTTGATATACTTGTAATCATTAATGACTTGCAATAAACAACTCATGTCTGAATTAACAATCATACGATGCGAACAAACACATCAAGTTATCTCATCGATAGGGAGATCATACGGTGTGTAAGAGATCACAGAAGATCGTATAGATCATTCGACCTAGCGAGATATAAATAGTTATTACAGCTGAGACAGTTTCTGGTTCGGCTGTCAATTTAGGCTGCGGCACACAAGTCCATAAGTGATTTATCTTGACTGCTTTGTGTGACCCATACATCTTAATGTATTGATAGGATCAACAGTGAGATGAACCATTCTACTTGACATATGAATGAGTAAAGATCTCGGTAACTTGGTTGGATCTAAAGTCTATTGAAAGCTGAGGGGCACACATGGGTTGACTGTCACTTTGACTTGCTATGGTGGAGAGTCTTACATGTACTCGTATATCTGCATCTTGGGTGATGGCAGTTTGTGTGGGGTTTCCTCAGGCTGGATTGAGATAACCATATTTGTTTCAGGATGGTGACATTCCCTGGGAAGCTCACGAGGTTCGTTATGCTAAGTCTGCAGGCTGAATCATTGATTCAAACATAAGCGATAAGGGTTGAGTGGTACTACTCAGGAATAATAACAGATTAATTAATTACAGCTAATTGTCATATGCTGAATTAATTAATGAATGTCTGAAACCTTAAATATGGGGATTAACCAAGTCAATGCAACCCGTTCCTAATAACGTGGTAATAAAGAGGTAGGTCAGCATTAATTCTCTGGTGGCATGAATTAATGTTTATTAATTAATTATGTTCTGGGTTGAACATGGAATTAATTAATAGGAGGCCCAATTTATTATTTGCATTTGATCCCTGGTCTGGCCCAACACTGCTCAGAGCCCATTAGGGTTTATTAAACCCTAATAGCCCATTCTCCAGATCTATATAAATAGATAAATCTCTCATTTTCCCACAAAAGTTTGAAGTTCCAAAATCAGAAACCCTAGAGAGATTGAGAGAGAGTGGGCGGCTGTAGATCTGGTAGCGTATCCTCACCAGATTTCCGGATCGAGCCAGGGAACAGATCAGAAGATCAGATAAATAGGAATACCATCACTTTGATCGATTCCAGATCCAGATCTACACCATCATCATTGTCATCATCGATCTAGATCTGTAGATCAGTCGCCGTAGTCTCAGGTATTCTTTTGAATCTACGAATTAAATTAAATAGGAGCATGCATAGGGAATTTACTGTTTGTCATGATATTTATTTTGATATCCATAAATCAAATCTGGAGTTATAATAAATGGCGATTCGTGTCGCCTATTGTAAACTCAGTTCCTACAGCACCGATGCCTCGTCGTAGTGGGAGAGTTATTTTCCAGCTGGAAAAGGTACATGTTCGTGGGTGAGTCTTCGGACTTGAGCCCGAAAGACGGACATGAGGACTCTGACCCACTGATTTACGAAGAGGCACTGAAAGACAAGGATGTTGATGAATTGCGTGTCGCCATGGATTCCGAAATTTAATCCATAACTGCTATGGATGTGTACCAGAAAACTGAATTGTTGGATTGCTTTAGGGCCATAGGGTGCAAATGAGTATACAAGAGAAAGAAAGGGGTAGATGGAGAAATCACGGCTTTTAAAGCCAGGCTGGTGGCAAAGGGTTATAGTCAGAAAGAGGGCATTGACTATGACGAAACCTTTTCACCTGTAGACATGCTCAAATCCATCCAGATACTCCTTGCCATAGTTGCGCATATGGACCTCGAGATTTGGCAAATGGATGTCAAAACCGCTTTTCTAAACGGTTACCTTGAAGAAGGTAGGGACATCTATATGCGGCAACCTGAGGGCTACGTGTGCTAAGGCGAAGAACATCTTGTCTGGAAGCTTATGATGTCCTTGTACGGACTTAAGCAAGCTTTGAGGTTGTGGAACTTACGTTTTAATGATGTGATTAAATCCTATGAATTTTCACAGTTAGAAAATGAAAGTTGTGTTTACCGACTTTGTGTCAGTGGGAGCGTGGTTTTCCTTGCACTATACGTTGATGACATACTCCTATTTGGAAACAACAAGGGAGTGCTGTCGGAAATCAAGTGTTGGTTATCCGAACAGTTCCAAATGAAGGATTTAGGAGAAGCCGGCTACATCCTTGGGATTAAGGTCTTACGAGATAGTAAAAGAAGGATGTTGAGCTTATCCCAGGCATCCTATGTGGATCCTGTGATAGCCCGGTTCAACATGCAACTCGCCAAGAATGGATTGCTACCTTTCAGACATGGCATTTGTCTTTCTAGTGGGCAGTGTCCTGAGACACAGCGGGAGATAGATGAGATGAGTCTTCTACCATACGCTTCAGCGGTGGGTAGCCTCATGTATGCGATGCTGTGTACCAGCCCAGATATATGTTATGCCGTTGGCATGGTAGCAAGATATCATTCTTACCCTGGACAGGCGCATTGGAATGCGGTAAAGCACATCCTCAAGTATTTGAAGAGAACTAGGAATTACTGCCTAGTTTATCAAAGTGAGGATTTGTGCCCTATGGGTTATACAAACTCAGATTTTCAAAGAGACCAGGATGAGGAGAAATTGACCTCGGGATATGTGTTTACCTTTGGAGGTGGAGTTGTATCTTGGAGGATCTCAAAGCAGAAATGCATTGCTGACTCCACCATGGAGACGGAATATGTCGCCGCCTTCGAAGCCTCGAAAGAGGGGGTATGGCTCAGGACTACCTTTAGGAGTTGGGCGTGATTCCGAGTATGCCAAAGAGCATCACAATTTATTGTGATAACTCTGGTGCATTGGCGAACTCAAAGGAACCGCGGTCTCACATGGTATGCAAACACATATAGAGAAAGTACCATATCATATGAGAGATCTTATCGAGGGGCAATGTGCTTATCAAGAAGATTGACACTAAGGACAATCTTGCTGATCCATTTACAAAGAGCTTGCCGCAGAAAGTTTACGAAAGACATATTCGTGAGCTGGGTCTGAGGTGGATGCCGGCCACTAACAGTGGTTAACGAGATAGCAGGCTAGATAGACACACTTTATACTCTATAATAGCTTAGTTATTCTTTGAGTATAAGTGGGAGATTGATGGGTTTTGTATACTGAAAACATTTATCATAATGAGTACACAACGATTTATTTCTCCTATCTGTCAAACAAACTCACATGTATGTAACAATAATATCCTCTTGTCTCACCAATAGGGACGATCATACGGTGTGTAGTATATCGCGGAAGACAGTATGATCACTTGACCTAGTGAGACATAAAGCGGATCAAAGCCAAGACAGCGTATGAGGATACGTCTGTCCGGATGGCTGCAGCATTGTCGGAATAAGTAGTCTGTCTTGGTTACATGACATGCTGGTACGCAAGGGTGGCGTACTGATGGACTGCAGTAAGATGTATTCGACTGTGTGACATCAGCGAATACAAGATCTCGTTCTTGATTGAGTCCAAACCCTAACGAAGGTTCAGGGGTTTGCATGGATTGACTGTTGCTTTGACTTGCCATGGTGGAGAGCTTAAGTAACTTGCTCGTATATCCGTATCTTGGGCAACAGCAGTTCGTGTAGTACTACCTGAGACTGGGTATAGGTAACCATATCCGAGTAATAGGATGGGGACATTCCCTGAGGAGCTCAATGACATTCATCGTACCAATGTCTTGTAGGCTGATTAAGTTCAGGCACGAGTGATAAGGATTGAGCGGTACTACTCAGGAATAATAAGATATTAATTAATTGTAGATAGAGCTTGTCAGAAGCTCCGATTAATTAATGAATGTCAGTAACCTTAAATATGAGGATTCTAAATTAAATGCAGCCCGTTCTCGCAATATCGTAATAAAGGGGAATTAATTAATTAATTAATTATGTCCTGAGTTAATATTAATTAATTAATTAATTATGTCCTGAGTTGTGGCCATGGGAATTAATTAATTTATAGTCCCACTTTATTATTTGCATTAGGTCCCAGTTCTGGCCTATTTATATATGCTGAAAAAGGCCTAGTAGCCCATTAGGGTTAAAACCCTAGGTCTATAAATAGACAGCTCTCTCTCTCAAACCCTAGCCACTTCATAACATTCAAATCAGTTGAAACCCTAGGGAGAGAGAGAACAGGGCGGTGCAGTGAGAGGGGAGGAGAAGGAAATTCGACTCCGGTCTACGCTCTACCGATCTTTGGAATCCTCACCAGTAGCAGATCTGAACAGCATTGGGATACAACCCTGAATATCTTATCTGGAGAAAAGAAATCTTTCTTCTTCTTTTTCTTTATTTTTGATTGAATCTATAAATTAGTTTACTAATATCTGTTTCCGCAGATTTAATCGAATTGCGTGGTTGAATTAAAGATTGGATATTCAAATGCAAAAAATCGACTCAGACTCTACGGAATAACGGTAATTCCTTTTATCCACGCATTAAATTCATACGATCATGCTAGGGTTTTGTGAATGTGTATTTTGAACAATAAACCATAAATTGATCCGGCTTATTTGGACTTTGTGATTCGGTTCACGGATAAATCCCTACACCTCCTACTGCGAGAGCCGGCAACGTGAAACCAGTGAAAGGCGATCAAGCTAGTCGTATCTTTACAACCGGACGTACGATGCATACGCAATTGCACCCGCACAGACACCATATGTACACGAATATAACCTACCAATTGATGCAGATAGCTTGGTCAACTCGGTACTCAAGAAAATGCCGAATGAGTTCAGATGGTCGAAGAAAATGCAAGCAGACCCGACAACGAGGGACCCGAAGAAGTACCGTGAATTCTATGAAGATCTCAAGAAAGGCCTACTAAAACCCTAAACCATAAACCATAAATCGAAATAATTGAGCTGCTCAAGAAAGACGTACTGAAAGAGTACCTCACCAACAGAGGGAAAAATACATAGACGAGAGAGGGCCAGGACAAGAAGAAGGAGGATAAACATAAATCTCCCGTGCTTAAGAGAACGGTAAACGTCATCATCGATGGATAAAAAATAAGCGTTGTGACCTGCTCCTCAGCAAAGAAAATGGGATGTATCATAAGGGAGGACAACTCTGTTCCGAGAAAGAACCCCGAGCATGAACCTATTGAATTCAACAATGATGAGTCACTGGGGCTGCACTATCTACAATACGACGCGCTTGTGATCTCCATACTGATCTCAAATTGCCTGGTGAAAATAATCCTCGTTGTTGGTCCCAGATCAGAGTCGTCCTTGTGAATAAAAAACAAGCAACTTACACTAATGCAGCGGAAGTTTAAATATTTATCATGCACTTTAGTTCTTAAAACGTCTTAGCTCGAGGTAGAAATTAGGGTTTCTTTGAAGCAAATACTCTAGCAACTATCGTTGCTAGGTTTCAAAACAACACACAAACAGTTAATATTAAAATAGTAAAGAACACACAATATTTATTGTGGTTGGATCTAATAGATCTACGTCCACTCCTTAGCCGTATCGCTAAGAATTCACTAAAAAGATATTGAAGTACAAGGATTCGCCGTACACTTGTAGCAAGTAGTGAACCTTCGACCTAGCCACTACAAAGCTATCCTCCGATGCTTCAATCTTCTAGTCCGCAGCTCCGGCCAAGTTAAGGGCAACACCTTCGTAAAACTTGTCATTCGTTGTAATGGAGATTTTAGAGTTCACTCCGAATATTGTCTGGTTTTGTGGCTCTTGCCTGTAATAGTCAATATCTTTTCAGAGATGTGACTACATGATGCTTTCTATGATTGGAAGGTATCCCAATGATTGAAGATTCTTGAGCAAAGCCAAGGAATCTATTGAATGTAGTGTCAGATCTTCAAGTGGGGGATACTACGGTTGTTGAGAAATTTAAATGCTTTAAGTCTCGTGCTCTCAACTGACTACTTTCACACTTTTCATTTTGTCGAACGAATCTCACTGTAAAATGCATTTCAGATGTGTTTGAGTTTCCTTAGATCGTGAGTAATGGAAGCAGTAGTGGTCTCTCTGGTTTGAACTTCGACTTTTATGTCTGGAGATACAAACTTTGAATCTCCAGACCCGTTGGACACAATGGTTCATATTGTCCAAAATAGCTTCTGCTTTTTCCATCATTTTCAGCGTCGAACAGTACCTTTACACCCATTTTGGGAAAGCTTTTGTCTTTTCACTGTACCTTTGTCAGAACGGTAGTATTCGAGATCATTGCTAGATATTTTTCTTCCTTAGCATTCTTGGAGAATGCCGGAATGATCTGCTAAACCTTCCGATTGCTACGTTCTTCTAGCGATCCGCTCTTCGATATGTTGATTCCTTCAGCAGATGCGCATTCAGCGTATAGGTCTTGACTACTGATTGTTATGCCTTAGCAATATGCTTGTATGCTAGCGAATGCTATCTTCCTTAGCAGTCTGTTATCTTTTGCTTCTGACTGGTGAGTAAGACTCCTAACAGTTTCTTCTTTAGCATATGATTGCTAATGCCTTAGCAATTATCCTTCTTAGCACTTGACCGCTAACATCTCTAGCAGTCAATTTTATCTTCTAATTTCTCTAGCTGCTACCATCTGCTGAGAACTCTTCTAGCATTCTGAAGTTGCTTGACTTGATTTTCTTTGTTCCTTTTGCTGAATCTTTCAGCAATCTTCTCAAGCACTTCCTAATCTATTACAACTCGATATTTTTCCTAAACAGGACATTACAAAGGAGTTGCTAGACTATGCTTGATTTTAACAATGATCGACCAATCTACTAAGGCTTTGATTCAACAAAACCTTTTATAATTTGATCTAAGGGAGGAATTTACAAATAATTCCCAAGAATTTCCTCCTTTTTGGTGCAATCAAAGCTTACTATCAATTGCTGAATCTAAGAGGAAAAATGTCTGAGTTTATAAGAAAATTTCTAAGTATCAGAGCTATATCCTAGCAGTCTAACTCAGAGTTTAGCCAACTTAGATCTAGCAGGATTGATTTTAATATAATTCCCCCTCAACAAGTGTTGGAAGTATTTTTCAATTAAAAACACAAGTAAATGCTGCAAGGAATATGCTAAGAATTCTAGCACCCAATTAAAATTAGCAGGCATTCACAATCAATCCAAAGACAAATTCAGCATCCACATGCATTTTTGTTGAATACACCAAAAGTGTATATCAACTAAGACACGCACAAAAATCAGAAGTGGACAATGAGAAATTGTATAAATCTGACCCAAATTCATTTATGATTGATCATTACAGTACTATGAAATCGAAAAATATAAAAAAGAATGTACAAATAAAGAAGATTTGCTACGAAATTTAGGAATCAGGGGCTGGCTTCTTTCCTTTGTCCAGTTCGTTGAATTTGCTCACTGTTATGTGCATGAACTTTTCGAGATAAGCTTTGCTAGCCTCCCTCTCCTTCACTTCTCTTTCTAGCTGCTTAGCAATCTTCTCGTTCTTCATCTCCAGCATCTTGATCTTTAGATCCATCTCTTGTTTCTTCAAATTCTCAAGTGCTAGTCTGCGCTCTTCAGCAGCCGCAGCTAGTTCTTCTTCCTCCTTCTTCCTCTGCTCTAATTCAGCAAGTTTTCTTTCTTCCCCCCTCTTTGAGCGCAGCCATAAAGGTGGAGGAAAAAGAAGTAACAGTTTGTGCCATCTGTTGCTGGGACTCAGCAACATCTTCCTTCAGAATTTCCATGTTGGTTTTCACATCAGCAACATCGTGCTTGAGTTCAGCAACATCAGCCCTCACATCTGAAACCTCACTCCTAATCTCCTCTACTTCCCTCCTTAAATCAGCATTTTGGAGAGCCACTTGCTCATGGACAACATGAGGAAGAGAGGTGGAGAGAGCATGCTAGATCGAATGTTGCACAATAGTATTGACGAAAATCTGAAAAGCATCGGAACTTACATGAAGAACATCCATAGCAGATGATGAAGACATGACAAGTGCTCCACTGCTAGATGATGGATGAACTTCAGAAATAGGCTCAATGTCCATAGCTTCTTCACACCACACGGTCTGCTCTTCGAGATATAGATTCTCAGCATCTATGCATTCCCCCTCCTTAGAATTCCATTCCTTCTCTAGAACCTCAGCAAGTTCCCGGGCTTTTCTTATCTTCTTTGTTTGCGCCTCAGCAAGGGCAGCAGCCTCTGCTTCATCGGCAGTAGCCTTCAAATACTCAACCTCTTCCGTAATCCATTCAGCTTCATCTGACTTCCAAACTTTCAAAAGCTCAAGTTCCAGGAGATATGCACGCATTTTTGCTTCTCTATTACGGTGTATGATTATCTCAAGGTTCTTGGCCTCGCGCTCCTCCTGCTTCTTGGCAGCAGCCATGCGGGCCAGCAACCTCTCTTTCTTCTGTGTTGCGTACTCTGCTTGGCGCCTCATGTACTCAGAAACAACTTTGGCTTGGCATTTAGATAGCTGAATATGAGCATCAGAATGCCCATCAGGAGCGAATCTTGATTTTGGCAGAGTATGAGTGGGTGAGTGTTGGGATTGTATACAGAAAGCATAAATGATTAAGTGTTTGTATACTGGCCTTCATTTATGTGTTACATCAACAATTCTCGCTATCTAATAAATGTTAACATATAACGAACTATAATATCCTTTTATCTCGTAGATAGGGATGACCATATGGTGTGTAGGAGATCACAGAGGATCATATGGGTCGTTTGACCTAGCGAGATATAAACAGTATCACAGCTGAAACAGTCCCTGGATAGGCTATTGGTTTAAGCTGCGGCACATCGGTTCATAAGTGGGCTTATCCTAGCTACTTGATGTGTCGGTACATATTTATGTATTGATGGGATCAACAGTGGGATGTGCCATTCTCATTGACATATGAATGAGCTAGATCCCTAACATATTTCCTATGATCTTAAACCATACTGAAGGATAAGGGGCACACACGGATTGACCACACTTTGATTTGCTATGATGGCCAGTCTTACATGTACTCTTATACCTGCACTTTGGGTGTTGGTAATTTGTGTGGGGTCTGCTTAGCTGGATGTATAGGTAAGTATATCCGTTTCAGGATGGTGACATTCCCTGATGAGCTCACAAGGTTCTTTATGCTAAGTCCTGCAGGCTGAATGATTTGTTCAAGCATAAGAGAAAAGGAGTGAGTGGTATTAATCAGGAAATAAGATATTAATCAATTGTGGTCAATTATAATAAACCAAATTAATTAATGAATGTCTAAAACTTTAAATATGTGGATCATGTTAGTTTAATGCAACCCGTTCCTAATAACGTGGTAATAAAGGGGCGAGTCAACATTGTTACCGTGGTGAAGGTTAAAACAATGTTTTATTAATTAATTATGTTCTGGGTTTAACAAGGAAGAATTAATTAATAAAGAGGGCCCACTTTATTATTTGCATTTGATCCCTGGTCTGGCCCACACACTGCTCAAGCCCAATTAGGGTAAAAGTTTCTCAAAACCCTAACACTATAAATAGTCTTTCCCTCTCAGATCAGAAGTAGTACACAATACAATATACAACTAATATTCAATTGGAATATTGAGAGAGAGAGGGCGACTTTGGGTGATCAGAAGGAGGGATTTTTCTGATCAAATCCTCCGGCTTTCTGATTCAACTTGGTGGATAATCCTCACCAGATTTCCAAGGAGCAAGGGAACAGATCAGAAGATCAGATCTGTAGGAACACAATCAAAGAATGAGTTCCATTCTGCTTTAGATCTAACTTCATCGATCATTCTCCGATCTAGATCTGTAGATCAAACCATTGAAGGAAGGTATTTCCCTTAATCCATCCTATACAATTAAGTTTGTAGGAGCATGCATAGGATTCGCATGGTTTACTTAATTGAATTTATTTTGATATCCTAAGAACGGTCCTGCGAATTAAATAATAACTCATGTTGTTGGCCGTAGACTCGAATCCTACAATTGGTATCAAAGCGAGGTTCCAGTTCTTAGGCTCTATCCTTAATAAGTTTAATTAAATGAATTTGTATGTTCATGGATGGATTTAAATTGTTGTGGATATTTTTGTCTCGTGGCCTTCTCGTTTTGGTTTTTGCTTTTCACCACGAGAAAATCCGTGGTTAGAATTTATAGGGAAAAATATGTAATAGATCTAGATATGTTTTGTATTTTTTATTCAATCTGTAAAATATTCAAAAACTAAGTTGAAGATGGAGAACAAGAATTTCCAACAGCAGTTCTATCACCAGCCACCGGCGACCGGCGACCGCGGAGAGCGCCGGAGCGCAGGAAACCCTAGGGTTTCGACCTTCGCCCGGCTGGGCTGCCTCCCACCGCACGCGCGCGCCTCCTCCGACCACCATGGCTCGTCTTGGCGTGCTTCCCGGGCATGCGTCGGCTGAGAGGGGTGGCAACTTGTTCGCGAGGATGGTGGCGGCGCACAGCAGTCTTCTGCTGCGTGCGGCTGGGCCGCACCCTCGCCGGGTTTGCACGCCGGATCTCCTCTTGCTCTCTCAGTCGCCTCTCACGATGACGATGGTGGTGGCATCGGACGGCAAGGCCGTGCGCAGGAGGCGCGCGGAGGTTCGTAGCAGTAGCGATCAATGGCTCGCTCTCCTCTCTCTCTCGCGACTGCAGTGGTTCAGGCATCGCCGGCGACCCTCCTCTCTGCCGGCGACGTCGCGCGAAGGTGGTGGCTGGTGTGTGTGGTGTGGCTGCGGCAGTCAGAGGCGGCGGCGGCGGCTGTAGGGGTGGCTGGCGGCTAGGGTTTCCAACAAACCCTAGGGTTTGTGCAGCTGGGCCTAGTCCGGAGGAGGCCCGGTTCAGCTGTGAACCCTAGTTCTGGTCCACTATGCAGCCCGGTTTGCAGTTTTTCAGTGGGAGCCCAATTCTGAAGATCTGTATTGTAATTAAAGCCTTGTAATAGATAAGATTTAATTTGTAATCGCATCTTAGGGGCCACGAGAAATTCTATTTGTTTATTTAATTATTTCTCGTATGATGTGATTTATTATGTGCGCACTAGTAAATAATAGGAAAGCATGCCTATTTGCTTTAATTATTTACTTTAATAAGCATGTTGCAATTATTTAAATTTTTGAGCATGTCTTATGTGATTTATTTTATGTTTTAAATTATGTCTATAAATTTCGGATTAATATTAATTTATGATGGAATTTTGGGTTGACGTAATTTATGGGAACATAAATTAATGTGTGCGCATGAAACCTTTAAAATTAAAATACTAAGCTGCATTTTGGTTCTTTTCTAACCAAGATCATTATACCTCCACAAATACGACTTCTCATTGAAATTGGGGTATCTCGAAGAGTAAACGGTCTACTCGGGTAGCTTACGTTAAGGGTCCCTCACAAGTTCCAATGCGATGAGGTTTCCAAAATAAAACACTTATTTTAAGATGAGAAGTGGGAGCCTCTAAGCAAACGGTCTACTCGGGTAGCTTGCATTGAGACAACTTTCACTCATCTCTAAGATTAATCTAAGTGGGATAACAAAGGATGTTAAGGGCAGGACGCATGGGTCTAGTACGTATGTCGAATCGCCTTTTTAATGTCCGAAGTTAGGCTTGTGGTTATTTTGGCTTAGATGTTGCTCGGAGTATAACTCTTTTGAGATGTCCCTGCTCCGGATAGGTGAACATGGTCTTGAGATCTCCAATATTAATTTCTTTTGCTTAAGATACCTGACATGTTAAGAAAATAAAGGATCATTTGATATGGTTGAGCGTTCATCGTAAACGGTCTACTCGGGTAGCTTGTGGTGAATTAGCTTGGGCAATCGGAGGAAACAAATTATATTATTTTATCTAAAGGTTACTATGCATATTTGTTTCAACTGTTCTATTGTATGTTCTTAATTTATTTTCTTTATTCATTTTCAGATATGTCTATTATTATTCGTATTTTGCACAAAATCCCTTGAAGGGTTCGAATTTCCTGGAATGGAAATGGCTCATGGAGCGATGCATGTTTGCTACACAGACTGTGTTTGTGTTACTTGTGCCTTGTCCAGCTGTACCTCTTATTGAGTCCTCAGGTTCCTCTAGGAGCTCTTTTGAAAAATGGATGACGAACAACGATAAGTTATTATCAATGCTCAGGTCATCCATGATTGTGGAGCTCCAGCTCAAGTATCAGTATTGTACTGACGTAGTTAAGATTTGGAGAGATCTGATTATGACTTATGGTAGGCTTGGACAGACTGCCATTGCCGAGTTCATAATGAGAATTGTGAACTGTAAGCTGGCACATGGTGGTAATGTTAGGGAGCATGTTCTGCACATGGATCACCTCAGAAGATTCTATATCTTAAATGGTGGAAATATGAATGATCAGTTATTCACTGATGTCATATACGACTCCCTTCCAGAATCTTACTATGACTTCACTTCCATAGTCGAAGACAAGGTGTTCACTTTGGATCAGTTGATCAGTTTCTTGGAGGCTGCTCAACAGATCAATGATTCATTGTCTGCTGTTGTGCTTGACTATCACTTTCCACTTCCGAGTGTAGAGGATGTAAGCATGAAGAATTCGACTAGTGATAGTTCTATAGAAAGATTTGGAGGCAAAGTTTACAAAAGAAAGGTCTGTACTGCATGCAAAAGGAAAGGTCACTGTAAAGTAAATTGTCCGGTGTTTATCGCCAAGGGACAAGGTACGCCATCTTCTGCACTAGTTATTGAAACATTTTTAGCATCAGTTTCTATCCATTCGTGGATAGTGGATACTGGAGCTACTGATCATGTTTGTTACTCTATGCAGGGGTTCGTGCTGACTAGAGAGCTTGAAGATGGCGAGGTTACCATCACCATGGGAAATGCTGCTAGAGTCTCTGCTGCAGCAATTGGAGATGTTACTTTATGTTTTGGGAATAATGTTTTTACACTAAGAGATGTTTTGTTTGTGCCGTCTTTTCGGCGTAACTTGATTTCAGTTTCCAAACTTTTTGATGATGGATTTTCTGTTATTTTTGGTAGAGATGTTTCCATCATGAGAAATAGCGTTGTTATCTATCATGGGTCACTGAAAGATTCTTTTTATGTTATTACATGTTCAAACAAATCAACAGTGAAAGAGGCATATAATTTGTCTAACCAACGGAAAAGAAAATTTTCTTCAAGTGAGGATATAACATATCTTTGGTACTTGAGACTCGGTCATGTCAATCTTAAAAGAATCAAGAAACTCGTTGATTGTGGAATTATGGACCCAATCCAAGTAGTTCCACATAGAGTTTGTGAATCTTGTATAGAGGGGAAGATGACGACCAGGCTTTTTAAGGCAAGTGAGTCTCGAGCAAATGATTTGTTGGACCTCATCCACTCTGATCTGTGTGGACCTATGTAAACGCAAGCCAGTGGTGGGCACAGATACTTTGTCACCTTTATAGATGACTACTCTAGATATGGACGCGTTTATCTACTTCACTATAAGTCTGAATGCCTTGAGAAATTCAAGGAATTCAAGGCTGAGGTAGAGAAGAAGTTGAACAAGACCATAAAGACACTGCGATCTGATCGTGGTGGGGAGTACCTCAGCAATGAGTTTCTCCAGTATCTGGCAGATCAAGGGATTACTTCCCAGTGGACTGCAACTGGCACTCCTCAGCAGAATGGTGTAGCAGAGAGAAGAAACAGAACTCTGTTGGAAATGGTAAGATCAATGATGAGCTATGCCAGTTTACCGATTTCCTTTTGGGGACATGCACTAGAAACAACAGCGTACTTACTTAACTTAGTACCTTCCAAATCAGTTCCTAAAAGTCCCGTTGAACTTTGGTATGGACATAAGCCCAATTTGTCCAAGCTAAGAGTGTGGGGTTGTCCAGCATACGTGCTGAATAAGGAAGCTGACAAGTTGGAGGGGAGATCTAAGTTAATGCTATTTGTGGGCTATCCCAGGCAAACAAAGGGTGGTTTCTTTTATGATCCAGAAGATCAGAAAGTCGTTGTGAGTACCAACCCAAGATTTCTGGAACATGAATTCATGAGAAAACACAAGACCAAGAGCGAGATTGTACTTCAAGAAATTGAAGGGAACAACTCAAATCCATCAGGAGAACCCCATAACAGTCTGAGCATACCTGGAATAGGTATGGAACTAGCTGCACGGCCGCCTGTGCAAGATGGTGAATCACAATTGAATGCACCTAACACAGACACATGGACATATGTTCGTCGTAGTGATACACCTTGGCAGCCTGAGCACCTAACTCGTCGTAGTGATACGCCTTGGCAGCCTGAGCGGTATATGTTCGTGGGAGATTCTTCTGACTTAATCCCTGAAGACGGACTGAATGATACCGACCCATGGACATATGATGAAGCTATGAGTGACAAGGATGCCGATCAATGGCGTCAAGCCATGGATTCTGAAATTGAATCAATCACGGCTTTGGATGTGTACCAGTAAGTGGGTATACAAGAGAAAGAAGCATTCGAATGGTAACATAACGGCATTTAAGGTCAGGTTGGTGGCGAAAGGTTATAGTCAAAAGGAAGGTATTGACTATGATGAAACCTTCTCACCTGTTGCAATGTTAAAATCCATTCGAATACTTCTATCCATAGCAGCACATATGGATCTTGAGATATGGCAGATGGATGTCAAAACCGCGTTCTTTAACGCGTATCTTGAAGAAGGTCGTAACATCTACATGCAACAGCCAGAAGGGTATGTGCAGAAAGATCAAGAGCATCTTGTCTGGAAGCTTAAGAAGTCACTATATGGACTTAGACAAGCTTCAAGGTCATGGAAAAAATGTTTTGACGATGTGATCAAATCATATGGATACTGTGTTGGCTCGTTTTAGCATGCAAAATTCCAAGAGAGGCTTGCTACCTTACTGTCATGGAATACGTCTTTCAAAGACACAATGTCCTGTGACAGAGAAAGAGAAGAATGAGATGTCTTTAGTACCATATGCTTCTGCAGTGGGAAGTCTCATTTATGCAATGCTTTGTACTAGGCCAGATATCTGCTATGTTGTTGGCATGGTGGCAAGATATCAATCCAATCCCGGTCAGGCGCATAGGAATGCGGTTAAACACATTCTCAAGTATCTGAGAAAAACACGAGACTTATGTCTTGTATATCAGTGTGAGAACTTGTGTCCTGTTGGGTACACGGATTTGGATTTCCAAGCGGATCAAGATGAGAAGAGATCGATCTTTGGATATGTGTTTACCTTAGGAGGAGGAGCTGTATCTTGGAGGAGTGCGAAACAGAAATGTATCATGGACTCAACCATGGAAGCTGAATATGTAGCAGCTTCAGAAGCTTCAAAGGAAGCTGTATGGTTCCGGAACTTCCTCCTAGAGCTGGATATTGTTCCGAGTTTGCCTAAAGCAATCATAATATATTGTGACAATGCTGGTGCAGTGGCAAACTCGAAGGAACTCAGGTCTCACAAGGCTTCAAAACACATAGAAAGAAAGTACCACATCATACGAGAAATTGTAGCAAGAGGCAATGTGCAAATCCAAAAGATAGCTACGCAAGAGAATCTAGCTAATCCATATACAAAGGGCTTGCCTCAGAAGATCTACGAGGAACACGTTCGTGCTCTTGGACTGAAGATCTGAGGCAGGACATCTTATATCCCATTTTGTAATAGCTATATTGAATAGACACACTTAATACTCTGTAAAAGTAATGGTATTATGCTTTAAGTATAAGTGGGAGATTGTTGGGATTGTATACAGAAAGCATAAATGATTAAGTGTTTGTATACTGGCCTACATTTATGTGTTACATCAACAATTCTCGCTATCTGATAAATGTGAACATATAACGAACTATAATATCCTTTTATCTCGTTGATAGGGATGACCCAATGGTGTGTAGGAGATCACAGAGGATCATATGGTTCGTTTGACCTAGCGAGATATAAACAATATCACAGCTGAAACAGTCCCTGGATAGGCTGTTGGTTTAAGCTGCGGCACATCAGTTCTTAAGTGGGCTTATCCTAGCTACTTGATGTGTCGGTACATATTTATGTATTGATGGGATCAATAGTGGGATGTGCCATTCTCATTGACATATGAATGAGCCAGATCCCTAACATACTTCCTATGATCTTAAATCTTACTGAAGGATAAGGGGCACACACGGATTGACCACACTTTGATCTGCTATGGTGGCGAGTCTAACATGTACTCTTATACCTGCACTTTGGTTGTTGGCAATTTGTGTGGGGTCTGCTTAGGCTGGATGTATAGGTAAGCATATCCGTTTCAGGATGGTGACATTCCCTGATGAGCTCACAAGGTTCTTTATGCTAAGTCCTACAGGCTGAATGATTTGTTCAAGCATAAGAGAAAAGGAGTGAGTGGTATTAATCAGGAAATAAGATATTAATTAATTTTGGTCAATTGTCATAAACCAAATTCATTAATGAATGTCTAAAACCTTAAATATGTGGATCATGTTAGTTTAATGCAACCCGTTCCTAATAACGTGGTAATAAAGGGGCGAGTCAACATTGTTACCGTGGTGAAGGATAAAACAATGTTTTATTAATTAATTATGTTCTGGGTTGAACAAGGAAGAATTAATTAATAAATAGGGCCCGCTTTATTTTTTGAATTTGATCCCTGGTCTGGCCCACACACTGCTCAAGCCCAATTAGGGTTAGGGTTTCTCAAAACCTTAACACTATAAATAGTCTTTCCCTCTCAGATCAGAAGTAGTACACAATACAGTATACAACTAATATTCAATTCGAATATTGAGAGAGAGAGGGCGACTTTGGGCGATCAGAAAGAGGGATTTTTCTGATTAAATCCTCCGACTTTCTGATTCAACTTGTTGGATAATCCTCACCAGATTTCCAAGGAGCAAGGGAACAGATCAGAAGATCAGATCTGTAGGAACACAATCAAAGAAGGAAATCCATTCCGCTTCAGATCTAACTTCGATCATTCTCCGATCTAGATCTGTAGATCAAACGATTGAAGGAAGGTATTTCCCTTAATCCATCCTATACAATTAAGTTTGTAGGAGCATGCATAGGATTCGCATGGTTTATTTAATTGAATTTATTTGATATCCTAAGAACGGTCCTGCGAATTAAATAACAACTCATGTTGTTGGCCGTAGACTCGAATCCTACAGTGAGATCCTCCGATGAGCTTTGATAGCTTGGAGTCTGGTAAGGGCTTGCTTGTCTGTGAACTGCTTGGTGAGGGGAGTCTGATCCATCCAATCATTAGCCCAATTCTCCTCCTGTAGTTAAGTCCTTCCCTTGTTATCAGTAGCATCCTATCTTTGAAGCCGAGCTCACGCATTACGTAGTCGCACATCTTCCAGTGCCTTAGCTCTCTTCCGAGAACTTCTCCTTCTGGGGTTCCATCGTCAACCTCCCCAGAGAATACCTCCAATATATCTTTCTCGATCTTCGTAGTGATAAACTCTTCAATTTTATTGGAGAATGGGAAGAAGTCAGAGTTTTCCTGCTCATCAAAAGATATTGGAGCACACCATTGTGAGATCCTCCGCATGTTGTAGTGCTTTCCAGGAAGTCCATCTAATGGTACTCGGAGCACCTCATTATCTCCTGTCTTGATCTTCCTTAGGTATCGAGCATTGGAGTCAGAATTTGAGAAACATGAGGTGAGGAAGCCTTCATGCTGTTCAGCTTCTTCAGCAATGCTTTCCTCTGCGCCTCCACTGCTTGGTCTCTCTTCAGCAGTATCCTCTATGCTGGGCCTCGTCTCAACAGGCGTCTCCACACTAGGCCTATCAGGGACAGGGACCTCTATGTTAGACCTCTCAGCAGTTGTCTCAGCAGTTCCAGCAGATGCGCCAGCAGATGCGCCAGCAGAGGGCTCAGCATTCAGTCCAGAGCCTAAGGTTTCATTGAACACCATCTCCTCATCGCTGCTCTCATCTGCTTGCTCGATAGTAGGCTCCTTTAATGTGACTCCTACTTGAGGATGGTCTAGAGCATTAAAAGCTCCGGTCCTAGCAGCCTCACAAGGTCTTGATCAGTCATCACTTCCTACTCGATGACAATCTCCTCTGCTATTGCTGGTGTAGGTATAGGAACTGCAGGAACTACCTTCTCCTTCCCTTTCTTGGCTTCCTCAACTGCATGCCTTCGTGCATCTTCAACTGCTCTTGCTATCAATTAAGCAGCTTTCTTGGTTGCTTGCTGTTCAGCAACCGCTTTCTTAGCATCACGTTCCTCAGCACGCTGTTTGGCTTGCTCGAAATTCCTGTCCCTAGCTTCCAAAGTAAGCCTCTCCACTTCTTTTTTGTGTTTCTTTATCTCCTGCTCTTTCTTCTGAGCCTTCCTCTTCCTTATTCCTTTCAATCTCTCCTCAAGAGGTCGTTCAAAGAGAGGAGTTTCCTCAGCTTTCTTCTTAACAACCTCCTTCTCCGCTGCTTCCTTCTCAGCTTTCTCCTTCTCAGCGGGCTTGACCAGCCGTCTACGAGTCCTCTTCTTCTCAGGAGATGCAACATCTGATCTTTTTCTCTTGGGAATTGGCACAACAATGTGACCCAAAATTTTTGTTGGTTGTTCTACTTGCTTCTTCTCCATTATTTACTCAATCTACTCGACAGCCAGATCACCAAGCGTCTATATCTCCTCCAAGTGCTGAAAGCACTGCTCTGTCTCAGCAGCCATCTGAGCAGCTACTATCTCCTCCAGAGTCATAGCAATAGCCTGCTCTAGCCTCTGGAATCCTACCTCACTAGCATTGGGCTCTTCAGGAGATGTAGGAACTTTTGGATCAACATTAGTCTTAACCTTCAAAATAAATGGTCGGGTGCGATCGATCGGTGTTGGAACCTTCTTGGTCAAGGGAATGAAGTCTGTTGGCAGCAGCTTCTCTCCTTGATCAAGCCTCTTCTTGTGAAAAAACATTTCTATAAATTTGTTGATCTTCAAGCTAAAGTTCACATTGGATGTGAACACACCTTCCTCCTTAATCTTCAGATTCTTCCTGGCGTGCTCCAACCACCGCCCGTAGAAGAACTTTGCCCAATTTCCTTTCACTCCATCCACCAGTGCCATCATCACCGCATACTTTTGGCAGATAACTCAGAGTATGAACCAGCATCACACTGGAACATCTTAATCACCAGCTCAGCAAGAAGTTTGTAGTCATCTTTGAATTGATTGATCGAAGTAGTGACCTTGAAAGTGATCGGCTTACCCTTTTGATCCTACACCAATTCAGGCTTCTTCCACGCCTTCAATCTCTTCTCCATCTCATCCAGATCATTCCGAAGACCAAAGTCTTGAAAGACTTTTGGGTCCCCTCAGCCTCCACCACTCGTGCATAGAACTCAGAGACCATGTGTGGATGGAACCACGATGGTTCTGCTGAAAATTAAGCAACGACTCTTGCCTTTGTCAGGGCATCCATGATCCATTCTGGGAATTTTTCCATGGCTAGTGGAGTGTACAGAATGCAGTCCTTCATTATTTGCGCCGCCCACCTCTGATTTCTGGATAGCCCTGATTTTTCCTTCTTCTTGGCTAGTGACACCAATTGACCGTAGGGAATGTTGTTTTCAACATCTTCCTTCTTCACTATCCCTGTGTACTCTGGCGCCCACCGCTCATGCAGGGTTATGTCTTGGGTAAGGGAATGAATGGGGATTCCGGATTCCATAGAGGAATCGGATGTATCGGTGTGTGCATGGGAGTCAGATTGTTGAGAGTGTGTAGGAGATTCAGGATTAGCAGCCATTACGAAAGATTTTCTAAATTAGGAGAAAAGCTTGCAGAGAGAACTTGGGAGTTTGAGAGAAAATGGCTAGGCATTCAAATATAAAAAAATTCAGAAAGTTTGAATGTAGAACGAGGTGAAATGTATATACCTTCTGAGTAATGATCCAACGGCTGGGGAAACACCTTTTCAAATCAAATCGACGGCTTAGAATCAGCGAGACCTTTCGTATGGTAGCCCACTCCCCCATGAACTCAAGTGCTTTTGACGTGTTGCCTCCAGGTTTGACGCAGCCAGTTACACGCATTAAATGCAGTGTGTCAGACACATCATTTCAAATTCAAATCCTTCCCGCTTTTGACGTCCGGAGACTGCTGAGAGCTTGGACTCAGCAATCTGCTGGCATTGGAAATCCTCAGCATTCAAATAGTCTGCATGGATTCAGCATCCGGATCCTAGCATCCACCTAACCTAGTATCCAGAATCTAGCATCCACTGCATCAATTGTTGGCACCAATCGTAATGCTTGGAGCATAGTATTCATATGTTGTTTGCTAAGAACTTGAACTTAACAAACATTCCTCAGCAATCGTCTATACCACTTGCTAGTATAATACTTAGGAACTGCTGAGAGCTTGGACTCAACATTCACCTTCTAGCAGACATTTGAACCACTTATTGCGAGAAAAAATCTTACGATCTGCTGAGAGCTGGGACTCAACATCCAATTGCTTAGCAGCAACAAACTTCAGCAGAACAAAAACGTAAGCTTGGATACGTTTATCTCCATCTTCTTTGAAAATTCAAGAAATCCAGAAAGAATGAGAATAAAAACTTATTCATCCACAACATCTTTTAGCTCCATGAGGCCTAATTTCAGACATAATTCATTTAATCCGGCCTCAGCAAGCACCTTCGTGAAGATGTCTGCTAGCTGATCTTCAGTGCATATATATTAAACATCAATATCCTTCTTCTCTTGATGATCTCGAATGAAGTGATGTTGGATATCGATATGCTTCATCCTTAAGTGATGAACGTGATTCTTCGTTATGCACATAGCACTATTGTTGTCACAGTAGATCGGCACACATTCAGGAAGAATGTCAAAATCTTGCAATTGCTGCCGAATCCACAAGACTTGAGCACAACAACTAGCAGCTGCTACGTATTCAGCTTAGGTAGTAGACGAAGCTACGGAGTGCTGCTTCTTGCAAAACCAACTAATCAGCTTATGTCCAAGAAATTGACATGTCCTGCTGGTGCTCTTCTGATCAATCTTGCATCCTCCAAAGTTTGAATCAGAATATCCACCCTCTGATCCTATACGACAACCTCAGAACAACCAGGGGCGCAACACCACTTTCACTAGCATACGGAGTAGATGCAATGGGACCAGCAAAAATTAGAGCCAGAAGAGCAAGAATCGAGTTTCACGATGAAGGAAGAAACTCAGAAGACTTTCTCAAAGACCTTGAACTAATCGATAAAGCTTGCAATGGATCACGCGCAAACATGGCTCGGTGAACATCCCATGTTGAAAATTTTGTCAAAACTAAACTACGGCTTAGAAGCTTCGTGGAAGTTAACCTAGTGCTTCGAAGAGTCATCGATAATACAAAAGACCGCAGCCGAAGAAAGTTCCCACCTACGTGGGAAGGACCCTACCTTATTCAAAAAGTGGTCGGTTGAGGTGCATATAATCTTATCACAATGGACGGAAGAGAAATCGCAATCTCTTAGAACATGAAGCACCTCAAGAAATACCACCCATAGGGACCAATCTAGCAACTTGGCACCTCAGATACGCTTCTCTCAAACTTGCTCTGTCATTATATAATTGTTATTTCATTTTTGTTACAACCATACTAACTTGAGCGTCGGAGGGGCGATGCCTAAAGCATCGGCCACCCACAACGCGTTCATAATTCTGCAAAGAAGATACGGCCAAGGCGTTAGAAGCCTCACCTATATACGACAACCAGATATGCGATTTTTATTCTTTCTTATACGCACTTTGTATTCTTTGCTTTATTTTACTCATCAAGCATTGGAGGGGTGACTCTTGTAATGACAGGGTATTAACGATGGCTCACTATTGGTTCCAGATCAGAGTACATATGATGTGCAGTGGAAGTGTAAAGACAGTTATTCCCACTCTCAATTCGCAGGCAGCTCAATTTCAACTTAACTCAATTATTAAGTTACAGTTTTAAAAATGACAGTTTTGATTGGAAGCAGGTTAGGTTACCGATTAACAATTATAAAAGTCAACAGTTATACAATTCAACACTTTTCAAACAAGTGTTGAAGGTTTCAAAGTACAATTGTAAACTGTATGATGCGTAAGTAAGTAAACTATAAATGAAGCAGAATATTTATAGTGGTTCGGAGCCTTATGTCCTACGTCCACTCTTCAGAAAATGATCCGGTAATTCACTAAGTAATGAAGCTACAATCCTCATGATCTTTAGCCAAATGTTGTATAAGCCACCGTCCACAGCAGAATGGATCACTCGCCCCGGTTATTGTACTTCACTCATTCTTCAGTTCCTCGAAGCCAGGTACCAACTCGAAGTCTCCTAAGAACTGGTAGTCGTCAGAAATGGATTGAGGAGAAACCACCCTTCTCCTTCTCCGCTGGGTGGATGGTTCAGTTCTTCCCAGAATGTATGCAGGTTGGCAGTTGGCCGTGATAACCTTCTTTTCCTTAGAAAATAAGGTTGCTGAGCTCTCACTTGAAAAGTAAGAACACGAAGAGAGTAGATTAAGTCAAAGGACTTAATCCTCGTGTACACAAGGTTACACGGAGAATCTCGGAAGATTCCTTAAGCAATAATGCCTCGTGTTCAATAAATGAACCACAAAAATAAAGTCGTTCGGCTGAGAACTTTCAATGTGTTAGAAGTTTAAATTCGGCAGAGTGATGACTTGGTTATCAGATGCTTGAATGTTGTTGTTGTCTCTGATCTTCCTCCTATTTATAATTGGTGATTTGAAAATAGCCGTTAGAGACATTTCGAAGGATATCCAATCAGAGTTCATCCTTCTCTGTAAAGTAGACCTGCTCCTCTGCCTTTCATGAACTACTGCGATGCTTTTTGCAGAGCAGTTTGTACTTGATGTGTTAGATGCCGAACAAAGTTGTACGTAGCCATAACAGAGTGTTTCTTCGTCTCTTATCATTGACTTCTTTAATCTTCTTTTGTGATTGTTCGGCATCTTGTTGTTCACGTATTCCTTTGACGTGATACTGTCACCCCTCTGTCATTCTGAAGACGAGTAATCTGTTCTAGCAGCTGAGTTCTGACTTCGTCTTTGGATTTGAGCACCACCACCCACGTATATCTTGAGTAGTCATCAACAACTACCAATGTATACTTTCTTCTTTCGATTGTGGGTTGAGTAACTGGACCAAAAAAATCCATGTGAAGCAATTCCAAGATCCGTTCCGTGCTTGCTGTAACTGGCTTGTTCTTGAAAGAGGCTCTAGTCTGTTTCCCAAGCTGACAAGACTTACAGACTCCTTTCTGGAACTTCTTCTCATCCTTCAACTAAATTATACTTTGCCAGATGTCTAATCGAGTTGAACTTAAAATGACTTAGTCTTTTGTGCCACATCCAGTTTACTCCACTGGACCAATCAACAATGTAAAGACTTCCTTTACTGATTCCTCTGATTATGGTCTTGTGAGTCACCTTGTCTATGATGTGGCATTTTGATTCTTCAAAACTAACAATATAGCCACTCTCACTCAGATGGCTTATACTTAAAAGATTGTGTTTCAGATTGGTGACTAAAGATACATTCTGAATGATAATTCCATTGTGTTCACCGCATCCTTTTCCAATCACTTGTCCCTTGGCCTTGTTCCCAAAAGGTTCTTCACTAAGTCCATTTCTTCTGTGATGTGTGCTGAGCACCCGCTATCTAATATCCATGATTTCGCTTTCTTTTGAGAACTCGGTCCCTACAAGATAGAAAAAGTTATTTAGGTCCTTGTATCCTTTTGGGTCCTGCATAGTCAGGCATCTGGATCCAACCTTTTGGTATCCAGAACTGTAACACTTTTACAGTTCAGGAAACTAGATCACTCTTTGATGATTGATCAACCTTTCTTCTAAAGTAATGTATGCTGTTTGAATGCATGTTACTAAATTTTGTGGTGTGTGAACTCTTTCTGAAACTGTTGCTCTGGAAAGATTCTCGAGAAACTGTTCTCAGGTGAGTAGCCATCACAGTCTTTAGAGAGTAAAACTGTCTCGACTCAGGCCACGAATAGGTGTTCTTCCTATTCGGATAACTGTTATAATAGAATTGTGTTCTATCATAACTTCTCGGATTTCTATCTGGTTGTCGAACTGACTTCCTTGCAACATTTACATGTTGCTTAGTCGTTCTTGTTGGTAAAACTGGATTCCTTGTATATGAAACATTACGCTTGTCAAGTTTTGAAGGAAGGTCCTTTCTCCTCTCGACAGTTGGTTTGTGCAGTTTACGAACTGTGTTAGTATTCTGTCGAGATGCTAGTTTTGGGTCAGTTTTTGACCAACATTTGGTCTTGACATTTTGCTTAACTGGCTCTTTGAGATTGGCATTCCCTTTTTCCAACATACGACATGAGCTAAGATTGGCTTTGACTGAGCGCAAAAGTGTTTTCTTAGTCCTAGAAGTGGATGCATGTTTGTTCAAAACCTTTTCATTTTCATGCTCAAAAAATCCAATTCCATGTTTCGCGGACGACTGATTTTGAGCATTCAAAATCTCATCTAATTTTCTTGAGCTCTTTTTGAAAGTACATTCACATTTAACTGGCTCAATTTTCTTCAAGGAATCACATTCTTTTGAAATAATTTCAAAATCTTTGAGAAGTCTTGAATGCTCTTCCTTGAGTTTTTCAAAATCCTCACGAATCGACCCAGTCTTTGCGACTTCATCAGTCAAAATTGAAATCCCTAACTTCAGTGAGGCATTTTCACTAACTAATTCATCTTTAATCTCATGAAACTTTTCTGCCTCCTTAATGATGTTTCTAAGAGAAACATCTTCTGAATTTGAGTGACTGAATTCAGAATTTTCTTCGAAATATGCAGATGCAAGAGATGAGGGTAGATGGGTCGTTACCACTATTTCGCAGTTCGAAGCGCTGTCTTCTTCGTCAGTAGCATCTCCACCAATTGTCGCCATAAAAACAAGAAATGCTTCCTCATCATTCTCACCTTCAGATGTATAATAGCCATCATCGTAGTCTGGTACGTCTGGCACTTCAGTTCTTGTGAGCATTGCTTGGGCAACAGCTTTGGCTGCTCTCCTTTCAAACACCTTCTTCAGTCTGTCTCTCTCCTCCTGAGAAACTAGGGGGTATTCGTACTTCAGATGGTCTGGAGAATTTCATTCATAGCATGTGAGTGGCTCTCTCTTTGTGAACCTTTGCTCACTGGACTGAGTTTCCTTCGCTTTTCCTTTGGCCTTCTCGATAAGTACGGCCAAGTTCCTCATCTGTTCCTCCAGTTTGGCAACTGACAGTTCAGTTTCCGTCTTCAGAACTGAGGAGGAGGCATCCTTCGCTGGTGAGGATTGATAGGCAGTTTTCTCGAAGTGAATTGGCCTCTTTTGTTGCCTATGGAAGTCTCTCTTTATGAAGAATGTTGCGTCACCATCAGCTGCTGAATTTGGGGTTCTAACAGCTTCATTCCTATTCACCATCTTAATATCCCATTCATGGGCTTTGAGTTCGGCGAACAGCTCTTTGGTTGAAATTTTTGAGAGATCTATAGTCTTCAAACTGGTGGTTTTAATAAACCAGTCTTCCTTCGGCAGTCTTGAAAGAATTTTTGCGTTCATGTCAGCCACTTTTTCTTCTCTTCCAATAATTTTCATTTCGCTGACAACGGCATTGGACTTTGTTTCCATCGACTTGATTGTTTCGCCAGGTAACATCTGGAAGGATTTTTATTTGTCAACGCATATTTGTTTCTTGTTGCATCTCATAGCTTCTGTTTCCCTAGTGAGCTCGTTGATCCAGTCCCATAACTCTTTAGCGCTATTGTTTAGTATGATTTCATCCAAAAGAGATTTTTGGAGAGATAGCATAATCATTTCTTGAGGGATGGGATCCAACTGATGGTGTTTCTTGTCTTCAAGTGTCCACTCATCCAGCTGATGGTGCTCCTTCTCCGGTGGGGGATGGTTCAGTTCTTCCTAGAACGTATGTTGGTTGTTAGTTGCCCGTGATAACCTTCGTTTCCTTAGAAAACAAGGATGTTGTGTTCTCACTTGAAAAGTAAGAACACCAAGAGAGTAGATTAAGTCGAAGGACTTAATCCTCGTGTACACAAGGTTACATGGAGAATCTCGGAAGATTCCTCAAGCAATAATGCCTTGTTTTCAATAAATGAACCACAAAAATAATGTCTTTCGATTGAGAACTTTCAATGTGTTAGAGTTTTAAATTCGGCAGAGTGAAGACTTGGTTGTCAGATGCTTGATTGTTGTTGTTGTCTCTGATCTTCCTGCTATTTATAGTTAGATATTTGAAAATAGCCGGTGAGATATTTCAAAGGATGTCTAATCAGAGTCCATCCTTCTCTGTAAAGTAGACCTGCTCCTCTGCCTTTTCTGAACCACTACGATGCTTTTTGCAGGGCAGTTTGTACTTGATGTGTCAGACGCCGAACAACGTTGTATGTAGTCATAACTGAGTGTTTCTTCGTCTATTATAATTGACCTCTTTAATGTTATTTTATGACTGTTAGGCATCTTGCTGTTCACGTATTCCTTTGACGTGAAATTGTCTTGACCTAAAACTGTGATCGCTTCTCAATAGTTTCTTGATGAAAACTGTGTCCACAGTTTTCTTTGATTTGCAATCCTTGACAGTTGAAATACTGGCTGCACAATTTTTCGTGTCTGTTACTGATATTTGCGTAAAATGACCTATATTTTGATGTGTGAGCGTGCATGTTTCTGGCCATTTTACTCCCGTATCATATAATTTTGTTTGAGCGACCGAGCCGCTCTGGATTGTGAGCGTGCATGTTTGCCTCTATTGTGTTGTTACAATTGAGAGGTATGTTGTTCAAATTCAATTTGGATGTTTATTTGAACAAGGATGTATGAAGATTACGTTTGATAATTTTTTGTTTACCTCCCTCTTTGATAATTCTACATCTAGTTGTAGGTAAGAGCCAATCTAGGTGATAATTGAATCAATCATTGCAGCCAATACGCAGATAGGCGTGTCATGAATAACATGTCTTCATATGTATCTCGATCCAATCCCTGTGCGGAGGAAGTGCATAGTTCCATAATTTGCGAGCTTTTAGGAGTGAGTTAAGAACTTATAACCTTACTATTTGTAGTTTCCAGCATCATCAACGGCCAATTCGCCGTGACAAGCAATTGGCTATATTAGAGCGAAATGATCATCCATCTAGGGATTAAAATGTGTTTACATCAATGATTAACCTAATTGAATTACATCTACGTTTATTTCAACATCCTATCTACCTCATTTGAGTATTTGTTTGTCGTGGTTTACCAAAGTGTGGAGAGAATTGATTTGATTCATTGAGATTGAATGTTGATTTTTGGTTTAACTCATTGCTTGTTATATGTTGTTAGCATAGGTTTAAATTGATAGCCTAGTTTGATAGAAATCACTCAACGATTGTATTTTGCCTACCTATTAGACTTTGCAATAGTATCCCAGTAATATAGCAGGCGAAGGGAAGAAGGACCTAGATTGTTAAATTTAACTTGACTAGTGTTGTTTTTACACCGCATCAAGTTTTTGGCACCGTTGTCAGGGAATTCATGTAGTAGGTTGCTAGATATTGGGGGAAAATTGAAGCTTGTAGGCTAGGTGTTTGTGTTTTTGTTAGTGTGAATAATTTGTTGTTTTAATTTGTTTGATTGGTTTGTGATTTCATCTGTGGATCTTTATAGGTGCTGAAAGATCACGAGGATAAAAGTTCAGTTTTGCAAAGAGGAAGACAGAATGGAGAATCGTCGTGCAGTTAACTCAGAGAGGCTTAATAATCTACAAAGACACATGGAGAAAATTATAGCCAAATGCTGGAGAGACAAAGACCGATGAGGCGTATCCAAAACGTGTATGAGGAAATGCTTGAATGTAGATACCAATGGCCAGAAGAGGAAAGAGTTTATCAAACAGTGAATGTTGTAAAGGAATCTCGAGAGAATGATTGGTGGAGAAGTCAAATAGATCTCATGCAAGAGAAACTTAATTTGATGAGAAAATCTAGTAGAGAGCATTAAGCAAAACAAGAGATGGAGGTGAAGAAAAAAATGGATGAAGGGAACAATGACGATGAACCGGAGAAGGAAAGAGAAGTAATACTTCAAGTTGATGAAGTAAATGAGGACATCAAGGATCCGGTGTAAATATTTGAATATATGGAGAAGGATGAGAGTGCGAGTATTGTGATGAAACACGAGGAAATATTATGAGATGGAAAAGAGGAGGAGGAAACCAAAGAAATCCGTAGTGATAAGATGATGGGTGATCATCAAGAAGAGTTCATGAAGGAAGGCACCAAGGAGACGGTGAAGATCATTGAAGGAGTGAAGAAAGGTAAAATTGAGGAGCCTTCACCAGAGGAGATTCAAACAATATCGGCATTGGCACAATTCATAGAAGAGAATAAGCCGACAATAAGCAAAGAGTATGAGGATAGGTTTGAACGGGAAATGTTAACTTGGGAAGCAGGCAAGGTTGAGGAGTGAATGGTCAGTGCATTGGATGAATGGATCAATGAGTTTCTTGAAGTGGGGATTCGTTTGGAGAAAAGCTTAAAGATCACTTCAAAGAAGGAGCACTCATTCATGCAAATTGAGTTCGTCAAGACATGCACACTCCCTTGGAAGGATGAGAGAGGAATAAGGGAGAATAGAGTGAACAAGTTGCTCCCGAGTAAATGCCGATCAAGGGAGAAAGGTATCTTGAAAATACACAACATTTTTGACAATGGATGATGTGGTAAGGTCGTCGAGCTACCGACGTTAATCGAAGCGCTTGTTTGGAGGCAACCCAACCAATTTTCTTTCTTTTGTTTAATTGCTTTTACTTGATTTGATTTTGAATAAATGTTTAGCTTGTCTTATTTGTGTTTGATAGTGAAACCCGAGAGGAGTGACGAGCACCGTCCACCTATTTTCAAACTTAATCTCACTTGACTAAGTTTGGGGGATTTGCTGGTAGCCGGTGCTTCGGTTTATTCTTCCCTCTCTCCTATCTCCTTATCTTGTGTTTAGTTTAGTTGATGGATGATTTCTTCCTTGAATTTGAGTAATTTGATTTAGTTGTACCTATATTGATATTCTACCTTGGATGAATGTTTTGGATTATGCTCATTTTGATGATATGTAAGGTATTTTCATGGGTTTGAGTTTTTTGAATGGATTTTTTGTTGAACATGGGTTTTGATGATATGTTTGGTGGAGTTAGTGGAAAAATGATTTATTTGCATAGATTTTGGATAGTGGAATGATTGTGGAAAGAGGTTTAGGAAGTGAATATGGTTTATGATTGTTGTTGTTTGAATTTGATGTTTTGATGGAATTATTAGCGAGCTTGCATGATTTTATACTTCCTATTTTGCTTGTTTTGTGGATATGTTGAATGGTTTGGTTTGTATGGTGGAGCTAGTGGATATTGTCATATTATTGTTGATTATTGGTTTGTGGAAAGTTTTGTGGAAATGAGAGCTTTATTGGATTGTTTTATGCTCAATAGTTTGTTGGTGTTTGTGTGATTTTGAGTAGGTACAAATAAGGCATAGGAGAAGTGGTTTGATCGTGGCTACTGATGGGTAACACATTTTTATCGCTCTCTTGCCAATTAGATTTATTGCATTGCATGTTGTCTTTGTTTTATGGAATGTTTGTGTGTTTGTGTGTGTGTGATGAACTCAAACGAGACTTGAGATTTAGTCATGATTTACTTGGTGAAACTTGCTATTTACCTTAATCAATGATAGGGCGGAATCTAGTTTTCTAAGCATGTCTTAAGTTTAACTTTTGAATTGCCGAGTTTTGTGTTTGGTTAATGCTTAAGACTTGACAACAAGCTGTGAGACTTGAACTATGATATTGTCATATCTATATCGATTGTGAGTGGCAAGATTTAGAGTACGAAATCTAGAACTTGCATTCGTTCTCTATATATTGGCATGAGTGTGTAACTAGAAAATGATATTAGGCCATCGATTCTTAGTCCTACCTCTCACACTGGGACTATAAGGTGATTGTTATCATTAATTTGCCTTTCATATCTTTGACCCCGTGATTGATCCTTTTTTGTATATTTTCTTTGATATGATTAGGACAATGTTTGGGGGGAAAGAGTGTATGACGGTGAATACGGTGCTGTGAGTTGGGTTGGGAATTCATTGGATTTGTGATGTTGAAAGTGTTGAGACATGAAAGAAATGAAATAAAGGATTGGTATAAATCCTAGGGAATGAGGCACCAACAAAGAGTTTTGGTGCAAGTGTTTGAAAAAGAAAGAGAGGAACCAATTAAATGAATGAATGATGGTGCTAGGAAAAGAAAAGAGAAAAAAAAGAAGAAAAACAAATAAAAAAAGAAGGAAAAAGTGTTGTGAAGTGAATAAGCCTTGGGTTTCGAAGTGGATCGAAGAAAACAAGTTTGGGGGGTTTAGGGAGATTGAGAAGTTTAGTTACTTTGGCCCAAAACCACCTACCTTTTAGTTAGCCACGTTATAACCAAAGCGAAGACCTTCTTGATTCTAGAAGCCAACTCGTTGTAGTATAGTGGTGAGAATGGATACAAGCCTATGGAAATCAAGCTCGATATCTTGTGATTGAGTGAATCTCATCGTCCCTAAATACGTGAGGGAGTGCTTTCTTTGTTTGTATCCATTTTTGATGAGTGGTTCATGTCCTTAGCTTTAAACTTGTCACAAAATTAGGTGATAATCTAGTTTAACTTGAACATGCTAAGATTATCTTGATGAGCTATGAGGTATTTCCCGAAGTAGATTAACGGCTTTACTTTATTTTTATTGAGGACAATCAAAGGTTCAAGATTGGGGGATTATGATATGTGCGTAAATGACCTATATTTTGATGTGTGAGCATGCATGTTTGTGGCCATTTTACACCCATATCATATGTTTTGGTCTTCTTTTTGTTGTGTTTTCGTGTTATGTGTGTTTCGGATGATGTAGGTTAGGTTATGAGCAAGAATCGGCATTTTCGGCTAAGTTTTGGAGGAAAAAGTTGTGAGGATCCAGAGCGGCTCGGTCGGGCAGATTTGGCTCGACCGATCCTGAGCCAGACAGAGTCTGAGCTTGAACGATCCTGATTTGGCTCGACCGATCCTGGCAGGACAGAGGCTGAGCTCGACCGATCTTGATTTGGCTCGACCGATCCTAGCAGAACAGAGGCAAATCCCGGTCGAGCCAAATCCATCCTGGGCGATCCTGATCGGGAACTTTTGGTAGTTTTCTTTGTTTCAAGTCATCCCGGCCGATCCGAGGCTCTGCCAACTCATTATAAAAAGGGGTAAACTCAAAATTGGAAGAGACTTTTGATACTTTTGCTAATTCTACACCAAATCCTCCAAAATTCTCTCTACGATTTTCATTTTCATCCCTTCCAAAACCTCACCCAAGGGTATCAAGGAGCTAATACATCATCCTTGGAGAAGAATTAATGATCCAAGGGGGTAGATCAAGACCAAGCAAATCCAATTGGGGAAGATTTCATTTTCTACTTATCAATTGTAATGGATTTATTTCATTTCAACTTTGTAATATTACAATTGAGAGGTATGTTGTTCTAATTCAATTTGGATGTTGATTTGAACAAGGTTGTATGAAGATTAGGTTTGGTAATTGTTTGTTTACCTCCCTCTTTGAGATTGAAGCTTGCTAGAGCTTGTTTCTATTCATCTAGATGTAGGTAAGAGCCAATCTAGGTGATAATTGACACAATCATTGCAGCTAATACGCAGATAGGCGTGTCGTGAATAACAAGTCTTCATATGTATCTTGATTCAATCCCTGTGCAGAGGAAGTGCATATGTCCATAATTTACGAGCTTTTAGGAGTGAGTTAGAAACTTAGAACGTGACTATTTGTAGTTTCCAGCATCATCAACGGGCAATTCGCCGTGACAAGGGATTGCCTATATTAGAGCGAATTGATCATCCATCTAGGGATTAAAATGTGTTTACATCAATGATTAACCTAATTGAATTACATCTACGTTTATTTCAACATCCTATCTACCTCATTTGAGTATTTGTTTGTCGTGGTTTGCCAAAGTGTGGAGAGAATTGATTTGATTGATTGAGATTGAATGTTGATTTTTGGTTTAACTCATTGCTTGTTATATGTTGTTAGCATAGGTTTAAATTGATAGCCTAGTTTGATAGAAATCACTCAACGATTTTATTTTGCCTACCTATTAGACTTTGCAATAGTATCCCGGTAATCTAGCAGGCGAAGGGAAGAAGGACCTAGATTGTTAAATTTAACTTGACTAGTGTTGTTTTTACACCGCATCAAGTTTTTGGCACCATTGTCAGGGAATTCATGTAGTAGGTTGCTAGATATTGGGGGAAAATTGAAGCTTGTAGGCTAGGTGTTTGTGTTTTTGTTAGTGTTAATAATTTGTTGTTTAAATTTGTTTGATTGGTTTGTGATTTCATCTGTGGATCTTTATAGGTGCTGAAAGATCACGAGGATAAAAGTTCGGTTTTGCGAAGAGGAAGACAAATTGGAGAATCATTGTGCAGTTAACTCAGAGAGGCTTAATAATCTACAAAGACACATGGAGAAAATTATAGCCAAATGCTGGAGAGACAAAGACCGATGAGGCGTATCCGAAACGTGTATGAGGAAATGCTTGAATGTAGATACCAATGGCGAGAAGAGGAAAGAGTTTATCAAACGGTGAATGTTGTAAAGGAATCTCGAGAGAATGATTGGTGGAGAAGTCAAATAGATCTCATGCAAGAGAAACTTAATTTGATGAGAAAATCTAGTAGAGAGCATTAAGCAAAACAAGAGATGGAGGTGAAGAAAAAAATGGATGAAGGGAACAATGACGATGAACCGGAGAAGGAAAGAGAAGTAATACTTCAAGTTGATGAAGTAAATGAGGACATCAAGGATCCTATCTACCTCATTTGAGTATTTGTTTGTCTTAGTTTACCAAAGTCTGGAGAGAATTGATTTGATTGATTGAGATTGAATGTTGATTTTTGGTTTAATTCATTGCTTGTTATATGTTGTTAGCATAGATTTAAATTGATTGCCTAGTTCGATAGAAATCACTCAACGATTTTATTTTGCCTTGCAATTAGAAATTGCAGTAGTATCTCGGTAATCTAATAGGCGAAGGGAAGAAGGACCTGGATTGATAAATTTAACTTGACTAGTGTTGTTTTTACACCGCATCAATTACTCTGCTCAGTTTTTCTCGTCCTTTATCCTTAAGAGTTTTCTCGTCTGGACGGCTTCTTTTTGAAAAACTGTTCCACGGTTTTTGACAGTTCTCTTCTCCTTGACTATTACAACTTGATTATCCTATACAAGGATTACATGAGGTAAAAACTCTAAGGCCAAGACTTCGGTACTCAGTTTTGACACATCAAAACATCAATTTCAAGGTGGGATTTCTACATCAACACCTAACAATTTCCCCCTTTTTGATGTTGTCAAAACTATACCTCTAAGTCTATCTAAGTTAGCAAGAAGATGCATTTGATCTTAGTTTACAAGGTTTGTCAATCTAATACTACTCAAAATTTTGCTTCTTTTATACTCGACCTACACTAATTGATCTACCCCCTGAATGGGAGAGACATTCTCGATTAATATAAATCAAATTAGAGCGATAGCCAGTCGAGAATCAATGTAAGAGACAATGAGTAGTTGTCTTCAAACCTACTTTTGCTTGTCTTGATCCTTGTCCTTCTCCTTATCTTGATTTGAGGAATCTGCATTCTTTGACTTTGAGGAGGTTGCGACAGAGGTGGAGGATACAGCTTGCGCCTTAAGAGTTGTGGCCACTTCCATGAAAAGTTTCAACTCTTGCTATATAGAAGCCCTAATTGATTCTAATTCAATTCTTATCTCTTCATTCCGCAATTTCTGTTCTTTTTCTCGCCTTCTCTGCTCCTCTTCTCCTCTTCTTGCCTCCTCTGCTCCGAGCTACGTTGTATGCAGTCATAACTGAGTGTTTCTTCGACTCTTATCATTGACTTCTTTAATGTTCTTTTATAACTGAGATTCCTCTTGATCTTTTTCCCACGCACAAAGATTTAATTCCTAATAGATTGAGGAAATAAATCTATGAAAATTAGTATGTAATTTTTGAAAACAAGAAGGAGAGAGAAGAAAGAAGATAATCCTCCTGATCTGATCTTCTGATTTGTATCCTAACTCAATCTGAATATCTGGTGAAGATTCCCTTGTGATTTCTTGCCCGGTTGAGAAGCAGAATTTCCTCCTCGTTTCTCACATCTAGTCGATCATCACAGCTCCCAAATTCTGGTTTGCTGTGTGCAACTTATGATCTTGTGGTGTGTTGAGATCTGAGGAACTGAGGCCTATTTATAGGAAAATACTGGACTTCTATTGGGCTTGAGTTTCATGGGCCAGACCAGGGACCAGAATGCAAACAGCAAATAAGGCCTATCAATTAATTAATTCCCATATTCAACCCAGAATATAATTAATTAATTAATATTGATTCATTCCACCAGAGAATCAATATTGTCCTACCTATTTGCTACCACGTTTTGAGGTACGGGTCGCATGGGCTCGGTATATCCCCACATTTAAGGTTACAGACATTCGTTAATTAATTTAAGCTCTGACAAGCTATTTAATTAATTAACATCTTATATTCCTGAGTCAATTCACTCAAACCTTTTCACTTATGCTTGAACTTAATCAGCCTGCAGGACTTTAGCATAACGAACCTTTTGAGCTGCTCAGGGAATGTCACCATCCTATACTGGATGTGGTTACCTAGTTCCAGTACCACACAGTCATAAACAAATTGCTATTACCCAAGATACAGATATACAAGCTCAACTAGAGCCTTTCACTGAAACTCAAAGTAATACACAATCTGCATATACTTTTGTACCTTCATATAGGCTTAGGATCTAATCAAGCAATAGAGATCTAGATTCTTTTAATGTCAGATAAAAGAATTGATCTCAACTTAGGTCATTATCAATGTGTGCCCCACACCAGCATACCAAGCCATCCAAGATAAGATGCTTATTACTGCATATGCTGCAGCCTACACTGACAGTTTATCCTGGAACTGTCTCAGCTGTGATAACCATTTATATCTCGCTAGGTCAAACGATCCATACGATCTTCCGTGATCTATTACACACCGTATGATCTCCCTATCAATGAGATAAGAGGATAATTGCGTTTGAGACACATGCTTGTTAATTCAGACAGGAGATGAACATACAACATTTATGATTCCCAATATATTAATCAATCGACCTTGTACATAATATACCAATCATAATGCTTTCAGTATATAAATCCATCAATTCTCACGGAGGAGACCTTTAATTAATTAATATTGATTCATTCCACCAGAGAATCAATATTGTCCTACCTATTTGCTACCACGTTTTGAGGTACGAGTTGCATGGGCTCGGTATATCCCCACATTTAAGGTTACAGACATTCGTTAATTAATTTAAGCTCTGACAAGCTATTTAATTAATTAACATCTTATATTCATGAGTCAATTCACTCAAACCTTTTCACTTATGCTTGAACTTAATCAGCCTGCAGGACTTTAGCATAATGAACCTTTTGAGCTGCTCAGGGAATGTCACCATCCTATACTGGATGTGGTTACCTAGTTCCAGTACCAGACAGTCATAAACAAACTGCTATTACCCAAGATACAGATATACAAGCTCAACTAGAGCCTTTCACTGAAACTCAAAGTAATACACAATCTGCATATACTTCTGTACCTTCATATAGGCTTAGGATCTAATCAAGCCATAGAGATCTAGATTCTTTTAATGTCAGATAAAAGAATTGATCTCAACTTAGGTCATTATCAATGTGTGCCCCACACCAGCATACCAAGCCATCCAAGATAAGATGCTTATTATTGCATATGTTGCAGCCTACACTGACAGTTTATCCTGGAACTGTCTCAGCTGTGATAACCATTTATATCTCGCTAGGTCAAACGATCCATACGATCTTCCGTGATCTATTACACACCGTATGATCTCCCTATCAATGAGATAAGAGGATAATTGCGTTTGCGACACATGCTTGTTAATTCAGACAGGAGATGAACAAACAACATTTATGATTCCCAGTATATTAATCAATCGACCTTGTACATAATATACCAATCATAATGCTTTCAGTATATAAATCCATCAATTCTCACGGAGGAGACCTTTGTTTTGACCAACGCCCCACATGTCGGTCGACATAGAGAGGTCGACGAGGAGAATATGGTGAGCGACAAGGAGCAGCCAATGCTAGAGGCGCCGATCGAGATGGGTGTGTTGATCGACACCTCATATATTGATCGACATGCTAAGAAGAGATCGTCGACTAACACAGCCACAACCCGGTCGACACATAGAGACAGCAACTCACGAATCCAACTTCCAAAGCCGCTCCAGTTCCTCCGATGCTCTTTTCTCATAGATTTGCCAAGCAAAATGAGGACTCGAAGTTAACAAGGTTTGTGGAGAATATGAAGAAGGTAAGTATCAACTTACCACTAATTGATGCCTTGAGGGAGATCACGGGATACATAAAATACCTCCAGAAGTTGATGAGTGGGAAGAAGCATTTCGTGGAGAACTCAATTATGAAGATACATGAGCAACGTAGTTTTCTACTTCAAAAGCAAGTGCCTATCAAAAGGAGTAACCCAGGATGCTTCTCAATCCCAGTTGAGATTAGGGGGGATAAAGTTTAAAAGGGTGTTGTGTGACACTGGTGCCAGCATTAATGTGATGTCTTATACCATCTTCAAGCGCCTCAACATTGGAGAGATGAGGCCAACTATAATCACTCTGTAGATGGCAGAGTGATTATAGTCTTACTCCATGTTCAAGCGCCTCAACTATTGGAAGATATTCTCATTCGTGTGGGTCATCTAATTTTTCCTGCAAATTTTATAGTCTTGGAAATGAAGGAAGATATCAACATATCACTAATTTTGGGACGAGAATTCTTGGATTTAAGTGAAGCGGTGATCAACAGTCGAACTGGATGATGAAAAGATCACCTTCATGATCGACAAAAGCCGCCAGAAGTCCGAGTGCAACCGGATCACCTCCATTGAAGATCCTGGTGAGGAAATTGAAGAAACTAAAGAAGAGAAGGAAGACAAAGCTGCCATTGAATCGGAGCGAGGGAATGACATGGAAAAATTGCCAATTACACCATCTCATCCTAAGCTCATTGCTGTCATTCAAGATAAAATGGTATATATGATTGATGCAAGGGGGCGGCGAGTCTGAACCCGATCTCCGTGGGCTTGAAATTTGAGATACTGTCGAGCTACGACGCTAAACAACAATTTGATGGGAGGTAACCCAGCTTTTACATGTTCACTTTTCAATTCATGGTTTTTTTTTAAATATGTTTTTCTAGTTTATTTTGGAAAAAAAATCATGCGGAGGACCTCTGTATTGATCGACATGCCTGATGTCGATCGACACAGACGTGTCAACAGAGACACACTTTGACCAAGATGGGGGGCGACAGGAAGGCTCCGTGTTGACCGACACAACACACGTCGACCGACACAGAGTGCCAGCAGCCATAAAAATTGATATCGCACGTTCAAAACCCTCCAGAGGATAAAAGTTGATGTCTGAGATTAACAGTCTGGTATTGTTCCTCTTCTTATCTGATTTTCAAACCTTTTCTACTCTCCGAGTTCGAAATAAGTTGGGGGGACGTGGACAAGAATCGAAACGTCTCTATCCTTTTAATTACTATTCTTTAAGTTTTTTAAGATTCTGTTATTTAAATTTATGCCTAGAAAAAAAATATGTATATAGTGTGAGGAAAATTGTTGAGTTTTGAATCAATCTGAACTAATTGTGAGTTATAAATCAATTGATGATGAGTTTGAATTAAATTGATTATGGTTAATTGCATATGATGTAGAATACCGCATGATAGGATTGGATTGAAACTTAAGTTGGCATGATGTTTGATTGAATTGAAGTTGACTGTGGAAGAAAAAATTGAACCCAAGTGAGATTTTGAGCCTTAAATTCGATTGATGTGAGAATTGCATGTCATGTTTTCTCTAGAACTTGTTTTGTTTCTGTTTCAAAACTGCATAGTGTGCACAAGGCCAGAAAATGATATTAGGCCATCCTTGTTAGCTAATATCCTCAACACTGTCCCTTCACTAAAATTTATCTCTAGTTAGCCACTTTGAGCCTGTAAAATTTTATTTTCTTGTCTTTGAGCTTAAGAAAAGTATTGGTTGCACTCAAGTCGTGATTTGTCGAGAATATAGGGTAGATTAATTTACATTATTCATGATTGGCCTTTGAGTCCTTGGTTTTCTTTCCTTGTCCATGAATTAAGAAAAGTTTGGGTTCCTTCTTGTCTATGAGTTGTGGTGGAAAATGTTTGGACAATGGTTGTGATGTAGAGAAGAAATATAAAAATTAGTGGTTAGTAAAGATGAAGTGATGTTTAGCTGAAAAGACATTAGAATTCTCATAAGCTTATTGTGCGAAAGAAAGAAAACAAAAAGAAAAAGAAAAAGTTTTATAAGATTGAGTTTTAAATTTTTTTGTATTGCAATATCATAGGATAAGGGTGAATGAAGTTAGATAGTGGATAGATTGGTTGAGGTGTGCAACTCAATTTAATTTAGTCACTTGGCTAAATTTTCCCTGCCTTTCACAAAAGCCTACATTACAACAAAAAATAAATTCCTTTCTGATTCTAGACTTGTGTGCACATTTAAGCAAGGGAGGAATTAGAAAATCTACAAGCCTATGGTAGAGATACGTGCGTAAAATGACCCATATTTTGATGTGTGCGCATGCTTGTTTGTGGCTATTTTACTCTCGTATCATATGTTTTTGTCGTATTTTGGTTGTGGTTTTGTGTTTTGTGTGTTTGATTTGTGTAGGATAGGTTTTGGGCATAAATGAGCATTTTTGGTGGAGTTTTGGAGGAAAATCGCACGTGTTTGGAGTTTGGAGGCGTCGACCGGCCGAGCGAAGCAGGACCGGCCCAGCAGGGCAGACAGATGGCTCGACCGGCCGAGCCAGGGTGGACCGGCCGAGCCAGGCCACGGACAGAGGGCTCGACCACCCGAGCCATGACCGATCAGCCGAGCCAGGCCACAGAAAGCTGGCTCGGGCGAGCCTGGCCGGTTTTCTCCAGATTTTTGGCAGTTTCCAGCTTCGACCGAGCGAGTCTTACTTTGACCGGGCGATCCGAGGCCCTGTTTGCTTGTCTATAAAAGGGGAAAAGTCAGTTATTTGAAGGGCTTTTTGTCATTTTTCATAAATCTAGTTAGGATTTCCCCTAGATTCCAATTTCTATCACTATTCCATCCAAATTCTAGAGTATCTAAGAGCTTAATTCACCAATCCTTGGAAGAGAAGTGAAGAATCAAGGTGGTAGATCAAGGCATACAAATCCAATTGGGGAAGATTCCAATCTCTACTTTTCAAATTGTAATTGATGTAATTGATTTTAACTTTGAATTTGTATAATTGAAAGGTATGATGTACTAATTCATTTCGGATGTTGATTTGAGTAAGGATGTATGATAATTTGGTTTGAGAATTGTTTGTTTACTTTCCTTTGAGAGTTTGAATTGCACTAGAACTTGTTCCTTACCTCCTAGGTGTAGGTAATAGCCAGCTTAGGAGGTAGTTGATGTGAACGTTGCAGCCAATACGCGGGCGGAATCGTCGTGAATAGTGTAGATTCATACGATTTTAGTTCCAATCCATGTGCGGTGCTAGGTCGTAGGGCAATAATTGACGAACTATTTGGAGTGGTCTAGGGCTTAATAACGTGATGGTTTGCAAGTCTTAGATCATCAACTGTTAGCTCGCCGTGACAAGGGGTTAACGAGTGTAGGGTCGATTGCTCAATCTCCTAGGAATTAAAATGTGTTTACATCAATGATTAACCTAATTTGATTGCATCTACACTCATCTCAACATCCTATCTTCCAAATTTGAGAATTTGATTGTCTTGGTTTACCGATTTGGAAAAGGATTGATCAATTGATGATTGTTGGTTTAATTCAATGTTTGTCATATATTGTTAGCATAGGTTTAAATTGAATGCTTAGATTGATAGAAACTACTCAACGATTGTATCATGCTTAGCTATAAGACTTTGCTATAGTATCACGGTATTCCAGCGGGCGAAGCGGGGAAGGACCTGGATTTGACAAATATTATTCTTGTGTAGTTAGAGGTTTAATTTGATTGAACTTTTAGCCGCACAAAGTTTTGGCGCCGTTGTCGGGGACTTCATTTAGTAGGTTGCTAGATATTGGGGGAAAAGTGAAGCTTGTAGGCTAGGTGTTTGTTTTATTGCTTGTGAGAACTTTTTGCTTTTAGCTTGTTGATTGATAGTTGTTTTTTCCTTTGTTTGATCAAGTTGTTTAGTTTGGTAATTGGTTTCTATTGTGGAGTTGTAGGTCGTTTATGATCACGAGGTCCGAGGCTCGTGAGCTCTTGGAGAGGAAATTACAACAAGGGCAAGGAAGTATTGAGATTGATTTGGAAATAGCTAATCCGGGAGAGGAAACGATTCAGATTGGAGAGTTAGAAAGGCAGATTGAATTGATGAAGGTTTTGCTAAATGAAAGGAATGGTCCTCGTAGACCACTTCAAAATCTTTTCTGACCTCAAGGGGAGCCGATGACCGGAGGTTTCCGGTTAGGAGTAAATGCCATGCAATTTGAGATAAAGCCACAGTTGGTCCAAATGATACAGAATAATCAGTTTGGGGGACATGCTACCGAGGATCCGAATGTCCATATATCTCGATTTTTGGAAATCACGGACACCATTAAGATCAACCAAGTGCCCCAAGACCAAATACGGCTGCGGTTATTCTCATTTTCTTTGAGGGATTCGGCGAGGCATTGGTTCGAAGGCTTAGACAAGTCAAATATTGCCACTTGGGAAGAATTAAGAGAGAAGTTTCTATTCAAGTTTTTTCCACTGAGTTTAACTTTGAAGAGAAGGGCGGATATAACCTTGTTTGGGCAAAGATACGATGAACCTATCTATGAAGCTTGGGATCGGTTCCGAGAGCTTTTGCATAAGTGCCCTCAACATGGTCTTCCTAGGAGTCAACAAATTTGCCAATTCTATGGAGGATTGGATTATGAAACAAAAATGTTAATGGATGCATCATCAGGAGGAGTGTTTCTTGAATTGGAAGAGAACGAAGCATGGAGTTTGATTGAGCGGATAGCTAATAATAGTAGTCAATGGCCAAGAAGAAGGATGGAACCTAAAGCAGCGAAAATAATTAGAGAAGCTAATGGGATAGAAATGTTGCGAGATCAAATGGCTTCAATGCAAGAAAAAATGGAGAGGTTGATGTGTGAATTCGAGAGAAAAAGTGATGGATATGGAAGGGATGTGTATACTTTGGAAAATCATTGGAGGAGACATCAAGAAATTGGGTATGAGCCGTATAGTGGAGACTACGCATTTGACTCATGGAATGAGACAAGGTTGCCATCACAATCTAGGTGGAATGAGTCGAATCATTTGTATTTGGAGAAGGAAGAAAAGATACCGGAGTTTGAGGAGGACCTTGAGAGGAAGTGTAGAAGAAATGAGGAACTCTTGATAGAAATCAAGTCACAAGTAGCGTGTATAGCGCATCAATTAAGTCTAAAGGAAGAAGGTCTTCTTGAAGGCGCTTGTGGAGTCATAACCACTAGAAGTGGGCTCTCTTATGATGGACCGAAGCATGGGGAAAAAGAAGGTGAAAGGGAAAAGATTGATGGAGGTACTAAGAAGAAGGTTACGTTTAAGGAGGAAGAAGAAGTCATACCAAAGGGAGTTAAAGAGCAAGACGTAACTGTAAAAAAATCTGCGAAGAAAGATGCAATCCCTCTTATGCCTTATCCTCAACGGTTTGAGAAAAGTAGGAAGAACAAGAAGTTTGCTCGATTTCTTGAGCACATGAGCAAGATTCAAATAAATCTTCCTTTGCTTGAGGTTTTACAAGAAATGCCGGGATAGATTAAGATGTTGAAGGATATGCTCACTCAAAAGAGTAGGTATGGCATTGGTGAATATGAGACGGTGAATTTATTTGAAGAATGTAGTGTTGTGATCCAAAGGAAGATGCCATTTAAAAGGCAAGACCCAAGCAGTTTCACTATTTCGTGTATAATTGGTGGAATTGAAGTGACTCGGGCTTTGTGTGATTCAGGGGCTAGCATCAACCTAATGCCCCTATCTTTGTTCAAGAAGTTGGCAATAGGGGAAATTAAGTCCACTACCATGACACTCCAAATGGCCGATCGGTCTTTGTCGTACCCAAAAGGAATTGTGGAAGATGTTTTAGTAAAGGTGCAAGATTTTATATTTCCAGCTGACTTTGTGGTACTTGATATGGAAGATGATGGAGATGTTCCTCTTATTTTGGGAAGGCCATTTTTGTCTACCGGTGGAGCATTGTTTGATATGAAAAATGGTCAATTAACTTTTCAATTTGATGGAAGGAAGATCACTTTCTCCTTCCCAGAAGCCATGAAGAGAAGTGTGGAGGATGAGAATGAGGAGAAATGCAATTTGATAGAAGTTATGCAAGATCAAAGTTTTGAGGAAAAAGGTGTACAAGAGCCATTAGAAGAGGTACTACAAAATTCCATTTTTACAATCAATATGGTTGATAACAAAGAGGAAGTAAGGGAAGATATTGGGGAGTATGTCCGAATGTTGGATTATTTTCCTGTCGACCTATTATATGAGGAAGCTAAGTTCTTGGAATTAAGAACAAAAGAAGAGGAAGATAGGGCTAAGGAAAGGAAGTTGGAGATGAGGAATAGAGCACCGTAAGTTGAATTGAAGAAGTTACCAGATCATTTAAAGTATGCATTTTTGGGAGAAAATGAGTCCTATCCGGTGATCATATCAACCGGACTTTTGGGGTGTGAAAGTGAGAAATTGCTTCGTATTTTGAGGATGCATCGGTCAGCTATTGGTTGGCAACTTTCTAATATAAAAGGAATTAGTCCGGCCATTTGCATGCACAAGATACTTCTTAAGGAAACGTGCAAACCTAAACGACAACCTCAAAGGAGGTTGAATCCTATGATGCAAGAGGTAGTGAAGAAAGAGGTCCTTAAGCTGCTAGATAATAATATCATCTATGCTCCGAGTGATAGTGAGTGGGTCAGTCCAACGCATATAGTACCAAAGAAAGGGGGATTTGAAAAGGTGGTGAAGGACAATGGCGAAGAAGTTATGGAGAGATTGACAAAAGGGTGGCGGTTTTGTATTGATTATCGTGCTTTGAATTTGGCTACTCGCAAAGATCATTTTCCTTTACCATTAATTGAACAAATGCTTGATCGACTTGCAGGGCGTTCTCACTATTGCTTCTTGGATGGCTATTCGGGTTATAATCAAATTATGGTGGCACCGGAGGATCAACACAAAACTGCGTTTACATGTCCTTACGGGATTTTCGCATACTGACGGATGCCATTTGGGTTGTGTAATGCACCTGCTACATTTCAACGATGCATGATGGCTATATTCCATGGGCTTATCGAGGAAATTATGGAGGTATTCATGGATGATATTTCAGTTTTCGGTAATTCCTTTGATGCATGTTTAAAAAACTTGGAAATTGTTCTTGCTAGATGCGAAGAGACAAACCATGTTCTTAATTGGGAAAAATGTCATTTTATGGTTTGTGAAGGAATTGTGTTAGGACATAAAATTTCTTGTCAAGGTTTAGAAGTAGATAAGGCTAAGATTTGTGCTATAGAACAACTACCTATTCCAAAATCAGTGAAAGGAGTTAGGAGTTTTCTAGGACATGCTGGTTTCTATAGGAGATTCATTCAAGATTTCTCTAAAATAACTAAACCTTTATGTAGTTTGTTGGAGAAAGATGTGCCATTTGTCTTTGATGAAGCTTGTGTTTGTGCTTTTGAGAAGTTGAAAAAGGCTCTTGTGACTTCTCCGGTTTTAATTTCACCTGATTGGAATGAAGAGTTTGTGTTGATGTGTGATGCAAGTGATGTTGCACTTGGAGTAGCATTAGGTCAGGTTAGAGACAAAGTGTTCAGGGTGATTGCATATGCTAGTAAAACTCTAAATCCGGCTCAATGTAATTACACTGTCACTGAGAAAGATTTTCTAGCAGTGGTGTATGCATATGATAAATTTAGAGCTTATTTGGTAGGAGCTCGGTCGATTGTGTACACAGATCATGCAGCCATTCGATATTTGTTTAAAAACCCGGATGCAAAACCTAGACTCATTAGGTGGATTTTACTGTTGCAAGAGTTTGATATAGAAATTCGAGATAGGAAAGGTTGTGAGAATGTGATAGCTGATCATCTGTCTCGTTTAGAGGAGCCGGTTCAGGGAGAGGAGCATGAATCGGGCATTAATGATAGTTTCCCGGATGAACATGTCTTATATGTGGCTTATAACATTCCATGGTATGCTGATTTTTCAAATTTTTTGGTTGCCGGAGTATTTCCTCCTGATTTGAAACCCCATCAAAGGAAGAAGTTCCTTAAAGATGTGCGGTTTTATTATTGGGAGGAGCCTTTCTTGTTTCGTAGGTGTGCAGATGGTGTCATTCGGAGGTGTGTGCATCAAGGAGAGTGGAGACGGATAATGGAGGAATGTCATGCTTCAGAAAGTGGAGGTCTTTTTGCTGCTAATCGCACGGCATTAAAGGTACTTTCTTGTGGTTTCTATTGGCCATCTATTTACCGTGATTGCATGAACTTTGTCAAGGCTTGTGATATGTGTCAGAAAACAGGATCGATAACCCGTAGGGATGAGATGCCTTCTAAGTTTATTATTGAAGTCGATTTGATTGATGTTTGGGGGATTGATTTTATGGGACCGTTTCCTTCTTCCTGCGGGTATCAGTATATATTGCTTGCTGTTGATTATGTCTCCCGTTGGGTAGAGGCTTGTCCAACTATTACGAATGATGTTAAGGTTGTGATGAAATTCTTGCAAGGATTAGTTACACGCTTTGGTATTCCTAGAGCTTCAGTGAGTGATGGGGGAAGTCATTTTTGTAATAAATTGTTAGAAAACTTGTTAGCAAGATATGGTGTTAAGCATCGGATTACTTCTCCGTATCATCCTCAAGCTAATGGTCAGACGGAGCTTGCAAACCGAGAAATCAAGGCTATTTTAGGAAAAATAGTAGCTTCCCGGCAAGATTGGTCTAAGCGTATCGATGATGCTTTATGGGCTTATCGCACAGCTTTTAAAACTCCCATTGGTATGTCACCTTATCAATTGGTATTTGGGAAGTCTTGCCATTTGCCGGTTGAATTGGAACATAAAGCATATTGGGCATTGAAGATGGTTAATGTTGATTGGAGAAAGGCTCAAGGGGAGCGTGCTATGCATTTGAATGCGATGGATGAATTCTGGAATGAAACCTTTGAAAACTCAAAAATTTACAAGGAGCGTATCAAGAAGTTTCACGATATGCACATCAGACGTAAAGTTTTTGCTCCCGGTGAGTTGGTGCTACTCTTCAACTCACGGTTGAAGTTTATGCCTGGTAAGTTCCGTTCCAAATGGTCAGGTACTTTTATTGTGAAGCAAACTTTTGATAATGGTACGTTAGAAATAGCCCGTGAAAATGGTCTTTGTTTTAAGGTGAATGGTCATCGGGTTAAACCATATTATGTTGATAATGGATCTAATTTGGTTTTGGATGTTTCTTTTGTTAACTAAGGTGTGCAGTCGAGCTATGGACTTTAAAAAGCGCTTGATGGGAGGCAACCCATCTGAGAACGCCAGCAGCAGCAGCAGGATAGAGATGAGCAATGATGCACCGACTACCTGTTCACAAACTTAGTCTCACTTGACTAAGTTTGGGGGGACGTGCCGGTAGTTGGTGCTCTGGTTCATTCTCTTCTTTACCTCTTTATCCTTATTATGCTTTCTAGTGTTACTTTAGTTTAGTTGAATTTCAAGAAGTTGGAACTTCGATTGGGTTATATTATGATTTACCTCTACTTTGGATTTGGATTTGAATGATGATTTGGATGATTTTATATGATTGGTTGATGGGATATTTTGGCAAGCTTACATGTGTTAATTCTTTCTATTTGGTTTTGGTATGTGGATGTGTTATGGTTTGGAATGAATGGTGGAACTAGTGGATATTACTTTATTTTTGTTGATGTTTGTTTTGTGGAAGATGGTGGAAATGAGAATTTAATCGGCTAGTTTATGCTCAATTGTTTGGTGGTGTGTGTGTTGCTTTGTAGTAGGTGCAAATAAGGAATGGAGAGCAGTGATCGTGCCTACTTATGGGTAACGTTTTCTATCGTTCTTCCTACCATTTAGTTTTAATTACATTGTGTTATGGTATGTAGATTGTTGTTAGGATGTTGTGTGCTTGTGTGTGTGTGATGAACCCGAACTAGACTTGAGATTTAATCATGATTTACTTAGTGGAGTTTGATGTCTACCTCAACTTATGATAGGGCGGAATCTAGTTTTCAAAGCATGATTTAAGTTTAACTTTTGAATTGCCGAGTTTTGTATATGGTTAATGCATAGGACTTGACAAAAAGCTGTGAGGATTGAGCCATGATATTGTCATATCTATTTCGATTGTGAGTGGCAAGATTGAGAGTACGAGATCTAGAACTTGCATCCGTTCTCTATCTATTGGCATGAGTGTGTAACTA
>JAPKLW010000467.1:366172-397266 GCA_026898455.1 Plectranthus barbatus
ACAATTAACTTTATTTCCGCTGCGTATCGTATTATACTCTGATAAACTGGGACCAACAAGTGGTATCAGGCGCGGTCGGTCTTTCTAGACTGGTCGTACACTGAGTCGCTTAGGACCGAGATCCAAGTTTCCTTGCACTCTACTCTTTCTGTCTGTTGATTAGCTCAGGTACACAAGATGAATGTCCCGAAGCTGCTCAACTACAATCCGGAGAAGCATGATATATGGCGAAAGAGGTCTCTCATTCAGCTGAAAAGCGTCCATCCGGAGATGAAAGACGTTCTGGAGAAAGGGCCGATCGAGATCACCAAGACACAACACCAGCTAGGAGATCGTCCAGCTGCTGAGATCCCAAAGCCCCCAGAAGAATGGAACGCTGAAGACAGGAGGCGGAATCAGCTGGACTCCGTTGCTCTCGAGATGATCTTATCATCTCTTCCAGAACCGCTGATGGAGGAAGCCCTCCAATTTGACAGCGCCAAGGAAGTCTGGGACTACCTTGATAGTCTCTGTACGGAGACAGATCAGATGAAGCGCAACAAGTTGCAAGTTGCGGTGGACAAGTACGAGTCATTCCAGATGCTGACTGGTGAAACCATCAAGGAGATGGAGGCTAGATTCCAAGCTATAGTCAGCGAGCTGAAATCTTTGGACAAGGAGTACTCGAATGCAGAGCTTAATGCAAAGATCCTGTCAAAGATGCCCAAGGAGGACTGGTTTGTGAAGACCACATCTCTTAAGGAGAAGGATCTATCCAAGATGACTCCCAAGGAGCTATTTGCTCAGCTCCAAGCACATGAGTGGGATATCCAAATGGTAAACAAAAATGAAGCCATTCGGACCGTTGGATCTCCCAGCATCAAAGCACAAGACGAAGCCTACTTCGTAAAGAGGGATTTCAAGTGGAAGCACAAGAAGCCTTTCCACACTGACAGACCTGCTGGGCCGCACAACCAGCAGAAAGAGATCCCATCCCCGTCGGGATCTAACTCAAAAGGCAGCGAGAGCTCTATCGCAGATCTTGAGCAACAAATAAAGAGACTGGCTGTTCTTCTGGAGAAAGCCAAGTCGAAACAGGGAGCATCTCTTAGCTCAACTGATGGAAAATTCATCAAGAGAGCTCCCCGCGCGTGTTATCAGTGCCAATCCCCTGACCATCTCAAATTTGAATGTCCACAAGTGGATAAAGAGGAGCGGGAAAGGCTGAAGAAGCTCTTTGAAGAGCGTGCATCGAAGGCCGTTGCCAAGGCGATGCTGACAAGGACAGAGGTTCCTGATATACCTGACCATGATGATGGAGAGTATGAGTCAGATGAAGAGTCAGAAGAGGAAGCGCTACTGGCGCTGATGGTAGCTTTTGGAGAGGAAGCACATGAAGAATGTGCTGTCAGTGAGGAGGAACAAGCACTTGCTGCTGACGACCAGGTACAATCTGTTCCCTCATTGCATATCATGTCTCCACACATTCTAGACGATTCTGAGTCGCATTGCTCCGACTCAGAGGTTGTCACCATAGATATTCTTCAGGAAGAATTTCTTAAATTTTACGAAATAAAGAATATCTTGGCTAGCGAAAACACCTCGCTAAAAATCAGATTTCTATTTTGACCAATGAGATTGAAAAATCTAGGTCAATCGGTGAAGAGCTAGCCACTCTGAAAAAGACTCACTTTGAATTGCTTCAAAACTTTCAAATTGCAAAAACTGAGCGAGATAATTTTCAAAAGATTGTCCTTGAGCAAGAAAATAAAATAAATTTTTTGAATAAAGGCTCCAAGGATTTGGAAAAGGCTCTAAGTCATTGGAAAAAGCCGACTGATAAGTCCGGGTTGGGATTTATAAAGGATTTGAGCAAAAACCAACCCGAACAAATCAATGCTCGTAAGGGTAAGGGCAAACTGGTAAATGCATCAGCACCAGCTGGTAATACCAGTCAGTCCCGTATGGCTGATCAGCACAGGAATAATAAGACCAGATACATAGGTGAGTCATCACGACAAAATCCTCAACTGGCAAAATCCTCTGCTGACAGGACGCCAGCATACCCTAAGACGCGGACTAAGCCAAATAATTCTAAGGCAATGAAGTCAGCGTCAGCTACCAGTGGAATCCGACAGCCAGCACCAGCTGTCAAGAGAATCCACGCACAACCTCATAAATATGCCAGTCACCAGCATACTTACAAGGGATCCAAATCTCAGAGTAATTCTGAGAAAAGGACAATACCTGATAGGAGGAATACCTATCAGAGGTCTAAGCCCAATCACAAGTTTTCTCAAAGGGCTGTGAAGGCTAGCCATGGTGGTCCACACTTCCAGAGACCACGAAGGCAACGCACACAACCGGAAAAATATTTTCGAAACTCTCAGCGGAAGAATACTTCCAAAGGAGTTACACACACAGCCACACCTTCCCAAACCAATCTCATGCATTACTTTAGAAGGAAGGGAAAGGCTACTGATGATGTCAGCAAGGGTAAAACCGAGCTGAAAATCACTCAAGTCTGGATTCCGAAAGGAATTATCCAGCGATCTAACCCTGCAGGACCCGCAGATGATCGGGGACCTAAATGAACCCCATTTCTTTCTTGCAGGAACTAGATCATGCAACACAGCTTCAGAGGTCGAGAGAGTGGATCTTAGATAGTGGGTGTTCAGCTCACATGACTGGTGAAGAGAATTTGTTTGCAGATCTCATCAAGGTCAAAGGACCTCCAGTTATTTTCGGTGATAACTCTAAGGGCAGAGTTATTAGCAAGGGCTGCATCGAGAAGGACGATGTCAGAATTATAAATGTATCCCTTGTTACCTCTCTCAAGCACAACCTCCTGAGTATCAGTCAGCTATGCGATAGTGGATACACAGTTCACTTTGGGAAATCAGAGTGCCAGATCAAGGACGAGAAGACTGGTGAGATCAAGCTGAGAGGTATTCGGAACGGAGGACTTTATACTGTCGACTGGCAAAGCGGGAAGACAGATTCATGCTTTGTGGCCACCAGTTCTATGGAAACTAACTGGCTGTGGCACAAAAGGTTGAGTCATCTGAATTTCAGAACTATCAACTACCTGGCCAAGCATGATCTTGTGGAAGGACTTCCCAAGGGAGGATTCAAGAAGGAAGGGATTTGCAAAGCATGCCAGCAGGGCAAGCAAACTAAGAAGTCCTTCAAGAACCAGTCGCCAGTCTGCCCCAGTACCAGTCGGGTACACGAGTTGCTACATATGGACCTCTTTGGACTAGTAGCACCTCAAACCATTGGAGGAAGACGTTATTCGCTGGTGGTAGTCGATGACTACTCGCGCTATACCTGGGTAAAGCTTCTCAGATCCAAGGATGAAGTGAAAGTCATTCTTCCAGATTTGATTGTCAAAGCACAGAAACAGAGAGAAGCTACGGTAAAGCGGATACGGTCAGACAATGGGACGGAATTCTGCAACAGTCTGCTGATGGATTTTTGCGCGGAAGCCGGCATTAAGCATGAAAGATCTGCACCAAGGCAACCGCAGCAGAATGGACTGGCAGAACGTAGGAACAGGACGCTGAAAGAAGCGGTCCGGTCCATGCTGGCAGAATCCGGCTTAGGACAGAGTTTTTGGGGAGAAGCGTTGGTGACGGCTTGCTATACTCAGAATAGAAGCGGGATCAACGACAGACTCAAGAAAACCCCCTACGAAGTTTATTTTGGTCGTAAGCCTTCTCTAGATCATCTTCGTGCTTTCAGTTCACCATGTTATGTCCATAATAATGGTAAGTCGAAGTTAAATGCTTTTTCGCCTAAAGCTGATGAGGGTGTCCTTGTTGGATATGGACATCCCTCTCACAAGGGCTATAGAGTATTTAACAAGACCACCAAACTTGTGGAAATAACATGCAATGTTGTTTTTGATGAAGCTACTTTAGTGCGCAGGACATTACGACAACTGGCTGAAGATGTTCCTGAGGTCAATGATGTCGTTGATCAGTTGGGCAGGAACTCTTCCAATGCTCAACCAACTGGTTTGACTAGACCTATGACTGGATCATCTTCACAACCAGTATCCTCGGTTGCCCATCATCAATCCGGGAGGGTCGGTGATGCAATTGACCTTGCTGAGACCTTACACTCAATCTCCCTGAGTGGAACTGGCAACAATCCAGGGGGAATACCATCTGGAATTTTTGAACCAGAAGACGGTGAACCAGCTGGAGTGGATACACCAGCTGACGGTGTAAATATCGGAGAAGGATCAGGAGATCAGTCAGAGAGTGAAGCTGACGAAGAGACTGTTCCGACTGGTGAAGGTCAACCACCAGTTGCAATTGCAGCTCCGACTGGTGAAGTTCAGGAAGCACCAGTCATCAGGACAGAAGAACCAACGCCAGCAGATTCTCATCTTCCCAAATGGCTGAGAAATCACCCATCCGATGCTATTCTCGGCAATTCAGAAGGTTCTGTTCAGACTCGACACGGCAGTGCGCTCTTAACTTGTTTTATTTCTCAAATGGAACCTACTTCCATAGGAGTTGCGCTAGAATCTGCCGATTGGATTAATGCCATGCAAGAAGAGCTTGCAGAATTCACTCGCAACAATGTTTGGGACTTGGTAGAGAGACCATCACATCAGTCAGTGATTGGCACCAAGTGGGTTTTCAAGAACAAGCGAGATGAGAATGGCATTGTAATCAGAAACAAAGCTCGTTTAGTCGCCAAAGGTTACAAGCAATGTGAAGGCATCGACTTCGACGAGACCTTCGCACCAGTTGCAAGAATGGAGGCGATACGGCTGTTCCTTGCGTATGCAGCGTATCATGGTTTCACGGTATTCCAGATGGACGTGAAGAGCGCCTTCTTGAATGGCGAGCTAAAGGAGGAAGTATATGTCGAACAACCTCCAGGCTTTGAAATAGGCACCAAGGTGTACAAGCTGAGAAAGGCCCTGTATGGATTGAAACAGGCGCCCAGGGCTTGGTACGAGACGCTATCACAATTCCTAATCAGTAATGGATTTCGAAAAGGGAAGATCGACAGGACTCTCTTCATCATCAAGGATGCTGATGATATGCTAATGGTGCAGATATATGTCGATGACATTATATTCGGGTCAAAGAATATGTCTCTCTATGAGAAGTTTTCTCAACTGATGCAGAACTCATTCCAGATGAGTATGATGGGCAAATTAACATACTTCCTAGGACTCCAGGTCCAGCAGTCAGCTGATGGGATTTTCATTAATCAGCGGAAGTATGCCAAGGACCTAATTCAGAAATATTGCCCAAAGAAGACTAAGGCTCTCAGAATACCGATGAGCACCAGTTGCCAGATCTTTCTTGATGAAGAAGGAGAATCGGTGGATCCTTCAAGCTACAGAGGTATTATTGGATCACTTCTCTATCTGAAAGCCAGCAGACCCGACATTTCATACTCAGTCGGAGTGTGTGCCAGATATCAAGCCAATCCAAAGAAGTCACACATGGAAGCTGCTAGGAGAATAGTGAAATACCTCAAAGGAACTGAATCACTTGGCTTATGGTACCCCAGGAATGATGAGCTTACACTCATTGGGTATTCAGATTCAGATTTTGCTGGATGCCGAATAGATAGAAAAAGCACCAGTGGTACGTGTCAGTTTCTCGGACACAAGCTAATCAGCTGGTTTAGCAAGAAGCAACACTCAGTTGCTACATCTACCACTGAGGCTGAATATGTTGCCGCTGCCAGTTGCTGTGCTCAAATTCTCTGGATCAAGCAACAACTGGAAGACTATGAGGTGGACACTGGTTGTGTACCCATCTATTGCGACAACAGCAGCGCTATGTGCATAACGAAGAATCCGGTTCATCACTCTAGAACCAAGCACATAGATATCCGACATCACTTCATACGTGATCATGTCGAGAAGAAGGATATCAGCGTAGAGTACATCAGAACTGATGATCAACTGGCTGATATTTTCACCAAACCTTTGCCAGAAGCAAGATTCAAGGAGTTGTGCATCAAACTCGGTCTTATGGAGATTGATGCGAGCCCTAGTGTTGAGGAAGAATGAGTCCCAGCTCTCATTCCGTTCTTGATTTTCTGAAGGATGCTGATTAAGACTAAGTCCAAGCTCTTAGTCTTCATATTTTCTTTAGTGGTGTCTCAAAACCACAGATGGTATCTACTGGCAGAACTTATTCCATAAACAACGAAGGAAATGAGTCCCAGCTCTCATTTCAAATTTGCCAGCAGTAATGCACCATCAGTCGAAGTCAAATTGGGTCCCAGCTCCAAATTCCAAGCAATGATGAAGAAGTGAAGAGAAGATTATGCGGAATGAATTGAGTCCAAGCTCTCAATTCTTTCAATCTTTCAAGTTGTCAGCAGACAACTGGTGATATATCAACGGGAACCAGTTGAGAGTATCAGTTGTCGACTGGTGACAAAGCCATACTGGCAGGGGGAAGTATGCGACTGGCGTATACTACTGATGACCAGTTGAGTCCCAGCTCTCAACTGACGGTCTCTTGAAGTCCAAGAGTCGTGCCAGCTGTTGCAGAAATGGCGGGAAAGGTTTAAGATTGGTATTGCGTGTGCATATCTTCGAATTTAATGCGGCATTTAATGCCACATTTAATGCGCACAGTGACTGCGCAGTCAAAGGCACTCTCGCGACCAATCAGCGTGTGCCATGTCAGCTACACGCTCCATCCCACGTCAGCACGACCACGCACGTCGCCTACAGGGAATCGTGCCTGCTGATGACCGTCGATCCTCACTTTTGACGAATTCATCTCGTCCATCCATCCCAGCATGGCACCAGTATATATAGCCTTCATTCATGATCGGAAAGACTCTTATCATTCCTTCATATCTTTCGAACATATTTTCCGTTCATCTTCCTCAAGATTTCCAAACACTTATTCCCCGATAACATGGCATCTTCATCCAACCCCGCTGCTGATAAATCATCTTCTTCTACTGAGTCCTTAGACTTACCATTAGCCGAATCACATATGCCAACCTTCACTGGCATTGTAAAAGAAGAAGACATAGATTATACCTATCCATTCAGCAAGCTCGTTTCGCTGAATAAAGCAGCCACCCGACATCGCCTATCTCACGCACAGATTCGCACAGCCCAAGTTCAGAAAGAGAAGATTCTGAACGATAAGTTGGCCGAGAAGCATTTCGGCGAGGAGCTGATGGAGATGATCGACCATGAGCAACTCCAACCATACTTGACGGCAACCCCAAGGAACTTCCACCCACACATGGTCGCCGAGTTCTATGCTCGCGCGGTGATTGCTGACGACAGGAAATCCTTCACCACGTCGGTGTTCGGACACCTGATCACTATCGACGTAGAGTACCTAGCCAATCTCTTTGGGCTGAGGAGTACTGGTGAGGAGGTGGCGACGTATTTCAAAGACGATACGGTGGAGTTCAGGCGGAGGTGGACTGAATGGAAGAAGGAAGGGGTGACCGTCTTCAAAACTGGCATGAAGAAGTCAGAGATGCAAGATTACTGGCAGATGGTATGCGACATAGTTGTGCGCATGCTCCAGTGTGAGGTCGGCTCTTATGCCGAACTAAGTCTGAAGAAATTCTCCGTTATGTGCGCGCTAGAGGATGGCATATACGGAAACTGGGCCGAGTTCATCTTCGGTCGCCTACTGGAGAATGTAGAGAAGAACAGTACGGTGAAGACTGAAGGCAAGTTTCTTCACGCAGTGTCTTTTGGCCTGCGCATCAGCCACATTCTGGAAGTGGAGATGGGAGACCGGATCGACCGAGGGGAGCAACTGGTCGGATCCAATTTTATCCCAGTCACCAAGGTAAAACTTCCTGTCCCCGACTACAAGAAGCCACGCCGGCTGAAAGGGAAGAAGGCTGTGGACCCCGATGAGTCTGTTTCTGAAGAAGATGCAGAACAGACATGGGAGGAAGTACCAGCGGTGGCTCTCCCAATGCCAGCTGAGGCCAAGGCTGAGCTGAAAAGGAAGCTAGAGGTCGAATCCTTATTCGTCTCTATGGAAGATGCAGTGGCTAAGGCAACCGGCATACATCCTCGGGCATCAGCACAAGTGCCAGCCCCCAGGCCCCCTTCTAGTAAGAAGCCCAAGACCCACCAGCGCCAGCAGCCCCAGCCAGCTGCTGCCTATGACCCTGAGTCAGGGAAGATCTCAATTCCAGTCAAGAAGTCCATCTTAGGACTGACTAAGGAGGAGACCATCGAGAAGATGACCCGAAAGAGGAAGAGGGTCCAAACGAGAGCTCAGAAGCTGGTGGAGCAAGCCAAGAAGGAGCAACAAGCTTCCATTGTGAGGAAGAAGCAGGCTCAGGCAAGACTGAAGGCCTTGGCCGACCAGCGGAAAAGAGAGGCTGAGCTGGCAGCCCGCAATGAAGCCTTCGCAAAGATAAAGGCTGAGCATGATTCTCAACGTCAGGCGCAACTGGCGGAGCAAGTGCATCAGGTGGCCAAGGGAAAATGGGGAGTTGCCCAAACTTCAAGTGACATGCCACCAGCACCAGCTCCAGGCCAGATCCTCTCTGAAGAATCCTTCACGCGCCTGATGGTCATGGGAGCTGAGGAGGACGTACTATCTCTTGTAGATATGTACCAGCCTGAGGAGGATGTGCCTCAAGTCCCTCCACCCGCGCAAGGGGGTGGTGGAGGTGAATCTGAAGTCCCACTGGCCGCGCAAGGGGGTGCCAGTGGAGGAGTTGTTGAGCGGGCGACCACCCCGGAAAAACTGGCGAGTTTCTCTAATGATGAAGAGATGCTAAGGAACGAGGAACCAGCTGCTCAAGCTGAGGAGGAAAAAGTTGAAATGGAGACTACTGGTGAGGAGCCAGCTGCCCCAGCTGCGCCAGTCATCACCATTCCCGACGAGGAATCCGCACCAGTAGTACATCACTCCAGGGTGCAGAAGATGGAGCCCAGGGATCTATTCCCTAATTTTGAAGACGTGGCTCGTCATCCTGCCAGTCGTCCACAAATCGCAGAAGCTTCTACATCTTCTGGGCGACCAGCAGCATCCTCCCCAGCGCCAGCACGACATGTGCGAATGAAAGGAGGCCATACATGCTCTGCATCCAAGAGCACCAGCTGATTGATGAAGATACCTTCCAGTCGCGAGTGACAGGGGTACACCGGTGGGAGCACCGCGGGGACATGGCGTTTCTAAATTCACGAGTGCCTGAGCCTTCAGATTTAACATTATCCCCATCAGCGAACTCCCCCACCAGTCAATCTATGCTTCCAGAATCCTCGACTGGTGTCTGCCCCTGCACCCGATGGAGTATTACAATTACTCACTCTATGAGTATGCCGACACCATCACAGCGGAAGTGGAGAGTGCTGTGGATGAGGAGCTGATAACCAGGTACAGAGACCTGTGGCGAATGAATGCGGAACTGCTTCTGGAGTTCCGGAGGTGGAGGATTTTCAACTGGTGCCAACTCCAGTTGACAGTGGAGAAGTGTGCCGTACTGTATGCCAGGCTCGGACTTGGATACTGGAGATCTGAGGAGGCCTGGGCAAATACATTCATGGATACTGATCCTGAAAGCCACCAGCAGCTGTCGATCAGGCGAATCAGGCGCCGATTGAGGAAGATTGCAGAATACCGACAGCTGACTGGAACCTCCGGCCTCCCTAGGCCCAAAATGGTTAAGTTGCCATTCCTCCAGTTCCAGTGCACCAGCCGAGGGTACCAGTTGATTTACGCGCTCAAACGCTTGAAGGTGCTCATCGCTCTCCCCCGGATCCCTCCCTATTTTGCTATTCTTTTTGACATGGCTGCCAGCGCTCTGCTGGTAGACCACATAGTGGAGGAGGATCCCTCCAGAGGTTGGTGGCTGACCACTGCCGTCCCATCTGTTCCTATGGTTTTGGGCGACCTTGTCCCTTATCATGAGGACTGGCAGCTGGAGGTTTTCACAGCCCCACCTATTTTTGTACAAGGCCCGCCAGCACCAGCAGACGTGCTCGCGGAGGAGCCAGCAGCAACCGAGGTGCCCGCGGAGGAGCCCACCCCAGCGCAGGTTTCAGCTGCATCAGAACCAGCAATGGCTCCTACCGCACCTGATGTGCCTTCCTCTTCCATGGAAGTATCAGCGCAGCCAATCTCTGAAATCCATCCTCCTGCGCAACTTCTTGCTTACATCGACGCCAGAATGGATCAACGCTTCGCCACTTTCCAAGCCGATGTAGCGCAGCAAATGGAGTCCATCACCGCCGGTGTTGCCACCTTTTTGGCGCGGATCCAAGAGGGGGAAAGTGCGCGAGCACTGGCTGAAGAGGAGAGGGCCAGAATCGTTGAGGAGGAAAGACGCCTTGCAGCTGAAGAGAGGCGAATTGCTGCTGAAGAAAGGCGGAAGAGAGATCAAGAAATGGCCGAACTTACTGCGATCCTGAGGTCCATCACCAATGCTCGGACTCAGACACCAGGATCATCTTCCAAGCCATAGTCTACTCTCTTCATGTTTTTGTAAGTAAATCTGTTAGACTAGTCAGTTATCATTCATTGTACATGTAATTGCTAAATCTCTAATGGAATGTTAACTGACAAGTTGATGACAATCTCTTATTGTCCAACAATTGTCTAAGTTTTTACTTACCAGATGAATTTACACTTCCAGTGTAATCAGCACCAGCACTCATCTTGCATGTTAAATCTATTTACATGCTTATTTGCTCCGATCTTAATTTCCATATTTTTAAACGAGCAATATCTTTCCTAGGTTGAGGGGGAAGATTTCCTTTAGTTAGAGCTGATGTTGAGGAAGTAATTTCATGGGTTTAGATCTGATAGGTTCCACTTGTAAAACCCTGAAATCCTTTGTAACTTTCCTCATCAGCTGAGTGCTCGCTGGTTAGGCTTTGATCGCACCAAAAAGGGGGAAATTGTTGGGAAATCTGCCTAAGGTTTCCTTTCCCAGTAGCTTACTTGTTTAGATTATAGTTTTGGTGGATCAAATCCTAAGTCCTACCAGCGTCAGTTGTCTCTACATAGCTCTAGTCTCAAATGTAAAGTCCTGTTTAGGTCTTTTGAGTTGTAAGTCGCAGCTGATCAAGACTCATGCTGACACTGTTCACCAGCATGAGTAACGCTTACCACTGGCTACTGTTCACCAGTTGGGAAAAGTTTCATCAGCAGGCGGCTGACAAAGACTCGTGCTGACACTGTTCACCAGCAGTGAGAAGTGCTTATGACTGGTTACTGTTCACCAGTTGGGAAGGGGTTCATCAGCAGGCGGCTAACAAACCTTACCAGGAGAATGCGTGTTCTTACACTATTCACCAGCGGTGATTTCACCAGTCATGGGAGATTCCAAGAAGAGTTAACATCCAGACATTTGGTAGACTTTGATGATGCCAGGGCAAGTCACCAGCAGAGACTGCCAGCACAAGATCACCAGTATGATCTACCAGTCAGATGTTACCAGCAGAATTCCAGATTCTCTCTCCCCGCGTAGTAGAGACAAGAAGAAGATTCTCTGAGGAATCAACTGACAAAGGATGACTTTAAGGAAGGATAACTTAAAGTCTATCAGTCACAAGACGCCAGTCTTATTCCTCGGACTGACAGAAAGAGCCGTTCTGACACAAAGAGATCTGTGTCAGATAAAGCGGTCAAAGGTATGGTTCCTTCCGAAAAAACATACCTGCCGCCGTCAGAAGGACATCCGAGGTCTGACACCTTTCCGGATGTGTCCAAACGGCTAGAAAGTTTGAATCGGTTCCTACGGCTATAAATACGTCGCAACCACCAACATTCAAACATTAGATTCAACGAGCAGATTAGATTCCACGAGCGATTGATTCCACGATACTACTCATCTGCTCAACCACCGAAAGAACTGAAATTATTGCAAGAACGCATAAAGTACTTTCGAGGCCTTTCTTAAGGCTTTCCGTGTGTTGATTTATCAAACACGAGACTTCAAGCTTTAAGCTTGTAAGTTAAAGATCTCACTTGGTGTTCTTTCTCCTTCGAGAGAGTTCACAGCAGCTCCTGTGCTTACCAGCACTTGAGTTATTACGGGCATTCTGCCGTAGAGACTGTTACGTTCTTGGGAGAACTAAAACACCCAGCTTGCTGTGGAGGTTGAAGTGACGTGCTCGCACTCCATTAGCTGAGAAGAGTTGAAGAAGGATCCAGGATCGGGAGTGGTTGATCTAGTGAACTGGTGGACGAGGCATTCACCAGCTAGAGATAGATCGTAGGACACCTGTACCTGATTACTCTTAGTGGAATTTCCAGTGCTTCGACTGGAGAGTGGACGTAGATCGATTGATCGAACCACTATAAAATCCTTTGTTATTTATCAGCTTTCTGCATTTCATTCATATTTTAAACCCAACACTCAAGTGCTGGAGTATATTCTGAAACTGATATAATTGTGCAAACAAGGCTAAAATATTCTAAGTATTGAATCACCAGCTGACCAGTTGTCAGCTGCGTACTGAGTAACCAGCACCAGCTGACCAGTTGCCAGTTGTCAGCTGTGTGTAAGTAGCGTGCAAGAAAACAATTAACTTTATTTCCGCTGCGTATCGTATTATACTCTGATAAACCGGGACCAACAACATCCTATCTTCCTAATTTGAGAATTTGATTGTCTTGGTTTACCGATTTGGAAAAGGATTGATCAATTGATGATTGTTGGTTTAATTCATTGTTTGTCATATATTGTTAGCATAGGTTTAAATTGAATGCTTAGATTGATAGAAACTACTCAACGATTGTATCATGATTAGCTATAAGACTTTGCTATAGTATCTCGGTATTCTAGCGGGCTAAGCGGGGAAGGACCTGGATTTGACAAATATTATTCTTGTGTAGTTAGAGGTTTAATTTGATTGAACTTTTAGCCACATCAGGTAGATGTAAATCACTCATGATAGAGTGAATGCACATTGTACCCTAGACACTTGTGTGATGAGCGAAACACTTTCTTGTGAGTATTTCGCGGTTGATGGATATTCTATCTCTTCCAAATTTCTTGGGTAATGTGAATTTTTTATCCTTGACTGTGAAGAATCTTGTGAGATATTGCACTTTTAACCGCATGAGGTTTCTATTCTTTCTTTTCGATTGATTGAGGACAATCAAGCATTTAAGTTTGGGGGATTGTTAAGCTCATATTTACACTAACTTATCCATGTTTTTCTCCATTTGTTTTCGTGCATAAGTATGTTATAGAGGATATTATGCTTGCTATGGTATTTTTGCAGGTTTATGGGCTAAAAAGTGGCCAAGTGGTGAAAAGAGATGGAATAACGAAGCTGCTATTTCGGTAGACACACGGGTTTTCGACCAACATGGAAGATAAAGTCCAAAACCCGAGCAAGACCTCTATGTCAACCGACTTGGTGCAAGTCGATAGACACGAAGGGTCGATGGGCTCGACGTGGGAGTTCCATGTTGATCGACACATGTTCTTTCGATCAAAACGAAGAGCTTATGACGATCGATGTCAAAGTTTGAAGTGGACAAACATGAGGATTCCAAGCTGAAATGGAAGGATTATCCAGAATTGGATTTTTTATTTTCCAATCCCAATACCTAATTATGATATAATTTCTCCTCTATAAATACAAGCTAGAAAATTAGAGACATCTTTTATAATTTATAATTTATTCAATAAAGACTTTAAGGTTCCTCTTTAGATATTGTAAGTTACTTTATGAATTTTAATAATGTGTGTGCTTTAGTTCTATCCATGTGTTGTGGCTAGAAACCCTAACAGGTTCTAGGGCTTTGACAATCATCTTGGCGCATGTTTAAATGATTCAACTCAATAGCAAGGTTTAATTCCTGGTTTCAATTCAAACGAATCTAGATTTAATGAAGTATCGAGAGATGAATGTGAATCTAGATTTGTAGTTAACAATTGAATGACTGAAAGGTGAAAATTTGTAATAGAATGAGGAATTAAATACAATTGATTTCCGTCTCAAAAGAAAGAATTAGTTGTATGAATAAATCTGATAATTATTGGGAATGATTGGCATGTGTTCTTGAGACCGAGAGGTGATAGATATATGTTAGTAATCTAGGATTTAAATTGTCAAACAAGGAATTAAATCCATCTAAATCTGTTAAATACCCCATTGTTGAGTTGATAAATTTTACATATTGATAGATTGACTATTTGCCCTAGGGTTTGTATCTTTATTTATTGTTTTCAAAACCCTTTAAATTATTGTCTTTTCATCTTTCATTTACAAAACAAAAATCTTTTTCCTAAGTTACTCAAAAAAATAATATTTAGAATCCATGGCTAGTACATAAAATAGATTCGTTATACATTCCCTATGCGTTCGACAACCTTTAGTTTTACAAATTTATTTGCCTCTTTGCTACAATTTATATTCAATTTTAGCATTCATCAATGCGCATGTACCTATTCCTACAAACTAAGGATTATATTTTAGGTCCCGATCATCAATGGGTCATGAAGAATTAGCACGTTGGATTACCCCTTTCAGGATCTAAACCTAAAGAATGTTCATTGAGGGAGCTTTTTTATGATCTTTGCCCACTGCCCTACGCTTGTTAGGTTTTGTATACTAAAAACATTTATTATAGTGTGTATACATTTGACGTATCTCATATCTGTAAAACAAACATGCTTGCGAGAAGAATGGAATCCTCCTATCCCGTCGATAGGGAGAACATACGACATATAAGAGAATGCAAAAGACTGTATGGATTGTTTGACCTAGGAAGATATAAACATTGTTATAATAGTTGAAACATAATTGAGGATTAGTCTGTCAGTTTAAGTTGTAGCATAGTCGGGAAGAAGTGATTTGTCTTGATCACTTTATATGTTGGTACGTGCAGTTGCACGTAGATAGGACCACAGTGAGATGTGTTCTTGTGTGTGATCACTGCTATTTCTAATAGATTAATTATAATAACAGCGGCAAATAAATTTGTAAACCCTAAGGTTATCGATCCAGGGGAATTGTGTGGGGAAATTATCCTATGTACTAATTATGGTTCTAAGATTCATTGTTTGAGGGATCCAAAATCAGGGTTTTATAAAAGTAAAGAAAACAATGCCGAAAATTAAAGTAGTTTGGAAAGCAAATTTAAAGGAACACAGATTCTAGGGAAGAATTCATATTATGGATGACATGTAGGAATCAATTAATTTAACAGGTGGAATACTGCAACAATGCTATATTTCCTTGTTTGGCAAATATAACCTAGATTACTAATTAGTGACTATCTCCGCTCGGTCTCAAAGTACACCAAATTAGTCAATCTGATAAGCAAATGAGTTCAATTCCTACAGTCTAGTACATCTGTTTGGATAGTGTAGATTGTATCATGCATTCCTATTCCCACTATTAATATTCACCTCTCGGTCCTTCTATCAATAGCTAGACATTTAAATTAATCGTTACCTCTCGGTCCTTGAATTAATCTAGAATTATGAAATAAACACAGGAATCATGAACCTAATTAATTAATCCTAACATGCATCCATAATAATATCAACCCCTAGAACCCGCTAGAGTTTCTAGCCACTCATCGCAGATAGAAATCCAAAAGAAAACATATTAAATTGCATAAACATAAAGAACTTACAAGAAAATAAAAGGGTTTCGTGTTCCCCAAGTCTCCAAACTCTAAAAACTGAATACTATGATGATTGATACTGAAAAATCGAATTTACATAGGTATTTATAGTGGTGGATGTGTATCCTATCAAATCTAGGGCTAAAGATATGAATAAATCCATTTTTCCTCGAATTTCCGCTCCAGCAGACAGCCTCGCGTCGATCATGGCTGATCCACGTCGATCGACGTGGCTTCTTGGTCGGCGTCGATCGATGTTGATTGGCGTCTGTCGACGCGGATTCTCGCCCCTTCTGCGCGGTCTCACGGTTTTGGCCATAACTTTCTCTCCCAAACTCCAATTGACCCGATTCCAGTTGCGTTGGAGAGCTAACTCAAAGCATCATCCATTGCCATGTGCCAATAGCTCGAATTACTCTTGTGGAAGAACTCTTCACTGCTACTCTTACATGTCACTGCTTCCGGAACGGATTTCTCGTGAACTTAGGCCTAAAACCCTACAAAAACACCAAAATGCGCATAATACCACCTAATATAGACTCATGCATAGAATATATATATATAAACTCAATAAAACTACATAAAATAGAAGAAAATAATATAGATAAGCGAGTAAAATAATGAGCTTATCAAACCCCCCAAACTTGAACGTTTGATTGTCCTCAATCAATAGGCAAGAAAGAAATCAAAAGATCATGCGATTAGAGTGCAATGCCTCACAAGATTCATCACAGTCAAGAATCAAAAATTCACTACACACAAGCAATTTGAAAGAGACAGAAAATTCATCAACATTGGAAGAACTCACGGGAAGTGTATTGCTCAACTCTCAAGTGTTTAAGGTATAGATGAAAGCACTCAAAAACATGTATGAAGAAATTTCTACCATAGGCTTGCAAATTTTCTAATATCTCCACTGCTAGAATGTGCACACAAGTCTAGTATCAAAAAGGACTTTCATAAGGTTGTAATGTAGACTTTTGTGAGGGGTAGGAAAATATGGCCAAGTGACTAAAATCAATCAAGTAGTATTTCCTCAATCAATCCAAACCACCATCTAAGTTCATTCACCCTTCTCCTCCAATATGTCAACAAATACCCAACCTCTTTTTTTTTTTTCTAGCTCATTTTGAATCTCTTATGCTCTTTACATAATTTTGTATTCTTTTCTTTTCAGATAGCTTATGAGAATTCTAATTATTTCTTTGAGCTTCTTTTTCACACATCTTTTCACCACTAATTTATATTTTCTTATCTCCATATCACAATCATTCCACCCACATACCACAACTCAAGACATGAGCGAAACCAATACTTCTTCTTAATCTCATAGACAAGGAAAGAAAAATTTTGTATAGGCTCAAAAGTGGCTAACTAGGGAAAATTCAATGTGAAGGGACAGTGTTTAGGGAATTGGGCTATCAAAGATGGCCTAAGATCATTTCATAAACTTGTGCACACTATGCAGTCTCAACACAGAAAATAGGCAAGTTCTAGAGAAATAAAAACACACATGTGAATCTCACATCAAACGAAATAAAGGCTCAAAATTCTCACACAAGGGTTCAAAAATTTTCTTCCGCAGTCAATTTCAAATCAGCTCAATCAGCATGCAAGCACAAGTGTCAAATCAATCCTATCATGCGGTATTCTACATTCATAGGCATCTAACCACAATCACAATCAATTCAACTCAACCCTCAATCAATTCTAATCTCACAATCTCATTCGGGTTATTTCAAAACTCAAAAATTTTCCCCACAAAATAGAATAAACTTAAAAATTAAGGCAAAATTTAAATACAGAAAGCAGAATAAATAAAAGATAGAATGTTCCATCTCTTGTCCACATCCCCCCAAACTTATTTCCAACTCGAAGAGTGGAGTAAGTTTGAAAATCAGACAAAAGAGGGAACGATACCTGGTAGTTGATCTCAGACATCAACTTTTTATCCCCCGGAGTCTTCGAACATTGCGCGGCGTGAAATAGTGGTTGTTGGCACTTTGTGTCGATTGACTTGAAGCCTTCTTGTCGATCCCTTCGCAGATCAAGGTGTATCATGCCGGTTGCTCGGCGTCAATCGACGCCAGGCTGCGTCGATTGGCGTCGAGCTGATCTCCATTTTTTTTTTCAATACTGCAAAACAACTGTTAGCAAAGAAATAAAAGCAGAAATTTGAAATAATTAAAAAAAATAAAAATTGAAAGGAAAATACGGAAAATGTTGGGTTACCTCCCAACAAGTGCTTGATTTAACGTCGCAGCTCGACGATACCTCAAATCACTGTCAAGGAGGTCGGGTCCAGACTCGCCGACCTTTGGCATCCACCATGTAGACTTTCCGGTCTTTGATAATGGTGGTGAGCTCAGAAAAAGGTGGCGCAGTTGACACTGCTACCCTATCGTTTCCTCGCTCCCACTCAATGGCAGCTGCTTCATCTTCTTCAGACTCATCCTCTTCTTCAGTAGTGGAGATTCGATTGCACTCCGCCTTCTTCTTGTTCTTGTCGATCACAAAGGTGATCCTCTCGTCATTCGCTCGGAGTGTGATCTTGCCGCCTCGACAGTCAATGAGAGCAGCGCTAGTGTCGAGAAACTCACGCCCCAAGATCATGGGCATATTCTTGTCCTCCTTCATCTCGTGCACCACGAAATCTGCAGGAAAAATGAGATGGCCCACGTGAATGAGCACATCCTCTAGTATACCTTTCGGGAGGGACACAGACCGGTCCGCCATCTGCAGGGTGATCGTCGTGGGCCTCATCTCTCCGATGTTGAGATGCTTGTAGATGGAGTACGACATCAGGTTGATACTGGCCCCAGTATCACATAGTACTCTCTCGAATGTGTGTCCCCCAATCTCAACCGGAATAGAGAAGCATCCAGGATCGCTTCTCTTGATGGGCACCTGCTTTTGAAGTAGCAAGCTGCACTGCTCGTGGATCTTCACCGTCTCATTCTCCACAAATTGTTTCTTTCCACTCATCAATTTCCGGAGGTACTTCATGTACCCCGGGATTTCCTTCAGTGCTTCGATCAGCGGGATGTTGATGCTGACCTTCTTCAGGTTCTCCACAAATCTGGAGAACTTCTCGTCCTCTTTCTACTTTGTGAACCTCTGTGGGAATGGCAAAGGAGGGAGCTGATCTTCAGACTGCTTCAACTTCGTGCCTGGGACAGACTTCGGCGTCGGCCGACGTAGTGTGGCGTCGATCGACGGGCCTTTTTTTCTGCCGTCGATCGACGTGGCAGGTCCGTCGATCGACGTGGATTCATCTCCTGTGCATTTTTGCTCCTTTTCGCCTCCAGAATCGTCTACAGCCATCTCGGGACCCTTGTAGCTCGTCCCAGACCTCAGAGTAACGGCTTTGTAGTCTTTTTGGGCCTTAGGGTTCACCTCTGTTGTGCTCGGAAGCTGTCCCGGCTTGTGTTGGTTGCCGAGTGTGGTGGCAATCTGGCTCAATTGTATGTCCATCATCTGAAGATGTTTCGTCATCTGCTGTATGTGGTTTGCCATTCCCTTCACCTCAGTTTCTACTTTCCCAAACCGGTTATCCGAGCTCTTGATGAATTTCTCGAGCGTCTCCTCTAGCATGGATTTCTTCCTTTCCACAATCTCTCCTCCAGTACCTGCATCAAAACCAGGCGGAGGGTGTTCTGCAGCAGAAGGGTTAGTATAGGAAAAACCAGGGTGAGATCGTCCATGGTTGTACTGATACCCTTGATTGCCTCGGTAGTTATTGTGATAACCACCGCCAATGTAGTTCACCTCCGTACTGACAGTTCCAGACGAACTGCTTGCACCCCTGTTGATGTAGTCAGCCTCCACGGGTACTATGGCCATGCTTGGCTCTGCAACAGCTGCAACTTGTGATGTGCCCAATTTTTCAATCTCCTCCCGGAGCTTTTTCACCTCAGCGACCACATCGAATTCTGGCTTTGTCTCGACTGCTTTGACTGGTAGCTGCCTATCAGTTGGCCATTGGTGGCTATTCAGCGCCATATCAGCCAGCAACCTCATACTCTCTGCACCACTCTTCTTCATCAGTATTCCTCCGACAGATGCACCAACCAGCTCCTTCATGTGAGGGTTCAGTCCCTTATAAAAATGACACACTTGCATCTCCAGATCGATGCCATGTCCAGGACAGAGTCGTAGAAGCTCTTTGTATCTCTTCCAGGCCTCGTAGAGTGACTCATCATACATCTACTTGAAAGTAGTAATGGCAGCTTTCCTCTTCAGCAGCAGGCTCGGTGGGAAGTAGTTGGTAAGGAACTCTGCTCGAAGCTCCTCCCATGTCCCGATCTGACTCTTATCCAGTCCAGCAAACCAAGACCGTGCCTCGTCTCTGAGTGAGAACGAGAACAGTCTCATTCTGATCACATCTTGGGTTACTCCGTTCTGCTTCACAGTGTTACACACCTCAATGAATTGGTTGAGGTGGGTATATGGATCTTCTACAGCTCTTCCCCCAAACTGGTTTTGCTGCACCATCTGAATAAGGCCTGTGCGCAGCTCGAAGTTGTCGGCGTCAATGCCAACTCTGAATCCGGCCTCTGCTTGCTGTGGAAGAAATCGATCCAAGATGGATCTTTGCGGAACCACAATCTGCCTATCGTTCAACTCTACCAGTCTTGCAGCTTGCTCCGCCTGAGTAGCCTGGGCTGCTTGTAGTTGTGCTCTCAGCTGCTGTACTTCATTCACAAATTGCCTCTGCTCCTCGGGAGTCATATTTTGCAGAGGTGCTTCAAGATTCTCAGCCATCTCTCGTTTTTTTTCTTTTCCTTTCTTTTTTATTTTCCTGCAGGTTGCTTCAATTTCAGGGACAAAGGCTTCGAGTGTTTTTCCTTTAGCTCGCGTGTTCATGCACCTGCACAGGAAATGGGTAAATATCAGTTCAGCGTCGATCGACGTGGATTCACGTCGATCGACACAAAAGAGTGATTGGCGTCGATCGAGGCTAGGGTCCGTCGATCGACGCAACAAAAATGATCGACGTCGATCGACTCTAGATGGCGTCGATCGACGCGGGACACAGACTCGAAAACTCACACACGCACACGTACAGAAAAATTAAAACTCAATCCAGCAAATCCCAGAACGAACTAGTAACAAGATAAAATCTAGCAACTCCCCGGCAAAGGCGCCAATTTGATCACTGCTATTTCTAAAAGATTAATTATAATAACAGCGGCAAATAAATTTGTAAACCCTAAGGTTATCGATCCAGGGAAATTGTGTGGGGAAATTATCCTATGTACTAATTATGGTTCTAAGATTCATTGTTTGAGGGATCCAAAATCAGGGTTTTATAAAAGTAAAGAAAACAATGCAGAAAATTAAAGTAGTTTAGAAAGCAAATTTAAAGGAACACTGATTCTAGGGAAGAATTCATATTATGGATGACATGTAGGAATCAATTAATTTAACAGGTGGAATACTGCAACAATGCTATATTTCCTTGTTTGGCAAATATAACCTAGATTACAAATTAGTGACTATCTCCGCTCGGTCTCAAAGTACACCAAATTAGTCAATCTGATAAGCAAATCAGTTCAATTCCTACAGTCTAGTACATCTGTTTGGATAGTGTAGATTGTATCATGCATTCCTATTCCCACTATTAATATTCTCCTCTCGGTCCTTCTATCAATAGCTAGACATTTAAATTAATCGTTACCTCTCGGTCCTTGAATTAATCTAGAATTATGAAATAAACACAGGAATCATGAACCTAATTAATTAATCCTAACATGCATCCATAATAATATTAACCCCTAGAACCCGCTAGGGTTTCTAGCCACTCATCGCAGATAGAAATCCAAAAGAAAACATATTAAATTGCATAAACATAAAGAACTTACAAGAAAATAAAAGGGTTTCGTGTTTCCCAAGTCTCCAAACTCTAAAAACTGAATACTATGATGATTGGTACTGAAAAATCGAATTTGCATAGGTATTTATAGTGGTGGATGTGTATCCTATCAAATCTAGGGCTAAAGATATGAATAAATCCATTTTTCCTCGAATTTCTGCTCCAGCAGACAGCCTCGCGTCGATCGTGGCTCATCCACGTCGATCGACGTGGCTTCTTGGTCGGCGTCGATCGATGCTGATTGGCCTCTGTCGACGCGGCTTCTCGTCCCTTCTGCGCGGTCTCACGGTTTTGGCCATAACTTTCTCTCCCGAACTCCGATTGACCCGATTCCAGTTGCGTTAGAGAGCTAACTCAAAGCATCATCCATTGCCATGTGCCAATAGCTCGAATTCCTCTTGTGGCAGAACTCTTCACTGCTACTCTTACACGTCACTGCTTCCGGAACGGATTTCTCGTGAACTTAGGCCTAAAACCCTACAAAAACACCAAAATGCGCATAATACCACCTAATATAGACTCATGCATAGAATATATATATAAACTCAATAAAACTACATAAAATAGTAGAAAATAATATAGATAAGCGAGTAAAATAATGAGCTTATCAGTGTGTTACCTAAGAAGAATCAAGATCTCGTTATTTGGTTGAGTTTGAAACCTAACAAAGGTTCAGAAGTATGCACGGTTATATGGCACTTTGATTTGCCATGGTGGAGTGCCTGATTAACGTGCTGGTATATCCGCATCTTAGGTTACAATAGCTTGTGTAGAATGTTCTGATCACTGGAGTTAAATTACCATATCGAGTATTAGGATGGGGACATTCCTTGTGGAGCTCCATAAGGTTCGTCGTGCTGAAGAACTGAAGGCTGATTAAATTCTCGCACAGATGATAATATTTGAGTGGTACTACTCAGGATAATAAGATATTAATTAATTTTGTGAAGATTGTCAAAAGCTGTTATTAATTAATAAATGTCATAACCTTAAATATGGGGATTCACTGAGTCAATGCATCTTGTTCTCATAATGTGGTAATGAAGGGGTAGATCAATATTAATGCTTTGGTAATAATACTTAATTAATTATGTCATGGGTTGTGAATATGGGAATTAATTAATTCATAGGCCCACTTTAATATGTTCATCAGGTCCCATGTCTGGCACAATATATTTCTTAAGGGAGCCCATTAGGGTTTCAGCCCTAATAGTATAAATCATTTATTCTCTCTTCAGATTTTATAAGTTAAGTCACAAAAAATAAAATTGTTGATGGGTGAATGAGAAATTATTGCATTACATTATCTATTATTCTATTGCATTACATTATCTATTACAGTTTGTTCATTATCTTCGTAATGTACCTAATTTGCCTAGATAATGTAATTAGCTTGTCTAGATAATGCACCGAAAAGTGAGGTAACAGGCAACATCTGGGAAGTGGTTAACATATGATTACAACTAACTCTCTCTCTCTCTCTCTCTCTCTCTCTATATATATATATATATATATATATATAGAGAGAGAGAGAGAGAGCGAGAGAGAGTGAGAGAGTTGTGATAATATGTTACCAACCTCCTAGATGTTATATGAGGTCAAATCTAATCCCTTAATTTTTTAAATCATGTGCTCCAGATTTAAACTTGAATAATAAATTAATAATTATTAGTTTCCTTATAAATCATTAGTAAGGGTTATTTAGTGATTTTATATATGCCAGTTACAATGTATTGATAATTGCATATCTTTTGAATCCCTTTTTTAAGCTAATTATTTCTTTTCCATAACTATTTTTTTCCTTGATCCTTTTTTTTTTGGGCTTCATCTTTTTTTAAACTCATATTTTCTTCTTCGAATTTTTTTAAGATCATGTTTTTTTCCATTGAAGAACAACAATATTATTCTACCTTCCTTCATTTTTTTCTTTTTCGAATATAATGTTTTTTTTCTGGAAGAACAACGCAATATTATTCTACATTCTTCGTAATCGTAATTTCAGAAAGTTTCATTAGTTAATTAATATCTCCATCTATGGCGACGGCATGAATCCAAACATCTCGAGCAGTTCTTTTAGAGTAGTGTGCAGTTTTTTAAAATCTTTAAAGCAGCTTTTTTTTCACAATTGTTTCAAACATAGATAATGTAATACACAAGAGACATATAATGTACCACTCAAGCAACACATAATGTACCACTCAGGCCACAATTTATCTGTATAACGCATCGCGTTCTATTTTTCGTTGCGTTCCATTTTTTTGCCCATTTTTACATGATGATCACGTTTTTATTTCTTGAAGCATGACGCAATAATATCTACATTGGCGGCGCCAAATGATGGGAAAAGAACTCGAGAGTTGTTGGAGAAGATGGTGTGGGAGAATGAGAAGATGATTAACATGATGACATAGTTGTTCGAGAAACTAAGTTGCAGATGGTGATGTTCAATGCACTGAATCACCGCATGTTGGAGAAGGCATTCTTGTGCGATAGTAGGAGGAGGAGGAGGAGGAAGAAGAAGAAGTGCTACACCTAAAGAGAATTAGGTTTGTTAGGTTTTTAAATTTATTTTTCCCCATTTTTACACTCTATGTAAATTGAAGTTCGTTGGATTTTTGGTTATCGAGGGCGAGATGAGTTGGTGTTCTAAATAAAGTTGCAAGAGAAACTAAAATTTCTAATGCTTCATTTTGAGTTGCAGTTTTTAACCATGTAGATGTTATATTATTTATATGATAGTTGATGCATTATTTATTCTTTTATCTACTACATTATCTTTTGTAGCGTGTATTTTTATTTTATTTTTTAAATATAAATTCAGTTTTTGGTATAATATTGAAATTGTAAACAAATAATGCATCATATTTGTCGTAGATAATGTAACATTCAAAACTTAAATAATTGTTTCAAATTGTCTATTATTCCGCACACATCATGTACTTGTATAAAGAACCAGATAAGGTGAGATGAAAAGACGCAAAACATTTCATAATGTATCATTCAATTGATAAATAATGTACAAATATAACGTATAATATACCATTGAGTACAGAATAATGATACAGTACTTTTATTAAAATAATTACATTATTCTTTGTATTGTGTTACATTATTTAGTTCTAGCTATTGCATTATTTAGTTTTACTATGAAAATATTATTCCGAACATATGTAATAGGGATTTCGTTCGAAAGATAATTAAATTATCTTTAATTTGATATATAATATGTGAAAAAATAATTTAAATTGGGTGAGTTATGATTATTTAAAGTATTATAAAAATTTTAGAGAAGATAGAATAATGTAATTTTGGGGGATGTGGTCAATGCCATAAATTACAAAATTCTGGGTATCAAAATTACTATTATACCCAAATATTGTAGTAAGTTTCATTAGATAATGCATAAAAAGATTTATTTTTAAATTAAATCAAGATTGTCCAAATTCAAATCTGATTGTTGGGTTTTGGCCTCATATAACATAGAGAAGGAGATAAGTAACCACATAATACATTCCTATATATATATTTGTTTATTAATCTATCAAGAAAAATTTATATGCAGATGCAAAACAGTGTCATTAAAGTATATATTCATTTAATTTATTTTATAAATTTTTATTCGATTAAAAATATATATAAAATGATCAATTGAATATATGACTTTCAAATCCGTCGGCTCAAATTAATTATCCACTTCATCATACTAAAGAAAAAGAAAGTCTAATTATACAATTGAAGATTAAAAATAAGGCTGATTGTGCAATGTCATCTCGAGAGACTATACATATCGTCACTCGAGGCCACAATAATTGATACAAATACTTACATTTTTAAATCAACACTAATAAAATAATACAATTAACCTAGCATTTAAGAATATTGAAAAAGTTTTTTTTTTTATAAAATCAACTTCAACTTTAGTTAGTTGCTAGGGCATTGAATTGAAGCAATTAGCGTATTATAACCAATGGAGGAAACACTACATTATTTCTCTTCACAACTATAGGTTGTGAGTTGTGACCCACAAATTTTATAAATATTTGCACTTGAATAATCTTGAAGATTTGGTGTAATTTAATTTAATTTGGAGAAGATAGTGTAGACCCTAGACTTTATTCAAGAAATAAATTCAATAATTTATTGGTACAACGAATCTTGTCAAAATGTTCTGCCTAATGTTGTATGTCACATGATGAGAGCATCTAAACTCAATGAAAGCCTCATTGTATGGAAGATATTCATATAGGGCAATTCAACTTTTCAAGAAATATATATACATATACAGATATATGTATATATTGATTAATATTCGAAGTGCAAAGCCTATACATAGATTGTGATGCACATGGCTTAATGGAATATATATCACATATTCACATGTATCCAATTCTTGCTCAATTAGACTCTTTCTTCTTTTGGTAGTAGGGTTCTTTGAGATCTCAACCCTTTACCAAAAGTTGCAACAATGTGAAATAGGACCCCATGGGGTTCCAATTTGATATTTGTTGTCCCACTTTATTTTGTAAGGATTTGGTGATGAGATTTAGGAGGTACTATAGTGTTTTTCTTAATTGTATTTAGTTATAACTTTTTGTGCATAATTTTCTATAAATTTAAAAGTATATTGATTAACAATAGACCAAGCACACAGACTTAGCTTTGGATGTAAGGTTAAATATATCATACGTTAGACCAACTTTTGAAAGATTTATCATTTTAGGTCATCAAACATGTTACTATATATTAATTGAGGATTTGGAAAACGTATGTTGATTAATTTAGGATCACAATGTTGAGCCATGGAGCCTTAGGGTATGTCACCGATTCAAGTGGTGGTGTTTTGGATTATATCAATGGAAACATATTCCACAATGGAGTCTTGGTATAGATATATTAAGCATTTAGCTTTGGATATATCGGATATAAGGAGATTTATAAAGATAATTTTTTATGTTGGAGATATATTAGATTTAACCCACGAAGTTATAACTTTTGATGTGGGTGATTGTTAAGTTGTGGAGTCTCAAATTATTTCTAGGATATATTAGGCGGTTCACAATGAAATGTCGAAGTTTAAAATGTATCAAACATAAGAAGATAATAATTTATTAAAGTTGATATGATGTGGAGTACATTAATTATATTAGAGTAGATGCTTCTTACTCTTATAAGATTTTGTTCTCACATATAAATAAGTGAAAACTCTTGTAATTAGTTTATGTGTTATAAGATACTAGTATAACACTCGCACAAGAATTATATAAATAACGATAATTTTAATATCAAAATTATTTTTAATTAGTATCATATTTTCAATAATATGATGATAAAAGAATTAATTTCTATTAAAATATATAATAAATTAATTGATATGTAAATGGAGTAAAATAATCATGAATCATTATATTTATGCCATGAGCAGTAAATTTTGGATCCTTGTGGTATTATTTGTATTAATAGTAGATATTTATTATATACAGATCAACATAATGTCTCCAAATTTGTCATTTATATAATAAATACTTTAATATAATTTTTATTATTTATAAAATGATTTTAGACATAGATTGAGTAAAATATATTATTGATGATAAATTTAAATAAAGTTATAGAATAAAAAAAATTTATAGTACATTATTACCATTTTCATTCACTTAAAATCCATTCAAATTGTTATATATATATATATATATATATATATATATATATAAAATAAATGTTTCTACTTAATAATTAATGAAGTAATAATACAACTAAATATTTATAAATTTAGGATCCGGTTTTGTTTTAATATATATAGATGTGTTCTTGTTCCAGATGAGACAAAAAAATACAAGATCTCTAGACACTAGAAAATATTGACTTGGTAGAGTTCCCAGAAGTAGTGGTGATTGACAAACCGGGTCATCAAATTGTGTGTTTGTCGTGTTCTTCATCTATTTTTTTTCATTGTATGTTTGTGTGCATCATCGTATTTGATTTTTTGAATCAATATCGTATCACAAAAACCATTCAAAGTTATAGATAAAATATAGTTTGTATTTTGGTTTTTAGTTTTTTTTCAACTTTTGATCACTCATGTCTTAAACTTATAGTTTTATATATTAGGTTTCAAATTAAATGATATAAATTTATCTTTTAAGTTCCTTTATCGATAAAACTAGAAAGAAGAAGAATCTCACACCAAGTTGGGTATTAATTGTTTTTAAGAAGGTTCTAATGGGAGAGGAAAATTAACGGTTGATAGTGAAGCTCTAGCTCTTGCCAAAAAAACAAAATAGCCTAGCTTTGTTTTGGTAGTGAAGCCACCTTCCTTGACTAGTTTTGAAGGCTACACACAAATATATTTATATAAAAATGTCTTCTGCAAATTATTCATTCTAAAAACGCCATAAAATGCGAATATTTTAAATAATCAAAATGTGATCACCATTGTTTTCAAGGCTAATAGGTAGCTAGCTAGAGCCTCCCATAAAATAAAGATGAACAAACCACTCATTGCCAAACCCTTCAACCATTCTTTTAATGTTCATGGGCATCATTACAGGAGGGCTTATGCAATCGATTTAAATCTAAAATTAATTTAAAAAAACTAGTAGAAGATGTCTAAATAAATATTATGACGATGGATCCCATTTTATTGAGTTTTCACTATCTTTAAAGTATGTGTATGTGTTTATTTATTGGAAGTTTATTTGGCCTAACCACCCCACTCCAAATAACGTAGAAGTAGTGCGTGTTTGTATGTGAGTGTGAAACCGACCGTGGTGGCTACTCTCCAATTCATGTTGTTGGTTGACTTGGGAGTCAAATTAAAGCCGAGTAAAATGGTCCATTGGAATCATTTTTGGGGGCTTAATTAATTAATTAATTATAAGCATAGGAAATGATGAGCCCCATCTTTGAGTCAAATATGGTATTTTCCCTTTTCTTTCTACCTTAAAAAAAAATACTCCCTCCATTCCGATTATATAGTCCGGGTTACAGTTTTAGGGTATTTCAATTATATAGTTCAGTTTCTATATTTGTTATTATTTTTATATGGTCATTTATCATTACATCCCTGAATAATCTTGAAAAATGAGAATATTATGAAAATGAGAGGTTAATTAATGCTTTAAATAAGGGTAATGTTGGAAGTTTGTTTAAATATTAAATAATTTTTGACAAATGTTCAAGATCAAAGTGAACTATATAATCGGAACGGAGGAAGTATATTTTGTTGAGTAATAGTGGCGACTTAAGATATGAAATATAAATGAAAATTAAAAAGCAGGCGACACAATAATTTATATAGTTCAGCAATTGTTTACATCCACGAGAGTGATGAACAACTTCTTTTATTATATATTAATTTGACAACTACAATATAAAATACATACATATCTATACTTAGCCCTATATGGTACAACTTACAAAATAACCCATACCATCCATCGGGGGCATCACTCCGGCAGCCCACCAATCTATTCTACGCGCCTTTTGAGATTTCTCTCGTGGGCAAATGGTGCTAAGCTCTACTGCCATCTTCTGTCTTTTCGTTTTTCCTTGTTGATGTATATGAGTTACTCTATCTATCCCGTCATATTAGTTCATTTTTTCATTTTCGTCTGTCACGCAAGATTAATTCACTTTCCTAAAATGGAAAAAAATCTCCTCACATCAATAAAATATTAATTCCACTACACTCACAAAATTGATTATTGTGAAGAAACCAAAAGGGACTGATGTAATGCGACGGAGGAAGTATATCATAAGGTTTTAGAATCTTGATTCAGTGTTAAAAATAAAGTCTATACTACATAATAATAAATTTGAGCCTTTTGATTGTAAGCATCAAAGGTTGAGATAGAAAAATATTAATTATTATTTTTCTAAGTATAATATATATTACAATTAAGCACAATATATTTTAAGCATAATTTATAAAACGATTAAGCATAAAATTATGAAAAAGTTTACTCTAGATCATTAATATTTTTTAGATGAATATTGTAGATTAGTTTCTATTTAACATAAACTACTTTAAGTAATGGATTCAATATATATATATAGAGAAAGGATTATGTGAGAAAAAATTCCCCTGTGAGAAAAAAGAATGAATAATGTCCATCAGATCTAAAAAAATCAATGGTTGATATTTAATCAAGCAACAACCAAAACGCGATCAAGCAACAAAATAATTAAACAACAACTAAAGCACAATCAAGTAATATTGTAATCAAGCAACGACTTGAATACAATCAAGCAATGTCGTGAATGCAATCAAGCATCTTTCTCACGTTAATATTTTTCTCACTGGATCCGCTCCCTATATATATATATATATATATATAGGAATGCATTATATGGTTACCATATCTCCATATGTTATATGAGGCCTAATCTCAGCCCTTAGATTAAAAATTGAACGCTTGAGATTTAACTTCAAAATTAAAAAATGGCGGTGCATTGTCTTTTGTATTTTACTACATTAAGGGTAAAATTGTCATTATAGCTTAAAGATTTCAAATTAATTCGAAAGGAAACCGTATCCATTCCCTCAAAAATAGGAATGTAATTAGGAAATTTCATTAACTCCTCATTCAATTTTTACCTTCCACAACACCAACCAAAACCGCGATAAACACGAGCCGTAAGAAATTTCCTTTTGATTTCTTCCAACTCCGATCGCAGTAAGAAATTTTCGGAAAAAATAGGTAAATTCCGGCGACAAACACGAGCCGGCGTTCATAATGCAACTTTCTTAATTTTATACTGCATTAACCGATGTTCTACCCGTGCAAAATTCTGAAATCGCGTTTATTTTCTTGTAGAGAAATTTCGAGTTCAATCTCAGTAAAAATCTCTTAAAATCTATGTTTATTGATCATTTTTCACTATTATTTAAAATTAATCTACCGATGTTGTACAAGTGATGAATAATTTTTTTTTGAGTTTTCGTCATCAACTTTGAGATCAATAACAGTTATTCTTACTTGTGATAGATGATGATAAAACCATCCCCATCTACATTTAATGGATGAATTTTTTTTGATATAAAGAATATTGAAGAAGTATATTTTGTTTATTTGATTCTAGGCATGAGGAAAAAGCGAGTACACAAAGAAACGGAGACACAAGGTATAGTTGTATTTATACTTAGTTGATGTAGTATGTGTAGTGTTAAATTATATGCATTATCTGTGCCTTTTGTAGTACATTATATTTGTATTTATTGTAAATCTATTAACATAAATATTAGACTTCTGTGGCTAATTATGATGATACATTACTTCTGAATTTTACATTACATTGTTTGTAAACGGTTCAGTACATTATCTGTCCCTGTTTTTATATTTTAGAATTATGAAGAAGTATATTTTGTTTATATGTTTCTAGGCATAAAGAAGAACAAGCGAGTACACAAAGAAACAGAGACACAAGGTATAGTTGTACTTATATTTATTTGATGTATTATGTATAGTTGTACATTGACTGAGATCTAAACAGGACATTATCTATAGTTGTACTTATATTTAGTTGATGTATTATGTATATTGTTAAATTATATGCATTATGTCTGCTTTTAATAGTACATTATGCTTGTATTGATTGTATGTTTATTAACATGAATATTAAACTTCTGTACCTACTTATGATGTTACATCACTTGT
>JAPKLW010000467.1:397276-504857 GCA_026898455.1 Plectranthus barbatus
CATGAATATTAAACTTCTGTACCTACTTATGATGTTACATCACTTGTAAATTAAAAGTTACATTGTTTGTCAACTGTTTAGTGCATCATCTGTGCCTGTTTTTATATTAACTTGATGTATCTTGTATAGTTTTAGAATTAGTACATTCTCCATGTTTTTTATAATGTATAATAATATATTTTTAAATTTTCAGCTGATAATGACCAATTAAATGATCCTCCACATGAAGATGTGAACGATAAAGAAACGGAGACACTAGGTACTCTATTTTCCTTTTTTATTTATAGTATACTCAAGTGTTACACATGTTATAATAGTTGCATTAAGTTTATATTTTATTGGATTGTTATGTTAGATGTATCTCTGTTTTGTTAGGTTTTTATCATTATTGATTTTCATTGTACATTATGATTGCTTACATTGTATGATTATATACATGAATATTAGATTTCTGTGATGATGATCATATTACATTAGTTGTGAATTGTCATTACATTGACTGAGATCTGATCAGGACATTATCTATAGCTGTACTTATATTTAGTTGATGTAGTATGTTTAGTGTTAAATTATATACATTATCTTTGCTTTTTATAGTACATTATGTTTGTATTGATTGTATATTTATTAACATGAATATTAAACTTCTGTACCTACTTATGATGTTACATTACTTGTGATTTGAACATTACAGTGTTTATCAACGTTGCAGTGCATCATTTGTGCCTGTTTTTATATTAACTTGATGTAGCTTATATAGTTTTAGAATTAGTACATTCTCCATGTTTTTTATAATGTATAATAATATATTTTTAAATTTTCAGCTGATAATGACCAATTAAATGATCCTCCACATGAAGATGTGAACGATAAAGAAACGGAGACACGAGGTACTCTATTTTCCTTTTTTATTTATAGTATACTCAAGTGTTACACATGTTATAATAGTTGCATTAAGTTTATATTTTATTGGATTGTTATGTTAGTTGTATCTCTGTCCTGTTAGGTTTTTATTATTTTTTATTTTTATTGTACAATATCATTGCTTAAATTGTATGATTATATACATGAATATTAGATTTCTGCGATGATGATCATATTACATTAATTGTGAATTGTGATTACATTGACTGAGATCTGAACAAGACATTATTTATAGCTGTACTTATATTTAGTTGATGTAGTATGTTTAGTGTTAAATTATATGCATTATCTTTGCTTTTTATAGTACATTATGTTTGTATTGATTGTATGTTTATTACCATGAATATTAAACTTCTCTACCAACTTATGATGTTACATTACTTGTGAATTAAAAATTACATTGTTTGTCAACGGTGCAGTGCATTATCTGTGCCTGTTTTTATATTAACTTGATGTAGCTTGTATAGTTTTAGAATTAGCACATTCTCCATGATTTTTATAATGTATAATAATATATTTTTAAAATTTTCAGCTGATAATGAACAATCAAATGATCCTCCACATGAAGATGTGAACGATAAAGAAACGGAGACACGAGGTACTCTATTTTCTTTTTTTATATACAGTATACTCAAGTGTTACAAATGTTATAATAGTTGCATTAAGTTTATATTTTATTGGATTTTTATGTTAGTTGTATCTCTGTTCTGTTAAGTTTTTATTATTTTTATTATGATTGCTTACATTGTATGATAACATACATGAATATTAGATTTCTGTGATGATAATCATATTACATTAGTTGTGAATTGTGATTACATTGACTGAGATCTGATCAGGACATTATTTATAGTTGTACTTATATTTAGTTGATGTATTATGTATAGTATTAAATTATATGCATTATTTATACTTTTTATATTACATTATGTTTGTATTGATTGTATGTTTATTACCATGAATATTAAACTTCTGTACATACTTATGATTTTACATTACTTGTGAATTAAACATTACATTATTTGTCATCAGTGCAGTACATGATCTATGCCTGTTTTTATATTTTCAGTGGATAATGAAGAATCAAATGAACCTCCACCTGAAGATTTGAACAATAATCCACCTAGGAGAGTGAGGAGAATTGACTATCAAGAATTGCTCTATAGAACCAGTCCTAAGTGGTTAGTGGATGCACTGAGTAATATGACTGAAGAACAACAACAAGCTGTAACAGACATGGGGTTTGGGGCATTATTTAACTTGAAGGTAACTAAAATACCAAGTAAGATAGCTTACTGGTGTGTGGCAAACTTTGATACTCGGATATGCAGCATAGTAATGCCCAACAAGAAAAAGATCCACATAACTGACCAAGATGTATGGCTAACATTGGGTATACCGAAAGGAAAACATGAAGTACTGAGGAAAAAATCTTGTTCAAAATCAAAGTCTGTTCAACAGTGGGCATCCAGAATTGGAAAAAAAATTTGGAAAATAAAGCCTAATGATGTCATCAAAGCAATGAAATCAGACAAAGAGTGTGGAGATTGGTTTCGTTTAAACTTCATGGTCTTAGTAGAATGTTGTCTGCTTGAGAGTCCAGCTGATGGCTATGTGAAGCCAAAGATCCTTGATAATATACAAGACACAAACCTGATAAAGGATTGTAATTGGTGTAGTTACATGTTAACTACACTAATTCAAAGTGTTGAAACATGGCAGAAGAAGCCTTCAGCAAGATTTACAGGGCCTATTTTATTCTTAACTGTAAGTTCCTTTTTTATTATTTTTGTATATAATTTAAATTCATATCTTGTATTGTACTATGTGAATTGTTGGTTATTTGTTACTATATTTAGTTGTAGTATGTATATTGTTAGTTTTACTACATTATTTATGGTTTTTATAGTAAATTATGATTGTATTAATAGTATGTTTACTATCAAGAAAATTAGACTTCTGGTATAACGGTCATGTTACATTACTTATGAGTTTCATTTTACATTGATTGTGATCTGAACAGTACATTATCTATGTCTATTTTTATATTTAGTTTTGTAATATGTAATATGCTTTTTTTAGTACATTATGTATGTTTATTATCATGAATATTAGACTTCTGTAGTTACTTGTTATGTTACATTAAGTGTGAATCGTTCATTACATTGTTTGTCAACTGATCAGTTCATTATCCATGCCTGTTTTTATATCTTTACAGATGTTCTATGTAGATCGTGTGGTTCCCTACAAACGGCTTGTAGACAGAACATTCCCAACGGTAACTGGATGGACTTCTAAAATTTTGAAGAAAAGACAAGCTGGTGAGATTGAAAAAGATCAGGGATTTTGTAAAGGTTACCTCGAGCCTAGGTACATAGTGAAGGATGCAGTGATAAATATTGAGATCATGAAGAAAAAAAATGAGGGACATGAGGATGTTTTAAGAAACAAAGATGATGGAGAAAATCTGAAGAAGACAGTGGATGAAGCAAATCCTGAAGACAACGAAGCATTCACAACAAGCATTATAACTTCTCTGTCCTCTGTTGCAGTTGCAATGTCAGAATTTTTAAACAAGCTCAAGCAGGCAACTCCCAGTGTGACGAAAAATCCGAGATTCAAGATTGCAATGGAAACTTCCAAGTTCATGATGTCAACTGCAACAACAGGTGAATGTCCTGAGGCACCTTCAGTTATTGCTAGCCAAAATACTTGGGATGACAACCCAGAGTGGCTTGATTGTTTGAATAAAATGATGGATACCTGGGATAGAATGCAAGAGGTGAGAAACAGTCAAGGAAATCCATCATTTGAGTTGAATATAACTCCAGAAGAACTTCATACAGAGAAACAAAATGTAAGATTTGTACCATATTAGTTCTTCATATATTAGCAAATACATTTATATGTACTTATACAATAACTTTATTCAAATGCAGGAAACAACACAACCACAGAGAGAAGAGGACTCAACTGATATTCGAAAGGAACAACAAAATCCAGATGAAGTAGTCAGAGATATTATGCAGGTATAATTTTTTCTATATTACATTATATATATATAGTCATTACATTGTTTCTGATCTGAATAGTGCATTATCTATGGTAATTCTTATATTTAATTTCTATAGTATGTATAATGTTCTTAACTCATTACTAAAATCTAAATCATTTTAAAAGGATCTTGATAAGGTAATAGCTGAGAATCCTGGAGCATTCTTTGATGATGAACAACCGAACACAACAAACCAGGGAGTAAATGAAGAAGAACAACAGGTGAAATACATATTTTATCTACTAATTATATTGAATTTTTATTTTAAAATGAATCATAATATATTAATAACTCAATCACAATATGACGACAGGTTGCAAATGAGCCAAAGGGAAAAGAAAAAGAAATTGTGCAGTGTGATTCAGAATATGATTTTGAGGTATTTTTTGCATTTCTGGTTCATCTTAAACTTATTTTTTCTTTATAATAGAATTTCAAATACATTATACATGTTTAATTTTATATTTTAAGGATGATCAACCATTGAAAAGAATGAAGACAAGGGCAGTATATCAAAGGAAAAAAGCAAGCACATTGATATCGCCTTTTCAGCTGCGGATTTTAGATACATTTGCTCGTTCTGTAAATTTAGAAAGAAATATGTACTATTGGATGATGACTGCAGACCATTTGAAAGGGTAAATAAAATTTTCACATATCTTTCTATAATTAATTTTGAAGAATTCTGATTAACCACATTTTATGCAGGGAAGATATTATTTACGATGATAATAGGGTTTCAGTTACAAGATTCGAGTTTCGTTCAATACTACCATTGGTAACTCTTTATGCTGGTGTGGTAAATGCATGGTGTTCCCACCTCAACTTGAAGGAGAAACTAAGATCAAAAGATTCACCAAGCAGATTGTTTTTCACTACATATGCTAGCGTAAGTAAATTGATCAATTTATCTATTATTCAATAAATTAACTTTGTTTCTCTAATAACAGAGCTATAACTTGATTAACATGCCCAAGAACTGGAATAAAGAGAGAGTTCAGACTGAATTTTTTAGGACTTTGGATAATGAGCTTACTCTGAACAAAGGCGTAGACATTTCAAAAATCGACATGGTATATATATATATATATATATATATTTTTAAAGATGGATTATTATTAATTGTTATGTTAATAATGCTATATTAATGATGTACATGTTTTCTTTCCTGTGTGCCAAAACAAGCATTATTATGTGGTAGTGTTTGATTTCAAAGGAAATGAAATTGTTCTGCTAGATAACTCCAATCAAATGGACAAGGATCCTTTGGAAATCAAGTATGGAAAAGTTCCTCAAAAGCTGGTAACAATATACTACCAAAAACCCTTATCTTCATTTCTTAGTAAATTAGAAAAGCAATATGCAATAATATATTACATTATTTTTTATTCAATAATTTATATTACAGTACTTACCTCTTTATCATTACATTGTCTATAGTATATATACTACATTATTTATAATTGAAATATATTACTTTAGTCTTGCATTCATATGTCATTATTGCATTATATATTTGATATATTTTTATATTACAGGTCGAATATTTTGGAATATATTTGAAGAACAAAAATGTGGACAAATTCAAGATGATTGAGAAGGCAAACATTAACAGGTTAAAGATGAGCTGGAGAACAGCTACCAACTTTGTTGATTGCGGTGTTTATGCAATGCGCCACATGGAGACCTATATGGGTGGGAAACTGAAGGATTGGGATTGCAGCCTCACACAAAGATCTAAGCAAACTTTGAAACTGCTTCGGGTTAAATACTGTTGGGCTTTGCTCGATTAAGAGGAAAATGTGGAGGCTGGAAATAACATGGAGGAAGCAAACAAACATTTCAAGAAGAATGTGAAGTCTAAATCTTTTGACTTGATGAAATTCATAGATAACTATAAGAACTTATTTGATTAGACTTTGAATAGTATGCAGTTTATTTTGAGATTTTAATATGCTAAGTTGTACTATGAATTTGTAGGATTTGTGCACATGAAGTGCAATGAACAATGTTACTTTCTTAAATATTATCATAATTTTGCTATTAATATGAAAACTAGCAGATTCAATACATTATTTTGGGTGTGAATGGTACATTATCTTAGATACTATGTTACATTGTGCTTATTTTGTTTTTTTTTTTTTGATACAAAATATATGGAGAAAATATTTCAATACAAACACAACATTATTTTATATATTTTAAAAATGTTATATCTATTTTCATTATTACTTGAAACACAACAAAATAGAAAATTATTAATACAACATTTGTTACATTAATACAACAAAAAAAAAACTTAGCATACCAAGATTAAATAAAATAAAAAACGAACTTACAAATTTTAAGAAAAGTATAAACTGCAATTATATACCTAGTTTATTAATAATGGAATTGTATATTACATTTTTTGTGATCTGAACAGTATTTTACTTGTTATGTTACATTACTTGTGAATTATATATTACATTGTTTATAAACTACACAGTACATTAAAAAAATAGAATTGTATATTACATTTTTTCTGATCCGAACAGTATTTTACTTGTTATGTTACATTACTTGTGAATTAAATATTACATTGTTTGTAAACTGCACAGTACATTAAAAAAAATAAAAAACGAACTTACGAATTTTACGAAAGTATAAACTGCAATTGTATATCTAGTTTATTAATAATGGAAAGAATAACAGCAACACCAAAAAAATTTATTACATGTCACTTTTTCTAACTTTGCCACAGTTCCTAGAATCATGATTTGCTAATTGTTTGCACTTCTTACATCTTCGCTTTGGTTTCTCTTGCTTTGCTTTTTCTACACGTGATATCCAACGACTACCACTCCCCTTTGTTTTCACAACATCCGGTGGATGAACATCAATTGTATCAGGAACATCAGCACCATAAAAATTTGTAAACAACTGTTTCTTGTTACCCACAAATGTATTTTCCTCAATCCCTGATATTGACTTCCCAGCATCATCTATTACACCCAAAAAATCTGACAACTTTGAAGCATCTCCATCAAACTTCAACATCCAGCCAAACACAGATGACATAATCTTACCAGACAGCCTTTTAGTCACATCATCAGTACAATATGATTTCAATTCATCAAGATTTGAACCATGAACAGACATCAACAAGTGAGCTTTTTTCCATCTATCAACAACATACTTCTCAGGTATTGTGGCTATACCATTGTTTTTTAAAACCTAGAACATATGAGAGCATAATAATCCCATTCTTGTAAACTTTTTGCAGCTGCATGTATAATCATTTGAAAGCTCATCATAAGAAACCTCATATGTATCTTTGTACTCATCAACAATAGTAAAAATCTCTTTCCCTTCAGACTGCAAAACCCTCAACATACGACATTTGTTCGCTGCACGCACAATATCTGCTTGTACAACACGGAAAATCTTAGCTGTATATACTAAAGAAGCATGCTTCTCCAAATCCACATTTGTATAGAAATTAGGACAAAGAGATTTATCGAGATAATTCAGCTTTGCACTATTGTGCCTTTGTGAATCTAAAGCATGATTATAGTGCATCCAAAATTCTAACAAGTTTGACCTGCACCTCGTATACCTCTTGAAGAAACTGTTCTCACACTCTGAAATAGAAGTAGTTTTAACCAAGCCACTCATTCTAAAGTCTCGAAAAAAGGCAGAACCCAAAAATGCCTATTCCCAAACATTGATATAAACCACGGATGAAAGCAAGCCCATACCTGATCATAATATCACACCACGACTGATCAAAAAAATTAGGCTCAATAATCTCGGACCAAACACATGCATTTAGTTCTTTTTTAAACCCTTCATCAACACGTAACTCTTTAGTAATCTTATCTGCCAATTTGAGCATGATATGCCACATGCACCAGCGATGACGTGTCCCAACAAGAACCTTTTCAACAGCAAGCTTCATTCCCAAATCTTGATCCGTTATAATAAGGCTTGGTACTGAACCCATACATGCAACAAATTTCTCAAACAGCCATGCAAAAGATGTAGCATCCTCTCTACACAACAATCCAGCGGCAAAGGTAACAGGCTTCCCATGGTCGTTTTTACCAGTGAATGGTGCAAATATCATACAGTACCTATATTTTTAAAAAAATAAAACAGTAACGAGATGTAGTATTCATATGATAGATAATGTACTGTACAGAACAATCATAATGTAACAAACATGTTGTATAACAAAAAAACAAAATTGATAAGCAAAAATAAAAATTCCAGTAGATAATGTATCTTCTCCATAAAGATAATGTAACTAGCAGTACACAAATAATGTAACATAAAAGAAGTACAGACATATACCTGTTTGTTGAGTACGTTGTATCAAATGCAACCACATCACCAAATAAATGATAGTTCCTTAGTGATATTGGGTCGCACCAGAACAATCTTGTGAGTTTATCTTCTGCATCAGTCTCAAAATCATAAGTAAACGAATCACACATCTCTTTTTTTTTCTTCATTTCATTCAATAGCATTTGAGCATCGCATCCCTCAACAAAGGCTTTCATATCACGTGAGAAATTGCGCACCTCCATAATAGAACACCCCACAGAATCACTACACCCCATAAGTTCAGCTAGTAATTTTTTAGAAGCCGTCGGACCAATGTTTGCCTTAGCGCAATCCAAAATGAAAGTTTGATGTGTAATATCAAGACTACGATTCACTTTCATGAACTTTCTATCCTCGATTTCTACAAGTTCATGATTGTGAGCTTCAATAAACAGATGAACCACATAACCAAGGTATGCAACATATTTAAAAGTAATTTTTGCTTTGCAACCACATCTATTACTAACACGTCTCCGACAATTAGGATGGTAATCAGGTGCAAATCCAAACTCACTATTTGAAACAACAAACTTTTCTCCCTCTTGACTGCAAACTACATGCCTCCATGTATAAAGATCACCAACTTTCTTTGCACTTGACATTCTTATTTCAAAACCAACTGTTGTAGCATATAGTTTATAAAATTCCACACCTTCATCTAATGTGCGAAAATTCTGTCCCTTATACGGTTTCAAGGACTTCTCGCAAACAGGGACAAAAAGAACTACAAAAAACACAAATTGAATAAAATGTTATATCAAGCAATGTAGCATAAACATGTAAGATAATGTAACAAAGAAACCTATATCAATGTAATATTATAATACAGTAATAACATATACAAACATAATGTAAAACTTAAATACTAAACAATGTATCACTAAAGCAGTTTAATGCTCCATATACATTAATTACATCTGCATCTACATGAACCATGCAACATGAAACATCCACGATTAACTGTCCAATTTAAATAAAAACTGTGAAAATGAACATCACATGGCAGTAATAACATGAAATCTTATACTAAAAAGTCCTATTAACACAAAACAACAATTGCATAATCAACGTAAAAAAAAAAAAACGAACTAACGTGAAGAACAACTCTGTTTTTTAAACTGAATTATAAAAAATCAAACCTTCATCACTTGTGTTCATGATTGTAAGATAATTGAATTCACAATTTGCTTTGAAAGTGTCGACGAATGAAGCCAGATTACAATCAACGATCGAAACCCAAGGACAACAATTCTCGGCGTGCGAAGAATCAACCAGACCAATCAAACAGTAAACAAATCACGTGCGACGACGAACACTGATGATAATTCTCGAGCAAAGACGAAAAACAACAACAAATCTCAAAACCGAAAAACAGCGATGAATCAGAACGAGAAGGCGACGCGAAGAAAAAATCTTCAGAGGATGGTGATCGAAGAAAAAATCTGGAGCAAATCGTGAGTTTTATTCTGTTTTAGAAACTCTATTCAAATCTATTTTAATCATATTCCTAAATGACCATATTACCCTTAATGAATTAATATTAAGGAAATAAAAAGTAAAATCTATAATTTCATAAAAAATAAGGACCACAAGAACAAAAAAATAAAGGGCTGAGATTAGGCCTCATATAACATATGGGAGTAAGGTAACATATGATCACATCTCTATATATATATGTGTGTGTGTGTGTGTTAGATTCGGTACTAAAATTAATTTTTATGGTAAATCGGAATGAATTTCAAAATATACTAGTATGGCACCCACACGATGCGTGGGGATTTTAATTATTTATATTATAATAATTAATTTAACATATAATTTTAATTAATTTGTGAATTTTATTTTATAAGTCTAAATATTAGTTTTTAATTTAAACAATGTTCATACAATATTAATTTTTTAAAAGGGGAGCGGGTGTTTCAATGCAACTACAAAATATGACTAATTAATTATAGACAAAACAATTAAACACTTACACTTCTATACCATGACTTATATATTATTTTATTGATGCGATAAGTTTCACTTCATAATTTATATAATTTTTAATGTTAAACAATTTTTATTATTTTTTATTTGAGTGGAAAACTGTCTATATATTATTATTAAAAAATTTAAGTTTTCAACCAATTACTTTTTTTTTTCTCCGTCTTCATAATTGAAATATCATAAGTATTTGTTAAATCATTAGATTTACCTACATGCATTATTACATGCTTTATACATATTAAATTTGGACCTCAATTGTTTGACATGCAATTTGATTTATTACTCTCATAATGTCAAAAATTTATATATACACTCAACCTCTCTGTCAGCTATTTAATAACTTCAATCAAATTGGGATATCACACTATCTTAATGACTATTGTGCTCCATTAATAGTAATGTGATATCAAAATAGTTCTCTTAACGATATTGGACTTTATATGGTATTGTTTGGTCATTGATATTACATACATCATGCTAATTCATATTGGCATCATATTGTTTTGTATTTGTGAGTTCAAAATTTCTAGTCAAAATAACTTCATCATTTGTGTTTCTTAGTACGAATCATTTTTCATCTTGACTATTATAACATAAACATTATGTTTTTTGTTCTTATACATTCGACATAATTTATTTTCTATTCTCTTCACTTTATTTTTCGTGAACGTAAATTTATTTTTTTGATGCACTTTATTATTCCTTCATTGATTGCATATTTTTGGAATAATATGTTTAATATTAAAACAAATATTCTCAAACTCACACATGTTTCAAATTTTCAATGCAATAAAAGAAACATATCTATTCCTATGATTGGTATATCAAAATAATAATTTTCAAACATACTTACTTCAAACGATTGTTTTAAAGTCGTCGGAGAAGGACCAACAACCTAACTTGAGAATCAACTATAAATCATTTTGCACATGTTTACGGTAAATAAAGTGTGTTATGTTGTTTCAATAGTGTCACCACACATCAAGTAAATCAGATTCACTTTACAACTTCTTCGAATAAATTTTTTTTTAGTATATGGTGCTTGGACACTTGCTCTCCAAGCATCTCTCTTTTCATGAAACAATATATTATAATATTATTTATGCATTCTAATATTTTTTAAATTTTATTTAATAGTCTCACATCCTTATATTTAACATATTAATTTATTTTAACTATATTGTGCCATTTACTTTTTTTTTCTCATTTGTATTTTATTTTAACTATTTTATGGATAATCTTTCCAAAAATGATGATAATAAATCCATACATTTTGAATGAAAAAGTTGAGAAGATCTTAATTTAAAATATAATATATATATATACATATATATATATATATATAAAATTATACATCTATTATAAATGCCCCATCATCAATGAATTTTATAAAATAAAAAATAATATCCAATTATTACGTGCAAATATTATTTATATTTATAAGATTATATACATCACAAAAATAATTAAAATCAATTATTAATTAAATAATTAAAAAATTAATTAACCTAACTATTAATGTAAGTGTATTAATGATGTGAGTAGATTAATAAATATTAATGTAATTTTACCATTTTACCCACCGGTTTTGTTTTAATATATATATAGATGTGTGTGTGATCGGATACTAAAATTAATTGTGAAATAGAACGAATGTCAACTCTTTAATTGATAGAACCAACAATTGAAAAAAAAAATGCTTAGAAATTACACATTATTCTCTTTATGCTTAATTACTTCATAAGTTACGCTTAGAATAATTAGAATTTATGCATAACTTATAAACATTTAACCATAAGATTTAAAAAAAAAAAAACATACGAACATTTAATTTTCAAGATAAATGATCTAAATAAATTCATTCATATTTAACACAAACTCACTTTTAATATTAAATCCACTCCCTATATTATATATTTATTTATATTGAGCGTATAATAATATACATATATCATACAGTAAACGTGCATGCTTTTTTATGAAATTTCTAATCTCTAGAAACTATGATGAATGTGAAGAAATAGGTGCTTCCTAAATGCCTTCCTATTTAAGTCAGTCATGAATCATGATAGACCACTTTTTAATTATAAAATCCAAACGTCTCTTAAAATACATCCTAATAATAGACATTTTGTATGTACAAAATTTCTAATTTGCTTTAGGGCTATTTATTCTTCTTTTCCCTTACAAGAATAAATCACGGGTTGAATCATCAACTTTTAAATTGTATTTATCTACTATTGTATTTTTAAATATATTAACTTTTATTTAATATTTAAATTTGTTATGACTCGGGACATAGCAATGAAAATATCTTCCCTGTAATCAAGAGGTTATAGATTTTAAATTTTGGTATGAGAGTTTAGATAAATATATTACTATTAAAAGAGTAAAATAATTGATATTTCCTACCCTAACTATAATAAACTCCAATTGTGAATTTGAATATTGTGTGCTCACTAATACTTGTGCTGATCGGGTTGTTTGGATTTCTTCTCTTTTCCGTAAACTTGGTGCCTTGCTTCCAATAGCTCCATGCATTCTCTGTGACAACAATAGCGCTATATTTCTTACTCAAAATCCAGTTTCTTACAAGTGTGCCAAACATATTGATATTGGTTTTCACATTGTCCCTGAACTCGTCCAAAGTGGAAAATTACGAACTTAGATTGTTCCCTTAAACATCGTGAGCCAGTTCTTTCATTGTTAACATTACATGTTATCTCCACAAGTTTAATGGTCTTGTTGAGCACTCTAAATGCCTTGTGAGAGAGGTATCCATATTTGAGGAACACACCCTCATCAGCTTTGGGCGAAAAAGTGTTAAATTTAGACTTCCCATTATTGTGAACATAACACAGACAACTAAAAATAGGAAGATTAGAGAAGGCTTATGACCATCGTATTCTTCGTAAGGAATTTTGTTCAATCGAACATTGACTGTACTCATGTTTTGGGTGTAGCAAGTTGTGTTGACTTCTTTAGCCCAATATCTTACAGGTAAGTAGAGAGAAAGAGATGTGATCAGATCTTAAAATTAAAGTTTTTATTAAATAAGAAAGAATCTCAATAATTAGATTGATAACGTCTACTACTTATTCATCTATAGTTACAATCTACGTTTATTAGTTGATTCTAATAAATAAATTCTAATTTAGGAATTTCTAGAATTTAAGAAATGAAATATTTCGAATCTTATTAAATTAAATAGGACCGACACCGCTAATAGTACTATAGTATTGTATGATTTAGTGTAATCTAATATATTAATTGTTGGCCCTTAACCCTAAAATAAAAATTGATTGGCCGAAAAAATACCAAGGAGGAAGAGAAGAGAGCAAATAACCATGGAGGAAGTTTTAAAATCTTATTTCATGTAATCAACAATTACAAATCTATATGCAAAAATTCAATGACATCTACTATTATTATTTATAAGAAAAACAAGGAAAATAACAAAATATAATAGGATATAACAATATATCCTTAAAAAGATTACTATCCTACTTATATAAGGAAATTAAATCTCCTTAAATTAAGGGATAAATCTCTACATTCTCCCCCTTACTCCTTCAGTGACTCAAGGTCCTTGATACCAAATGTGTCGCATCATCACCAACCATTGTGCGGGTAAGGCTTTCATGGAATTGTATATTGAAAGCATTATGATTAGTATATTATGTACAAGGGATATTGGTTAATATACGGGGAATCATTAATGTTGTATGTTCATCTCTTGTCTGAATTAACAAACATGTGTTGCAAACGCAAGTATCCTCTTATCTCGTCGATAGGCAGATCATACGATGTGTAGTAGATCACAAAAGATCATATGGTTCGGTTAACCTAGCGAGATATAAACGGTATCACAGCAGAGACAGTCCCAGGATAGATTGTGGGTATAAGTTGTAGTATACGCAGTAATAAGCAGCTTATCTTAGTTGCTTGGTATATCTGGTGTGTGCGGTACGCATTGATAGGACCTAAGTAAGATCGATTCTTTTATCTGACATTAAAAGAATCTTAATCCTGATGTTCGATGTAATTTTATGTCTAAATGAAGGTACGAAGGTATACATAGATTTGTGTGTCAGTTTGAGATATTATGGTGGCAAGTTCTTATCGAACTTGTATATCTATATCTTGGGTGGTAGCAATCTTGTATGACTATCTGTTACCAGAACTAGGTAACCATATCCAGTATATGATGATGACATTCCTTGAACAGCTGAAAAGGTTCGTTATGCTAAGTTCTGCAGGCTGATTAAGTCCAAGCATAAGTGAAAATGGTTGAGTGAATTGATTCGGGAATAAAAGATGTTAATTAATTTTGGAAGCTTGTCAGAGCACGATATAATTAATGAATGTCTGTTAACCTAAAATATGGAAATTTTTCGAGCCAATGCAAACCGTTCCTCATAACGTGGTAGCAAATAGGTAGGACATTATTTATTCTCTAGTGGCATGAATCAATATTAATTAATTAATTAATTGATAGGCCTTATATGCTATTTGAATTTTGGTCCCTGGTCTGGCCCATTAAAGCTCAAGCCCATCTAAGATCAGCTTTCTCCTATAAATACCCCTCAGACACTTAGATCACAACACACCACAAGATCATAAGTTGCAAAGCAGCAGACCAGTAATTGGGAGCTGTGATAGGCAATCTTGATCTGAGAAAGAAGGAGGAAACTCTGCTTCACGATAGACACAGAATCCGAAGGGAATCTTCACCAGATTTCTAAATCGGAGCTGGGATACAGATTAGAAGATCAGATCTGGAGGATCAATCTCTTCTTTCTCTCTAGTTTCGAAATTATTATTATTACTTCAATAGATTTAATTCCTTCATCTTGTGGGATTAAATCTTGTTGTGCAAGAAAGAGGATATAGGATCAAATCCCTGCGCACCCAGTTCAACAGTTTCTACAATCCAAGTATTCCGCATAAACCACCTTCTACATTTCAATAGGAGTATGCTAGGATTATTCATAGACATAGAAATTTGTTTTTTATATCCAATTTCAACTTGAGTTATGGATTGGCAATTCAATTTTTCAGCAATCCCTTCATGTTTTTGTCAATGCATTGGCCTTCTGCTCATATATTAAAACAAACTCAACCCCAATTTGTCCTACTTTGACACATGCCCGAATGAAATGGTGCTTTGTGTCGATGTGCTTGATTCGACCATGGAACACTAAATTCTTCACAAGAGCGAGCTCAGATTTTTTATCATAAAGAGCTTCACTTTCTTTGGTTTCGAATCTATTAATTCGAACAAAAATACTTTCAACTGAAGTGCTTGACATGCTACAGATGTTGCTTCCATGAATTATGTTTCGCACTAGGAAAGAGCCACAATTTTCTGTTTCTATGAGTTCCATGAGACAAGGCAGTCATTTATGCAGAACACCATGCACTTATGCTCTTTTGATCATCCATGTCTCTTTCAAGATCACTGTTAGAATGTCCTACTATCTCTTCATCTACTCCTCATTTTTTAAATACTATACCGAAGTGCATAGTCTCTCAAAGATACCTAAGCACCTGTTTCTAAGCTTTGTGATGTATCTTAGTTGGTCTCTCCATGAATCTGTTGGCAACTCCAATTGCATAGGAAAGATGTGGCCTTGTATAAAGGCGATAGTGTAGACAACCAATGACTCTTTGATACTCAGTATCATCAATTTATTGTCCTTCCGGGTCTTTGTGGAATTGAGCCCTCGGATCAATTAATATTCTGATGAAATTACAATCAAGCATACCGATCTAGGTCAGCACTTTGCTGGCATATGTGGTCTGCTTGATCAAAATTCCTTCCTCGAATTGAGTCACCTATATCCCAAGGTAGTAGGATAGTGGTCTGAGATCACTTATTTCAAACTCTCCCATCATCTGCTTCTTGAAGACTTCGACTTCCTTTGGATTTTCTCCTCTTACAATCAAATTATCCACCTAAACACCAACTAACAGTCTCGAGTCAGTGTTACCTCTCCTGTACACAACTTGTTCTTGTGTACATATCGTGAAACTAAATACTTCAAAATTTTATCCAACTTTAATTCCATGCTCGAAGGCATTACAATGATTTATTCAACTTTACTACTATATGCTCTTTAATTGTGACTTAATACCCCTCTGATTAAGTCACGTATACCTTCTGCTCAAGCTCCCTGATGCGGCTAAAAGTTCAATCAAATTAAACCTCTAACTACACAAGAATAAAATTAGTCAAATCCAGGTCCTTCCCCGCTTCGCCCGCTAGAATACCGAGATACTATGACAAAGTCTTATAGCTAGGCAAGATACAATCGTTGAGTAGTTTCTATCAATCTAAGCAATCAATTTAAACCTATGCTAACATCATATGACAAACAATGAATTAAACCAACAATCATCTTTCAATCAATTCTTTCCACAAATCGGTAAACCAAGACAATCAAATTCTCAAATTAGGAAGATAGGATGTTGAGATGAGTGTAGATGCAATCAAATTAGGTTAATCATTGATGTAAAAACATTTTAATCCCTAGGAGATTGAGCAATCGACCCTACACTCGTTAACCCCTTGTCACGGCGAGCTAACGGTTGATGATCTAAGACTTGCAAACCATCACGTTATTAAGCCCTAGACCACTCCAAATAGTTCGTCAATTATTGCCCTACGACCTAGCCCCGCACATGGATTGGAACTAAAATCGTATGAATCTACAGGGCAAACAACTGCATTTTCCCTTTTTATAGGCAAACAAACAGGGCCTCGGATCGCCCGGTCGAAGTATAGCTCGCCCGGTCGAAGCTGGAAACCGCCACAAATCAGGAGAAAACCGCCCAGGCTCGGCCGGTCGAAGATGGCTCGGCCGAGCCTGCTCTCTGTCGGCCTGGCTCGGCCGGTCCTGCACCCGCTCGACCGTTCGAGCTCTCTGAACATCTTCTGAGCCTTCGCTCGGTCGGTCCTGCACTTGCTCGGCCGGTCGAGCCCTCTGAATGCCCCGCTCGGCCGGTCCTGCACCCGCTCGGCCGGCTGAGCTCTCCAAACTCCAAACACGTGCAATTTTCCTCCAAAACTCCACCAAAATTGCTCGTTTATGCCCAAAACCTATCCTACACAAATCAAACACACAAAGCACGAAAACACAACCAAAAAAATGACAAAAACATATGATATGGGAGTAAAATAGCCACAAACAAGCATGCGCACACATCGAAATATGGGTCATTTTATGCACGTATCATAATCCCCCAAACTTAAACACTCCCTCACGTGTTTAGGGATGATGAGATTCACACAATCACAAGATATCGAGCTTGATTTCCATAGGCTTGCAGCCATTCTCACCACTATACTACAACGAGTTAGTTTCTAGAATCAAATAGGTCTTTTCACGGGTTGTAACGTGGCTAACTAGAAGGTGGGTGGTTTTGGGCCAAAGTGACTAAACTTCTCAATTTCCCAAAACCCCCAAACTTGTTCATTTCGAACCATTACAAACCTCCGAGGCTTTTCATTTCTCACACATATTTTTTTTTTCTTTTTCCTTTTCTCTTTCTTTTTTTTTTCTTTTCATCCTTTTTCAAATGCACCATCATTCTTTCATTTTGTCGGTGCCTCTCTCTCCAAACACTTGCACCAAAATTTTGTAGGTGCTCATTTTTCTAGGATTCAAACCAATCCTTTATTCCATATTTTCATGCCTCAACTATCCATCAATATTCATTCAATCAATTCCCAACCCAACTCTCATCACCGTATTCACCCTCATACACTCTTTCCCCCCAATATGGTCCTAATTATCTCAAAGAAGATTCACCAAATAAGCTCAATCACGGGGGTCAAAGATATGAAAGGCAAAATAATGATAACAACCACCTTATACTCCCGGTGTGAAAGGTAGGACTAAGAATCGATGGCCTAAGATCATTTTCTAGTTACACACTCATGCCAATAGATAGAGAACGGATGCAAGTTCTAGATCTCGTACTCTCAATCTTGCCACTCACAATCGAAATAGATATGACAATATCATGGCTCAAACCTCACAGCTATTTGTCAAGTCCTATGCATTAACCACATACAAAACTCGGCAATTCAAAAGTTAAACTTAAAATATGCTTCGAAAACTAAATTCCGCCCTATCATAAGTTGAAGTAGACATCAAACTCTACTAAGTAAATCATGATTAAATCTCAAGTCTAGTTCGAGTTCATCACACACACACACAAGCACACAACATCCTATCAACAATCTACATCACAAAACACAAATGTAACAAAACTAAATGGTATGAAAGACGATAGAAAACGTTACCCATCAGTAGGCACGATCTCCGCTCTCCATTCCTTATTTGCACCTACTAGAAAGCAACATACACACCACCAAACAATTGAGCATAAACTAGCCGATTAAATTCTCATTTCCTCCATCTTCCACAAACCATTCATCAACAAAAATAAAGCAATATCCACTAGTTCCACCATTCATTCCAAACCATTACACATCCCACATACCAAAAACCAAATAGAAAGAATTAAACACATGTAAGCTTGCCAAAATGTTCCATCCATTCAATCATCAAATATCAATCATCAAAATCATCATTCAAATCCAAATCCAAAGTAGATGTAAATCATAATACAACCCAATCGAAGTATCAAATCTTTAAAATTCAACTAAACTAGACTAAACTAGAAAGCATAATAAGGATAGAGAGATAGAGAAGAGAATGAACCAGAGCACCAACTACCGACACTTCCCCCGAAACTTAGTCAAGTGAGACTAAGTTTGTAAAAAGGTAGTCGGTGCGTCATTGCTCATCCCTATCCTGCTGCTGCTGTTGGCTCTAATCTTCCTCATCCTGCGGAGGACGATCACTGCAACAATGAATGCAAGGCATGGGAATCACTTCCTCGCAACGAGCAACAATCAATCGAGTCAAATCCAAATGAGCTTCAGTACTCATCAGCCAGTTAGACCTATCTGCTGGATCATCAATCTCAGTTAAAGCACGATTAGGCAATTCAATCCCACAATCTCCAAACTTATAGAAATAACAAACACCCAATCTATCAGGCACCAGAAAAGCCTTAGTGACAAGAGTAGTGGTGTTAAGGCTCAGCCCTGGAGCAAATACTCCGGACATATCCAATCCACAAGCCTTAAGAATAGGAAATATTAAACCACCACCACAAATAACTGAATTTCCAGCATCAATTGTATTGCTCCAATTATTCATCAACCATCCACCAATAGAGAAAGGCTTCCCATGCAGAAATGCAAACAGAAATTTAAAGTCAGCCATACTAACAGCACCAAATCCACGGAAACTACAAGACCAACCCTCTAACATAAGATGAATATACCGAACGATAGGATTCTTAATCAAAACGGACCTACAAGACTGCACATCAAAAGCATCCAAAGTACTGACTCCCGAGATTGATTCCCACAATGCAAGAGAATTAAGCTCATTGAAAAGATACTCAAATTCCATTGAACACCCAAATATCCTATCAATCTTTGTCTACTTAAGGAAAACTCTTGACCAGCACATTTGAACTTTACCAGTACCGGAGCACCATTTGCACTCCGTATGACGTGAACAGAGGCCAAGAATTCCCTTGTCACCCGTACGAACGATGGCCATCTCCCATGAAGTAACTTCTTCCAACCCATATGATTGAACAGCTTCCACACATCCTTCTTCAAGTCCAATGCTTCCAAAGTTTCTTGACATAAATAGGTTGTCCCAATCACTAGCCTTTGCGTCAATGTAATGTACTTTGCATATTCATCATCATCAAAGCCCTCGGGCCTGCAAATGGAAGAAGAAGAAGGAAATCCACGTCCATGCCTGTTATCCATGGTACTTCAAAAGATGAGAGCTGCACACACCGAGAAGTTAATGAGCAAAAGAAAATTTGGAGAGAGAAATTTCAGCAACGATGAAGAATGGGCAAAATAGGGACAAGCTGGAAATTTAAACCAGCGCATGGCTCGGCCGAGCGCCAGATGGCTCGGCCGAGCGAGGTCTCTGTCCCAAGCCTTCACTTCAGCTCGGCCGAGCCTGCCACCGCTCGGCCGAGCTGCCCTTGCTTCCACCAAGTTCTGCCTTTCTCCAACATATTTCCGACCATGCGGCATTCCATCCTTCCTATTCTTCAATCACAATGCTAAATAGACTTGCAAATCCACACACAATTAAGAATCCTTCATCAGAAAACACTAAACAACATTATTAAACCAAAATCAATAACATCATTATTCAAAAGCAAGAAAATAACAAGGTTTAAACATTGGGTTGCCTCCCAACAAGCGTTTGTTTAACGTCGAAAGCTCGACGACCATACCTCAAGTCAATCATGATCCCATGGTGCCGATCCCGAACTCATACCTTGATTTAGCATGACATCATCCTCCGGGAAAGACAACTTCCTTCTTGCACTACGAGGTGGATCTGAATCCACACGAGCTTTCTTTGTCCGAATTTGTTCATATCCATCAAAGTCTCCCGGATCATCCTTTTCTTCATCCTCGTACCCCACGAGGTCTAATCCCGGATCAAGCACATCCTTCAATCTCTTTTTGCTATCAACTCTCTCCTCTTCAAATTCATGCACATTCTTTCGAGGTAAGGCAAAAATGACTTCTTTTCCCCCACAACGGAAAGTAAGCTCCCCTTGTTTCATGTCAAAGAGTGCATCGGCCGTATGTAAGAAAGGCCTTCCAAAAATCAATTGAATCCCGCCTTTGTTTTTCAAATCCACCACAAGAAAATCTCCGGGAAATGTGAACGTTAAAACCTCCACAAGCACGTCTTCAACCACTCCGCGAGGACAAAAGAGAGCTTGATTTGCTAGTTGCAAGACTTGATTTATGGGTTTAAGATGTCCAACCTCCAACTCCTTGTATAAATCCCACGACATTATGTTCACACTAGCACCAGAATCACACAAGGCTTTTTCAACCTTCACGTCTCCAATTTGACAACCAATGACAAATCCGCCCGGATCCTCCTTTTTGCTAGCTATGTTCTTCTCTAAATATTCTTAACTTCCCGGTTCATGTAGTTCACCATCCATAGTTACCTCAATTCCAACAAGTTCATCTAACATGGGAACACGTTCAATTTCACCTGGAAGTGGCATCTCTATATCTCCTTTCCTAATATAATCAAAGAAATGCACCTTCTCAATTTGTCCTTCTTTCGCGTCTTCCACACTCTCTTCTTTTAACTCCTTTCCATCTTCCTTGGTTTCACCACTTTCCACTTTTGGAGTCATGACCTCCAATTTCTCATTCAATCTATCTTCTCCATCGATCATATTACAACCTTTCTTTTGGACGATTTCCGTGTCGCTTGGAAATTTCCCAGCTTGATGTTTGCTACTTAATTGTTTAGCAATTGAAGAAATTTGCAGCTGGATTTCCGCGAACATCCCGTCATACTTTTCAAACCTTTTATCAATCTCTTCATTCGGATTCTTCCTCATCTCTTGATTCACATATCTACTTCCTCCCCCTGCGTATCCCCCTTGACTACTACTCCCTCCTCCTTCCAATTGCATTGGAGGATTAAGAGCGTTGTTCGGATTTGCATAGGAGAAATTTGGGTGGAACCGGTTGGACGGATAATAATACATGCTTCCTTGAGGATTGTATTGGGGTCGGTTGTTGTACCCCATCCTTTGATTAACGAAATTTACATTCTCTGAATAAGCATTGTCATGCTTAAGTATCATCATCTCCTCTCTTCCACTTCCCGAAGTAGATAGCTTATCGAGCTTCCTTTGCATGGCCGCTATTTGTTCTTTAAAATCCTCCGTCTCATAAGCATCGTTGACCGACTTCACCGGTCTATAATCCTTCCATTCCCTTGGCCATTGGAAACTATTTTCAGCCAATTTTTCAATTGTTTTCCAAGCATCCTCTTCTTCTTGATCAAGAAATGCACCTCCCGAAGAAGCATCCATCATGACTTTTGTATCATAATTCAACCCACCGTAGAATTGACATATTTATTGACTCTTAGAAAGACCATGTCGAGGGCACTTGCGGAGAAGATCTCGGAACCTATCCCAAGCTTCATAGAGAGGCTCATCGTACCTTTGCCCAAACGACGTAATATCCGCCTTTCTTTTCAAAGTCAAACTTGGTGGAAAAAACTTGAATAGGAACTTCTCTCTTAACTCTTCCCAAGTGGCAATATTTGACTTGTCTAATCCTTCGAACCAATGCCTCGCCGAGTCCCTCAAAGAAAATGAGAATAACCGCAGCCGTATTTGGTCTTGGGGCACTTGGTTGATCATAATGGTATCCGTGATTTCCAAAAATTGGGATATATGAACATTCGGATCCTCGGTAGCATGTCCCCCAAACTGATTATTCTGTATCATTTGGACCAACTGTGGCTTTATCTCGAATTCCGTGGCATTTACTCCTAACCGGAAACCACCGGTCATCGGCTCTCCTTGAGGTCGGAAGAGATTTTGAAGTGGTCTACGAGGACCATTCCTTTCATTAAGCAACGCCTTCATCAATTCAATTTGTCTTTCTAACTCTCCAATCCTCATTGTATCTTCCCCCGGATTAGCCATTTCCAAATCAATCTCAATACTTTCTTGTCTTTGTTGTGCTTTCCTTTCCAAGAGTTCACGAGCCTTAGACCTCGTGATCATATACAACCTACACTTCACAAAAGAAACCAATTACCAAACAAAACAACTTGATCAAACAAAGGAGCAACAACTATCTATCAACAAGCTAAAAGCAAAAAGTTCTCACAAGCAATAAAACAAACACCTAGCCTACAAGCTTCACTTTTCCCCCAATATCTAGCAACCTACTAAATGAAGTCCCCGGCAACGGCGCCAAAACTTGATGCGGCTAAAAGTTCAATCAAATTAAACCTCTAACTACACATGAATAAAATTTGTCAAATCCAGGTCCTTCCCCGCTTCGCCCGCTAGAATACCGAGATACTATGGCAAAGTCTTATAGCTAGGCAAGATACAATCGTTGAGTAGTTTCTATCAATCTAAGCAATCAATTTAAACCTATGCTAACATCATATGACAAACAATGAATTAAACCAACAATCATCTTTCAATCAATTCTTTCCACAAATCGGTAAACCAAGACAATCAAATTCTCAAATTAGGAAGATAGGATGTTGAGATAAGTGTAGATGCAATCAAATTAGGTTAATCATTGATGTAAACACATTTTAATCCCTAGGAGATTGAGCAATCGACCCTACACTCGTTAACCCCTTGTCACGGCGAGCTAACGATTGATGATTTAAGACTTGCAAACCATCACGTTATTAAGCCCTAGACCACTCCAAATAGTTCGTCAATTATTGCCCTACGACCTAGCCCCGCACATGGATTTGAACTAAAATCGTATGAATCTACACTATTCACGACGATTCCGCCTGCGTATTGGCTGCAGCGTTCACATCAACTACCTCCTAAGCTGGCTCTTACCTACACCTAGGAGGTAAGGAACAAGTTCTAGTGCAATTCAAGCTCTCAAAGGAAAGTAAACAAACAATTCTCAAACCAAATGATCATGCATCCTTACTCAAATCAACATCCAAAATGAATTAGAACATCATACCTTTCAATTGTACAAATACAAAGTTGAATTCAATTACATCCATTACAATTTGAAAAGTAGAGATTGGAATCTTCCCCAATTGGATTTGTATGCCTTGATCTACCACCTTGATTCTTCACTTCTCTTCCAAGGATTGGTGAAATGAGCTCTAAGATACTCTAGAATTTGGATGAATCGTGATAGGAAATGGAATCTAGGAGAAATTCTAACTAGATTTTATGAAAAAATGACAAAAAGCTCTTCAAATAACTGCATTTTCCCCTTTTATAGGCAAACAAATAGGGCCTCGGATCGCCCGGTCGAAGTATGGCTCGCCCGGTCAAAGCTGGAAACCGCCACAAATCAGGAGAAAACCGCCCAGGCTCGGCCGATCGAAGATGGCTCGGCCGAGCCTGCTCTCTGTCGGCCTGGCTCGGCCGGTCCTGCACCCGCTCAACCGGTCGAGCCCTCTGAACATCTTCTGAGCCTTCGCTCGGCCGGTCCTGCACCTGCTCGGCCGGTCGAGCCCTCTGAATGCCCCGCTCGGCTGATCCTGCACCCGCTCGGCCGGTCGAGCTCTCCAAACTCCAAACACGTGCAATTTCCTCCAAAACTCTACCAAAATTGCTCGTTTATGCCCAAAACCTATCCTACACAAATCAAACACACAAAGCACGAAAACACAACCAAAAAAATGACAAAAACATATGATACGGGAGTAAAATAGCCACAAACAAGCATGCGCACACATCGAAATATGGGTCATTTTACGCACGTATCACTCCCCATTCAGAAAAGGAAGACTTGACATCAAGATGATGTACGTGCCATCCTCGATTAGCCGCCAAGGCAAGAATAACTCGAAATGTATGTTGGAATTTGTATACTAAAATGATTTATTGTAGTGTGAATACATTTGATTTATCTTATATTTGTAAACAGACATACTTGCAAGAACAACGAAATCCTCTTATCTCATCGATAAGGAGATCATAAGACGTGTTGGAGATCGCATACGACCATATGAATCATTTGACCTAGCGAGATAAAAACATTGTTATCACAACCGAGACATTGTTGAGGATTATTTGTCGGTATAAGCTGCAGTATAACCAGAAAGAAGTGATTTATCTTGATCACTTCATATGGTGGTATATGCAGTTGCGTATTGATAGGACCACAATGAGGTCTGTTCTTTTGTCCGACTTAAGAAGAAATAAGATCTCGATACTTGGTTGAGTCTGAATCCTAACGAAGGTTCAGAAGTATGCACGGGTTGTATGTCACTTTGACTTGCCATGGTGGAGAGCATGATTTACGTGCTCATATATCCGCATCTTGGGTAACAGCAGCTCGTGTAGATCATTCTGATGACTAGAGTTAGATTACCATATCCGAATATTAGGATGGGGACATTATTTGAGGAGCTCAATAAGGTTCGTCGTGCTGAAGTCCTGCAGGCTGATTAAGTTCAAGCATAAATGATAATGTTTGGGTGTAACTACTCTGGATAATAAGATATTAATTAATTATGTGAAGCTTGTCAGAAGCTCTAATTAATTAATGAATGTTCAGTAACCTCAATACAAGGATTCACCAAGTTGATGCAATTCATTCTCATAATGTGGTAACCTCAAATATGGAATGAATTAACATTAATTAATTAATTATGTCCTGGGTTGTCGACATTGTCAATTAATTAATTTATGGGCCCACTTTATAATTTGCAAGATCAGAAGACCTGATCTAGAGAACACATGATTTTTTTCTTTCTTTCAATTTAAATATTGAATTAAGTTGCAAGAGATTTAATTCTCTTTCCAAAGATTTTAATTGTTTGAGTGGTGGAATCATAATTGAATCAACGTTGTTCAAATCCAAACTTTACATATTAAAAAGGTAACCCTAAAACTATTGCATTTAAATTCATCGAAGCAAGCATATGTTTTCTTATCAAATAGAAATTGTTTCAACATCCAGGAATGATCTGGGTTAATGGATTTGTGATTCGGTTTACAACATTAATCCCTACACTGTATCCATTCAAGAAATTGGTGCAAAGAATTCCTTGAAGTCAACTTTTTATCAGTGCACGTATCCCTTAGCTACAAGGCGAGCTTTGTGTTGGGTCACTTTTCTACATAAATTCATTTCAACTAGCACAACCATTTAAGACTAATGCCTCGTGTCCAACAGGTAGTGGTACGAGCGGCAATGTGTCATCCTTCTTAATGGCATTGATTTCTTTTCCATTGCTTTCTGTCACTCTGGTTGACCGACTGCCTCATTGTAGCAAGACGACTCATCTGCCTCTACTAACAATACTTTCTTGAAATCCTCACTGAGTTCCACTTAAGGAGCTTCTGCAATTATATCACTCATTTTTCTATATCGAACTGACACTTCATCACTCTCAAAGTGTCCTCTTGACTACGGTGCTGTCAGCTTTTGATACCTATTACTTTCTCATTCACTTGACTCAAGATGATCAACTCGCACATGGCTATCTCGACTAGGAGATCACAAAATGATCTCTTTCTTTAATTTTGTGGTGGACTTTCTCGGTGTCAAGCCACTTTTGAACTAGTTAGTTCGAACTCTTCTCTATTCATGAGAAACCTCCTCGAATACTTTGAGGTGTTGGTCATCTTCTGTACTTTGCCAATACCAAACTTTACTTTCTTTGAACACACCATCACGGCTCACAAGAATTTTTTCGAGATGTAGTTCGAGCAATTTGTGCACCTTGCTTCCTTCTTTATTCCCAAGTACACGAACGACGACTTCAATCATCAAGTTTCTTACGATGAGGATTGGTCACCTTGGTATGTGTAGTACACCCATACACACGAAGATTTGCTAGGTGCGGCTACTTTCCAAGTCCACATCTCAAATGACATTTTCTCTTGAACAACTTTTGTCACCAGTCGGTTGAGGGTACAGGCTGCTTGACGAACAGTCTCCCCCAATATTTGCTCGGAATAACCATCGTCTTGAGTAATGAGTAAGCCATGAACATTACTATTCGGTTCTTCCTTTCCAACACACCATTATGTTGAGCAAAATATAGTGCAATGAAATGTCATTCGATCCCCGCCTATTCGTATAACATTGCGAACTCCTTTAAAAAGAACTCTCATCTGAACGAAGATCCTTGATTCAAAGACCGGTCACATTCTCTACCAACTACTTCATCTTTTTTTTAAGAACATGCCTCATCATTCGTTTTCAACATGTGGACCCACATCCACCTTGAATAGTCGTGGACGATCAACGTAAAATACTGATTGTCTCCATCTTGAATAGTCGTCGATAATCAACGTAAAATACTGATTGTATCTAGGAGTGGTTGGACTTATTGGACCACATAGATCAATGTATAATAACTCAAGCAGCTTCTTTGCTCGAAAGGTGGCCTCTACTACAAATGGTTTTCTTATCTGCTTTGCCACTAAGGACATTCAGCAAAGCTACTCCAGATGTGTGATTGGAGAAACTCCTGCAACTATTTATTTGTTGACAAGGGACTTCAAATCCTGAAAGTTGACATGCCTGAGCCGAGCATGCCAGAGCCATGATAGATCTTCAAGGTTAGCCAGGAGACTAACCGATTTTTGTTAACTTGACCTCAATTCGGTATAGAAAATTCTGAGTTCACCTCACCTTCATGATAAGACATGGAGGACTCTTGGCAAATACTTCGATCTCCTCGCCATCCGTCACCACCTTCTGACCTGTCTCGGTGAGTTATTTGAGGCTAACCATATTACTTTGGAGACGAGGAATATAGTACACTTCCTTGAGCAGCCATTGGTCCCCATTTTGCACTCGAAAAGGAGAGCACCTTTTTCCTTGAATTTGCACCGTCAAACCTAATGGATTTATATACTGAAAACATTATGATTGGTATATTATGTACAAGGTCGATTGGTTAATATACTGAGAATCATAAATGTTGTATGTTCATCTCTTGTCTGAATTAACAAACATGTGTCGCAAACGCTCTTATCCTCTTATCTCGTCGATAGGGAGATCATACGGTGTGTAGTAGATCATGGAAGATCGTATGGATCGTCAGACCTAGTGAGATATAAATGGTTGTCACAGCTGACACAGTTCTTGGTTGAATATGGGAATTAATTAATTGATAGACCTTATTTGCTATTTGCATTTTGGTCACTTGTCTGGCCCATGAAAACTCAGGCCCAATAGAAGTCCTGGATTTTCTATAAATAGGCTTCAATTTCTCAGATCTCAACACACCACAAGATCATAAGTTGCAACACATTAAACCAAGATTTGGGAGATGTGGTGATCGACTAGATCTGAGAAAATGAGGAGGAAATTCTGCTTCTCATCCGGCAAAAGAATCCGAATGGAATCTTCACCATATATTCGGATTGGAGTTGGGATACAGATCAGAAGATCAGATCTGGAGGATCTTCTTTCTTCTTCTCTCTCTCTCTCTCTCTCTCTCTCTCTCTCTCTCTCTCGAAATTAACATATTTAATTTCAAATATTTAATTCCTTCATCTTATAGGATTAAATCTTGGTGCGCGGGAAAAAGGATCGATGATCAAATCTCTGCGCAATACGTTCTTCAGATTTCTAAAATACAGGTATTCCATAAAACTCTCTTATGTATAAATCAATAGGAGCATGCTAGGATTAATCATATACATAGTAGTTTATTTTTTATATTCCAATCAACGATCTCGGCTAATGGATTGAGTGATTCAATTCACAAATCCCTTCAATCATCACCTAACCTCACCATCGCAATGACTGCTTCACCCAATTTAAAGACTTCTCGTTGTTGTCGGTCATGTGATTACTGGCTCTATTGTCCAAGAACCAAAAATCATCATTTTTCCTCTTCATTCAACCATACAACATCACTTGATTGTTTTTCCTCTGAGATTGCCACAAGTAGAGTTGACTTAATATTGTCAACGTGCGCGAAGTGAGCTTCTCTATTCTTTTTTGCCACTTGACATTGTGTCGAGTAGTGTCCTTTCTCGTTCTAATTGTAACACCTAATGTGACTTTTATCTCGAAGAACTCCTCGACCACCTTCTACTTTTATTCGAGGATGTACTCCTCAAAATCCTCTTTCCCGATCTTTGTTGTACTTTCTATCTCCACGTCTGCGGTCCCACGCTCTACAGGTAATTTTCTTGGCTAGGATGAAGAATCACTATCATCTCTTCTGAATCGGGCATCCCACTCCGTCTGAGTGATAAAATAATAATTAATATTTTAGAAATCAATCATTTCTCAAATATTCTTTTAAATTATTTATTTAAAATAATATTTCTTAGTAATAAAAATATAATGTTCTACATAAAATTTACTTGAACACTTCCATCTAATTATAAAATAAGTCTATAGTATAAAATATTTGATATTTAATTTTTCAAGATTTCATAATTTTATTATATGAAAATATTTTGAAATTTTTTTAAAAAATGGACCAGCCCGTTGGGCCAATCCGTGACCCGGCAGGTCTAGGCCGTTTAACCGGCAACCCGTTTAGCCCGATTTTTTATTGGTTAAAATTTTTTCAACCCTAACCCAATGTTTAACTTGGATTATTCTGGACAATCCGTCTGTCCTAAGTTAAATTGACATCCCTATAACAATATATTCCTAAAATGATGAGATATCTATCCAACTTAAATAAGTAAGCTAAATCTCCTTAAATCAGTAAGTTAATCTCTACATAAATAACGTATCAAAATTCAGATGCGAAAGAAAATCTTATCATTCAACAATGGAATGTGTTTCCCTCCCATTTAACAATAATAATGACATTATGAGATCGGCTGTCACATAATGAAATTAGTTCATAATATATTTTAAAAATTCGTAGAATTATTTTCAAAGAATGGTCGGCTGAAGCGTGAATTTTGAGAGTAAGAAGTTGAGAGGCAGGAATCGATAGAGAAGTCAAATTGTGTTGCACCCAACAAACAAATAATATTGCAATATCAAATGTCAATCATATCATATAACTAATAATGATCAATTTTCTATCAATAAGCTATTTAATCAGCACATGTTGTTGGCCTATGTATTAATAAACTGCTAGTCAAGCTTCTAATCAACTATAGTATAAAATTCTCAAATTTTATCACTAATAATATTATATAAAAGTTGTTGCATACCCTTCTTAAATCTCTTCAATTATTTGATGTAAACTTAGTCTTTGATGTTATTTATGTATCTCGAAAACTTACTACATCATCTGATGAAAAAAATCTCCCCGTAAGAAAGTGAGAAAGTAGTTTAATATGTTTATAACATTGTTTGATTATATTTACCATGTTACTTAAAATACTATGTTGCTTGATTAAGTTTACTGCATTGCTTGAATACAAATGAATATTTCAAGCAATGTGGTAAAAATAATCAAGCTTTTTTTACTTTCTCACAGAAGGATTTCTTCTGGTGATCTTATCTCTCTTTCTCTCTCTTTTTATATATATATATATATATATATATATATATATATATATATATATATTGTATTGAAACCTAAGATTTGAGAAAGTCAACTCTTGTACATGATGAATAAGACTGATGACCCAATGTCGGAGTAGGGAATAATTGCTAGCGCAAAGAAGTATGGACAATGAGCAACTCACACAAGATTTTTATAAATTGAGCAGATGGTGGCATGAATGAACCGAACTTACCCAAAAATGAGAGGAATTCCGAAACTATATAGAAATTGGACTCTGTAGTCAATGAAAGCTTAAAAGCTTTGATATATGCTACAAATACTAATCTGATTTCCTCTATTTTCTAACTCTCATTGGAGAAAAAACCACAAAGTTAAATTTTGCTGGACATAGTAATATATTACAATAAGACACAATTAGGGTTTTGGATAGATGGGCTCATTCAAATTCTTGTTAGACGAATTAATTGCACAAATTGTTGTTGCGTTAATTAATTGTAAGAAAATCAATGAATTTATTAGTAATCATGTCATAATTGTTTTAATGTTGGTTGTCAGGTGCAAAGTGCCAAAATTGTGAAGAAATTCCAACATGTCAATCAAGGAAATTGCAACATTTAGGCACGTGGTCTGCACCCATTATTAGATACACAATATCATCCCAGGGACTTATATCCAGATTTGGAGGGGAGAGAGAGATCTCGAAGCATAAGTCAGGCTGTCTTGATTAATTGTTTGCTAATAATTTGATGTTTCGTTGCATATCATATTTCATTATTGTTTCAAATTAAATATATTCTTTGTATCTTAGTATACAATCTCAAATAAGTGATGATACGTACTTGATTTCGACCAATTTGATACGGGTTCAGTTTTATTAGACACTAGAGGATAGAATTTCCTCTCAATATTTTAGACTTTTCAATATTATATATTAACCTAATCTACATCTTGAGTAAGTGGTCTAAGCAAGTTGAGTATTGTACAGTTGTGACTGTAAATCCGACATTACTATATGATATTATAGCTTTGTGTCCAATAAATTTGCACGCATTTATTATTTAAGCATCTCCCAAAAAATCTCGTACTAATTGTTGAAATATAGTAGCTCAAGAAAATAGCTCTATAGTGGGTCGATGAGATAGAAGTTAACATGATTGTTGATCGATAAGTGTGAGCCGATTATAGGTCAACGAGAGTGGGTTGACAAGATTGTGGGTCTCATAGTGGGTCATGAATTTGTGATCGATGAGAGTGAGTCGAGTCAAAGTGGGTCTATAACTGGAGAATTGCGAGAGGTGCTAGATATATAATAGATATGGTGTATCTAGTTTTCTATATTGGCCATATTTAACCATATTTAAATATGATCTAGATAGGTATTAATGTATTTGAGGATAGATTAGGATATGAAATATCATTACTGTTGGTCCCAGATTAGAGTACGTATAATGTGCAGCGGAAGTATTAAGACAGTTAAATACACTCTAATTATGAGCAGTTCAGTTTCTAATCAACACAATTTTTGCTTAGCAGTTTTAGAAACACAGTTTATGTTAGCCAGCAGATTATTTTAACAGATTTACAGGTACGAGCAGTTAACAGTTTATACACTTCAACACTTGCAAGATAAGTGTTGAAGGTTTCAAGATATAGTTGAAAACTGTGAAGTGCGTAAAGTAAGTAAAGCAGTAAATGACACAGGATATTTATAGTGGTTCAGAGCCTTAAGTCCTACGTCCACTCTTTGGATATCTGATCCGGTTATTCACTAAGTTATGAAGATACAATCCTCACAATCTATAGCCAGTTGCTGTAGAAACCTCCGTCCACAACACAATGGATCACTCGCCTGGCAGTTATACTTCACTTCTTCTTCAATCCGTCGAAGGCTCTGCGTCTTCTCTGTGGACCAGCTCGAAGTTGGACTGAGGACAAACCTCCCTTTTCCTTCTCTGGTAGGTTGGATGGTTGAGTTCTTCCCAGAACGTATACAGTTTAGCAGTTGCCCTAATAACCTTCTCTTCCTTTGCAAGAGCAGGCTACTGTGTTCTTACTTGAAAAGTAAGAACACCAAGAAAGTAGATTAAGTCAGCTGATTAATCCTCGTGTACCCAAGGTCACACGGTGAATCTCGACGAACTCTTTGAGCAGTAAATGCGTCGTGTTCAATAAATGAACCACGGAGTTAATTCCTTCTTGCTTGAGAGCGTTAAATGCTTTAAGCGTTAATTTTTGCATATAGGCAAGAATAAATATGTCGAGATTCATAGATGCAAAGATTTTTTTGTCTCTCTTGTTCCTGCTTTTTATAGGTGGGAAAGCAGAAAATAGCCGGTAGAGATATTGAGAAGGATGACCAATCATAGTCCATCCTTCTCTGAAAAAGTCGATTGCCTCTCTGCTTTTTCTGCTACAACGTCCTTCTTTTCTGAGCAGTTTGTACTTGTTGTGTCAGACGCTGAACAACGTTGTATGCCAGTCGCAGCTGAGTATCTGTCTGTCTTTTATCATTGACTTCCTTGAAGTTCTTCTGCAACTTGTTCGACATCTTGCTATGTACGCATTCTTTGACGCGAAATTGTCTTTGTCTGAAACTGTGAGCGCCTCTCAACAGTTTCTATGTGAAGATTATGTCGACAGTTTTCTTGAGTATCCAAGCCTTGAAAGGACAAACTGTCTGCGCAGTTTTTGTGACCTTTGCTCTGCTCTGCTTGTCTTTGTCTTGTATGTTCGACGGTTATTTCATCTGAATGGCGTCTTCTTCAAAATTGTTCCACAGTTTTGATGGTTTCTTTCTTCCTAGACTTTTACAACTCGATCATCCTATACAAGGATTACATGAGGTAATAACTCTAAGGCCCAGACTTTGGTATATAGTTTTGACACATCAAAACATGAAATTAAGGTGGGATTTATACATCAATACCTAACAATTTCCCCCTTTTTGATGTTTTCAAAACCATACCTCTAAGTCTATCTTAGTCGACGAGAAGATGCAGTTGATCTGAGTTTACAAATTTTTCTATCTAAAAAATGCTCAAAACTGTGCTTCTTCTACACCTGACCTACTCTAAATGATCTTCTCCCTTAAGGGGATAATAATTCTCGATTAAAATAAATCAGTTTTGAGCGATAAGAGAAGAAGGATTGCTGATCACACTGAAAAATGTGAATTCAGCCAGTCAAGAATCAAGGTAAGAGACAATGAGTAGTTGTCTTCAAACAAACAGTTTTTCACTTTTCACTAGATATGATCGATTACAAGTACATGAAAAGTTTTAAAACTGCAATAATTTAAGACATTCAAAATGCAAACAAATAAGAAATACTTCATGACCTTTGCTACTTGTCTTGATTCTTGTCCTTCTCCCTTTCTTGATTCGAGGAATCTGCGTCTTTTGGCTTCGAGGAAGTTGCGGCAGATATGGAAAACAAACCAGCTTGCGCCTTGAGGACTGCAGTTACTTCTGAGAGGTATTTCTTATCTTGCTCTCTGGAAGCTATTAGTGCTTCCAGCTTCATTGTAATATCTTCATCCCGCTTCCTGCGCTCTTCTTCCTGCTTTCTGTATTCCTCATCTCGCCTTCTATGTTACTCTTCTCACTTTCTCTGTTCCTTTTCTCTCTTTCTCTGTTCATCTTCTCGCTTACGATCTATTAAAATCAATTGCAGTTTCAATGACTCATCCCTTCTTTCTTCCCCCTTTTTGAAAAGATCAAACATAAGAGCCATCTGCTGATCCATTCGATGATGTAAGTTTTATCTCATAGCATTATAGGGTTGAAGGTTTGCAGTGACAAAAATAGGATCTGGAGACAGGATTCCTTCAACTGTGGCTAATGCTCTAGAGTCTTCATGGGTTTGACTCTGAGAGGTAGCAGTGGAAGTCTCAGGTGGAGGGGGAGCTTGGCTCGTTGCTGCTTCTTCCTCCTTTTGTTTAGCTGCGGCTACTGCTGCTTCATGTTTAGCCTTTTCAGCAGCGGCTTTTGCTTCCTTTCGAAGTGCTTCAGCAATTGCAGCTTCTTCCTCTTGTCTATTCAACTCAGCAGCTTCTGCCTCTAGTCGCTTGAGCTCAGTAGTTTCTTCCTCTTTTCGCTTGAGCTCAGCAGCTTCTTCCTCTAGTTTTCTCTTGAGTGTTGTTGCTGCCTCTGCTTCTTGCTTACGTTTCAGCTCAGAAGCTTCCTCCTCTTGCCTTCTTTGGAGTTCAGTTGTTGCTGCTTGTTCTTCAAGTTGAAGCTGAGAGAGTCGTGTTGCGAACATTTGTTCCTTGGTTTCTATCTTTTGACGCCAGACTCTTAGTCTCTCAAGGATAGCTTGATACTCTATTATGTTACTTCTGATGGTTTCTAAATGTGATGCTACTTCGCTTGACGTAGTCTCATGATGAGAATCAAGGTGATCAGTTCCCCCTGAATCTAAGAGGGGTACATTCGAATTTTCTGTTACCTTGTTCAAATCTTTTGAGGTGGTTTGGTCATCCTCCTACTGTACTTGTCTACGAGATGTGATTCACTCAGAACTAGAGGATGTTGAGTAGTCCATTCCTGCAGAGCATACGAGTTCCGGGTTCAGAACTATCTTGGATGGATTGGAGGATTGACCTGCCCCTTCAAGCGTAGCATCAAGTTGCAATTTTTTGGCAACTGATTGGATTGGCGAATCCTGATTTGTCTTCTTTTTCTTCTGGTGTCGGAGCTATTCAGAAATTGGTTGGTTATCTTGTTGTGAGTCATTGTTTCCTTTTTCTTATGTTTCGCCTTTGATCAGGCTTTTGAGAGAAGGTGCCTGTCTTCTTTGGTTTCTTGGGCTCTTCAACAGTTCGAACTGTCGGAATGGTATTGAGATCATCACATGTCTCAACATCTATTTCCATGTCGTCCAAACTGTCATCTGCTTCACCCTTTTGAGTTAAACGATAAACTGGAACCTTTGGCGGAATAAATTCGGATGGAATGAGATCTTCTCCTTCATCTTGTATTCCTAGAATGCTCTAAAAAAGGTAGCTAATCTTCAAACCTAAACCGACGCTCGAAGAGAACTTTCCTTTGGTTGGGATGTCTTTGTTCTTCTTCGCGTTCTCCAGTAATCGACCAAAGATGCATGTTGCCCAATTTCCTCCAGGGCAGTCATCAAGAGACATCATCAGAAGTATTTGGGACTGCTTAGCTCAGATAGGGATCCAATCCCAAAATAATTCATCCTCAGCATGATCTCACTGAGTATCTTATAAGATGGGTTCAGTTCGGATACCTTTGTGGCAGCTTTGAATTTTTCGGCTACCTCGAGCTTTTTCCATTTTAACAAGTGAGCCTTCAATTCATCCTTATTGTTCTGAAGATAGCTGGCGATATGGACTCCGTTCTTTGGTAGATGTAGATGTTGAGCAATAAGAGTAGGATCAACCTTTATCTTCTTCGTGGCAACCAACCGTAGTTAGGAAGAATTGATCTTTTTCGTCGAATGTGGCATTTTCATAGAACTTAGCTACACGACTTGGGTAGAATCTTTGAGGGCATGCAGTTAAGAACTTTGTTAAATTCTCACTTAGGAGCTTTCCAACAATCTCTTTGGCGATCGTTTTGTCGGTGGTGATTGAGAGGAAGTTCTTCAAGTTCAGAATTTCCTCCTTCACGACCTGTGATATTAGAAGTTGTCAATCGATGGTGCTGGAGTCTTCAACTATCTGAAATAGTTCATCCTGTGAGGTCTCCTCGGTGACGACAAGTTGTTCAGGATAATCAGAAGAGCTGGCATTCATGATTTGGTTTTTCTCTTTTGGCATGAACTAGATATGGAGGATGGTTGATTTTCGAAACTCTTGGGTTGAGGCCTATAAATATCTTAACTGATGGAATGGCAGTAAGTGGAGTAATCAAGGCGACAGGATGGGTTTAAGGGATTTTGGTGATCAATTTTAACAAAAATCATAGGCTGAGATTTAAACCCCTTTTGTCTTGAACGAGTGCGTTTGATGCTGACGTTAACACCTGTTCAAATCATCTGGCACGCCGTGTAGTAGTGTATGGAAAGATTGACATGGCTTCGGGTGATACGTCGTCGTGTTGTTCGCATTTAATGCAATGTGCCGCCGAAATATTTTTGGTAATCGAAAATGTGCTACTTTGTGTTCAACAGTTTTCTCTCTCCTTAATCTTCGCCAAGAGTTGCATAAGATAGTTTGAAAGGCTATCTCTAAGAAGAAGAGCTGAGCTCCTACTTCCTTGGCCAGGTAAAAACTATTTCTCCCTTAGATTTTGAGTCCTGAAGTTTTGACAGCTTCCATGCACAGTTTACAGTCAGTCCTCGAACTTTGTTCCTGGACTTGAATAACGTCTAGGAATTGGAATGATTGTGATTCCGATCTCTTGATTGACTCTGAGATCATAGCCATCTGACCTATGGGCTATCTTTAATAATGATTGATCTGAAACGGTGGTTGAGCATTAAATTGCCACTTCATTCTTTTTGCCGCTGATCTGATAGGTCATTTCCTACAGTGGTGAAGATGTGGCAATGTTCTTTGATTGACGCATTTGTCTCTCTATAAATGGTCCTTGACGAGGTAGCAAGGATTAAATCAGCAACTCCTTTATTTCCTTCCTTCTAAACATAACACTCCTTGAAGATGGTTGAACCAGTAAACATCGTAGAGAAGATGGCCAGGACCACCATCACACGGAACAAAGTCTTCAATTGTCGGAGGCTGTATGCTAAGTACTGGAGCCTTCCCGATGTCTACGTTGAGACCATCAATAACACGGAGTCTAAGGCCTGGACCGCTTCCTTTCTGTCCAGCCTGTTGCTTTTTAGCAAGATCTACTTAAGGTGATCATTTATGGTTCTACCATTTCTGAGGATGAGATCTCCTTCAACCTCAATGTAGTGGAGTTCACCTTGTACGCGGACTTCTTGTCTCAAGAGTTTCAGCTGCCGCACCATGGGACGCCAGTTTTGCATTATAGAATAGATGAAACGGCTCTTGAGTGGTCGTCATGGTGGGAAAGGAGGGGCAACGACAGTGATTTCAGTCCAACAGCTCCCTGTGGGTTCCATCAGCCTCGACTCCAGGTGTCCTTCGACATCATAAACCAGCTGGTGCTCTATAATCCTCTAATGTAGACAAACTTCTCGCCACCTATCTGGAGAGCGATGATGGCTTCCAAGGATCAGGCTGAGGTTGACTGAGTTGCCTTCATCTTCGACCGTCTGAAGATGGCCGTGCAAGATCTTCTGAATGAGCCCATTCCCTATGGCATGCAGCTGAACTGGCTCCTAGAGTGACGGATCCCTTTATTAGCTGAGGGTACGTCTGGTTCGCGGCTGGGGCCAACTGACTATTACCTTGTGCGACTACGCTAATCACCTCCCTGCAGCTTCCACTGTCATCATCTCTAGCTCCTGGTTGTCACTGATAGGCTGACTAATTTTCTAAAAACTGGTGTAGTCATTTGTTTTTCTCAACTCCTTAGTATAAACTGTGTATCCATCTTGTCATTAATGAATAGTTCACCTTTGGTTTGCCGTATCTTCCAACCTTTATGCGTATCTACTTTAGATGAACATTCTTTCTTCTCGAATTCTTTGGTCACAGTCATACGCTGGTTTCTTCTGAGCTTTTGTACACATGTGTCGTCTTGATAGGCTTGTGTCAGTTGTCAAGCATTTATATTGACTTTTCATATTTTGAATCGGAATCCTGGAGCGTTGTATCTCATTTAATTAGATAGATATCCTTTCGAATCAACACACGATATCCTTTCCATATATATATATATATACTTATTTCCTTGAGTATTGACTATTCACCTAAGGCAATATTTTCCATATCTTCGGTAGATAATATATCCCTTCCTTCACATCATCATGTCTTCTCCAGACGAGATTGTCATCGAGCGAAACAAGATCTTCAACGAGGGTGGCTTGACAAGCCGTAATTGGGGAAACCCATGGGTCTCTGACCCGGTACTGAGGGGTCTGAGGGTTAATTGTCTAGATACGTTTGTATCCAAGAGACCTTTTACCTTTCAGAAAGATGCTCTGAAGATTTTTGTCGAAACTTGCCATGTTTCAGAGGAAGATGAAATTTGTGGAAACTTTGGTGGCCATGATATTTGCTAGGTCTGTTGAGACATTCTCTTCCAGTTTCGAACTCCCACGAGGTGGAACGTCGGTCATGTGTTATCGTTGTGATGAAACTTCGACTGAGTGGACATCATGGAAAATGTGGTGAGATAGAGATGTCGGTTTCCATCCAACGGTCTTATATAGGTTGATGGCACCTCGTTATCATTTGACTTATGATGTTATCAACCATCTGTTTGTCGGTAACCCTTTGGACTACACTGAACTTTCACCGCCAGTATGGAAGGCTATGATGGCCTTCGTGGATGAGGACGAACTTGATTGGGCAACTTTTGTATTTAATCGAGTGAAGTTCGCTCTTGAATATCTCGCTGCTGTCCCCGTCCCTTATGGAATGTAGCTGAGCATGCTTTTGGAATCGGAGATACCGTCTCTTGTCCAAGGTTGGTCTACTATCTGTAACACTGACCACTTCCCTTCAAGATGCCGCCCTCAACCTTGATTGAGCGGTTGAATTTTTAAGATCATATTATGTAGATGTCATTATCTTTTTCTGCAGTTGCAATGTATCTTGTCTTCTTTTGAATGAAATCCGAATCGTAGTTTCAGTTTCCAAGCTGGATAAAAAGAAACTCTTATTTCCTTGTCTTCAACAAGCTACAAATATCAACAAACTGTAATTAACTTAATCACTATTTCAACCATGTACAGTTTGACGATCTTGAATCAATTAATTGTCATCTCCTTCTCTTGAGAGACTTCATCAAACTCTAGAAGACCTAGTTTGATGCATAGCTTTTTGAAACGAGTCTCAGATAGCGGTTTGGTAAAGATGTCAGCTAGCTGGTCTTCAGTTCTAATATATTCCACCAAGACATCTTCCTTTTCAACATGATCTCGAATGAAATGGTGATGAATATCGATGTGCTTCATCCTGGAATGTAGAACTGGATTCTTTGAAATAGAAACTACGATGTTGTTATCACGGTAGATAGGAACACATCTAGTGTCTATTCCATAATCCTTAAGTTGCTGCTTTATCCAATGCACTTGAGCACAATAACTGGCTGCTGCTACATACTCCGCCTCAGTAGTCGATGTAGCCATGGAATGTTGTTTCTTGCTAAACCAGCTGATCAGTTTATGTCTTAAAAACTGACACGTTCCACTTGTGCTCTTTCTGTCGATTTTGCATCCTCCAAAATCTGAATCAGAGAATCCATTTAATATGATTCCATCAGTTTTGGGATACCAGATACCTAGAGACTTTGTACTCTTGAGGTATCGCACGATCCTCTATGCCGTATCCATGTGAGACTTCTTCGGATTTGCTTGGAATCTTGCACATACTCCAACGACATAAGATATATCTGGTCGGCTGGCAGTTAGATACAGTAGAGACCCAATTATTCCTCTATAAGTTGTCGGGTTGATAGGTTCTCCTTCTTCATCGAGAGTGATCTGAGAATTGGTGCTCATAGGAATTCTTAGTGATTTTGTCTTCTCCGGACAAAATTCATTGATCATGTCTTGAGTGTACTTCTTCTGACTTATGAAAATCCTTTAGTTAGACTGATCAACTTGCAAACCAAGAAAGTATGTTATCTTGCCCATCACACTCATCTGAAATTTATTCTGCATCAGCTGGGCAAACTTATCACATAACTTGGTATTTTTTCTTCCGAATATGATGTCGTCTATATAGATCTGAACAAGTAGGATGTCCTCTCCATCTTTGATCTTGAATAAAGTTCATCGATAACACCCTTTTCAAATCCACTTTTGAGCAGAAACTGGGAGAGAGTTTCATACTATGCTTTAGGTGCTTGCTTTAATCCATATAAAGCTTTCCTTAGCTTGTAGACTTGATTTCCTTGCTCGAAACCTGGGGGTTGTTTGACGTAGACTTCTTCCTTTAATTCGTCGATGAGGAAGGCACTCTTCACATCCATCTGAAGAATTGTGAAGTTGTGGTATGCTGCATACGCCAGGAATAACCGAATAGCTTCCAGTCTGGCAACTGGAGCAAATGTCTCATCAAAGTCTATTCCTTCGCAATGTGCGTATCCCTTTGCAACCAATCTTGCCTTGTTTCGAATAATAGTACCGATCTCATCTCGTTTATTCTTGAAGACCCACTTGGTACCAATCACAGACTGATGTGTAGGTCGATCCACCAGATACCACACATTGTTGCGAGTGAACTCATTAAGTTCTCCCTGCATTGCATTTATCCAGTTTGTTGATTGAAGAGATTCTGTGATCTTCACTGGTTCTATCTGAGATAAGAAGCAAGACATCAATGATGTCCCTTGTCTGGTTTGAACATGATTTCCAATGTCATCGATGATGGCTTCTTTGGGATGATCTCTTAGCCAACTTGGCTTCTTCACAGGTACGGCTTCAGCACGAGCAGCTGAATCTTCAGAAACAGCAGGATGTTCCCTTTGGGATAGTTCACTTCCAGATTTATGAACTGTTTCTTCTTCTCCTTTAGAAACTTTTTCGTCTCCTTGTTCCGAAGCGGCTTCACTTCCTTGTTCTGGAACTGCATCCTGATCAGCATCTGGATTCTGAATGGCAGATGGCTCATCAACCGAGTATGCTTCCTTGGTATCCTCAAGGTTGACTTCCTTGGGGTCAGCATGCTCTACTTCCAAAACAATTCTTTGTGCTTCAGGGGACTTCTTTTCATCTGGATCTCCTATGTTTATGATCTTTAAGGCCTCAGTGATGACATTTGCATCATCGGCCCTCTCGACTGCTTGGGGTTCAGCCGAGCCAAACGGAGTCTCAGAATTATCATTCATAGATCTAGTCAGAGGAACTGTCTGATTATGATGAAGATCATTTTTATGTTCCTCATTGACATCCTTGATCTCATGATTCTCCAGACTCAGTTCTTGAAGTGTCCTGCGCACTAAAGTAGCTTCATCAAAGACAACATGACATTTTATTTCCACAAGCTGGGTTGTCTTGTTGAATAACTTATATCCCTTATATGAAGGATGTCCATACCCGAGGAACACTACTTCATCAGCCTTAGGGCTGAAGGTATTCAACTTAAACTTCCCATTATTGTGAATATAACATGGAGAACCGAAAGCACGAAGATGAGCTATAGAAGGCTTACGACCATTGTAGATCTCGTAGGGAGTCTTGTGCAGCCGCATGTTGAATGCACTTCTGTTCTGTGTGTAGCAGGCTGTCATCAAGGCTTCTCCTCAAAATCCTTTTTCAATGTCTGTTTTGGCCATCATGGTTCTCACTGCTTCTTTGAGTGTTATGTTCCTTCGCTCAGCAAGACCATTTTGTTGAGGGGTTCTTGGGGCAGACTTCTCATGTCCAATTCCAATCTCAGTGCAGAAGTCCATTAGAGGTCCGTTGCAAAATTCTGTCCCGTAGTCTGATCTTATCCTCTTAACTTTCACTCATTTGTCATTCTGAAGACGGTTGATCAGTTCTGGTAGAAGAATTTTGACTTCATCGTTGGATTTGAGCAGCACCACCCATGTATATCTTGAGTAGTCGTCAACAACCACTAATGTATATCTTCATTTTCCAATTGTGGGTGGGAATCCATGTGGAGCAGTTCCAAGATCCTCTATGTGCTTGCTGTGACTGGTCTGATCTTGAAGGAGGCTTTCGTCTGTTTTCTGAGTTGACATGCTTTACATACTCCTTCTTTCTGGAACTTCTTATGTGGCAGTCCTTCAACTAGATTATGTTTCGCCACATGTTGGATTAAGTTGAAGTTCAAATGGCTTAATATCTTGTGCCATAGCCAGTTTGCTGCTTCTGAAGAGGTGAGTGCTATGAGGCACGTTTTTTTTCTCCACTAGACCAATCTACAATATAGAGGCCTCCTCTTTTGATTCCTCTAATTACAGTCTTGTGAGTCACTTTGTCTATTATGTGACATTTAGATTCTTTAAAGTTGACTACATAGCTACTCTCACTCAGTTGGCTTATGCTAAGAAGATTATGCTTCAGATTGGTGACCAAGGATATGTCCTGAATGATAATTCCATTATTCTTCAAACATCCTTTTTCAATCACTTGTCCCTTTGCCTTGTTTCCAAAGCTAATTGTTACTCCTTCGTACATTTCAAGGTTCTTGATCAATTCCTTTTCTCCTATCACGTGAGTCGAGCATCCACTGTCTAATATCCAGGTGTTTTGCCTTCTTCAGTGGAATCGTACCCTGCAACACAGAAAATTTATTTAGGTCCCCGTATCCTTTCGGGTCCTACAAGGTCAGTGATGTGGATCCAACCTTTTGGTATCCACACTTGTTTCACTCTTACAATTCGTAAAACTAAATTACCCTTCTGTGTTTGATCAGCCTTTCTTCTCACAAGGTGTGTGTTGGTTGAATACATGTTGTTTAAGAATGTGGTGTGTGAACTCTTCCTGAAGCGACTGTTCTGGAAAGAGTCTCGAGAAACTGTTCTCAGGTGAGTAGCCATCACAGTCTTTTGAGTATAAAACTATCTAGACTTTGGCCTCGAATAGGTGTTCCTCCTACTCGGATAATAAGTATGATGAACTGGAGTTCTATCATAACTTCTCGGATTAATTTCCGATTGTCGAACCGACTTCTTTGCAACATTATCATGTCGCTTAGTCGTTCTTATTGGTAAAACTGGATTCCTTGCATAGGGAACATTACGCTTATCCAATTTTGAAGGAAGGTTAGTTTTCCTCTTGTCAGTTTGCTTATACAGTTTTCCAACTGTGTTAGCATTCTGCTGAGATGTCAGTTTTGGGTCAATTTTTGACCAACATTTGGTCTGGGCATTCTGATTTACTGGCTTCTTGGAATTTACCTTACCCTTTTCCAACAAAGTACCTGAACTGAGTTTCGCTTTGACAAAGCCTAAATGAGTTTTCTCAGTTCCTGAAATGGGTTCATGATTTCTTAAGACTTCCTTTTCTTTATGGCATTCCATAAATCCAAGTCCGAATTTATCGAATGGAGGTCTTTGAACACTCAAAATCTCATTCAAAGTCCTTGAGCTCCTTTTAAAGAACAATCACATTTAACAGGCTCAAATTTCTTTAGAGAATCACGTTCTTTCGACTTCATTGGTCAAAACTAAAAATTTCTGATTTCAATAAGGCATTTTCACTAATTAATGTATCCTTAATTTCATGAAATTTCTCAAATTCTGTAATAATTTTCTCAAGTGAGATGTCCTCTGAGCTCGAGTGACATGTTTCAGAATTGACATCAAAGCGTAAAGATACAATAGATGAGGGCAAATTAGTAGTTACCAATATTTTGTGATTTGAAGCGTTTTCCTCTTCCTTGGTAACGTCTCCATCAATAGCTGCCATGAAAGCAAGAAATGTTTTCTCATCATTTTCATCTTCAGACGTGTAGTAACCATCGTCATGGTTTAGTACGTCTGGCACTTCAGTTCTTGTGAGCATCGCTTGGCACTTCAGTTCTTGTGAGCATCATTTGGGCAACAGCTTTGGATGCTCTTCTTTCAAACATCTTCTTCAATCTGTCTCTCTCCTCCTAAGAGACTTGAGGGCACTCATACTTTAGGTGATCTGGAGATTTACAATTGTAGCATGTGTGTGGCTCTCTCTTGGTGAACCTTTGCTCACTCGACTGAGCTTCTTTTTCTTTCCCTTTTGCTTTCTCAACGGAGTATGGTCAGGTTCCTTAACTGTTCTTCCAGTTTGGCAATTGACAGTTCAGTTTCCCTCTTCTGAATCGTGCTGGAGATGTCATTTGCTGGTGATGATTAGTAGGCAGTTTTCTCGAAGTGAACTGGCCTTTTTGATTGCCTTTGAAAGTCTCTCTGCATGAAGAAGGTTGTGTCGCCATCAACTGCTGAATTTGGGGTTCTAACAGCTTCATTTCGGTTCACCATCTTGATATCCCATTCATGGGCTTGAAGTTCGGTGAACAGTTCTTTGGTGGACATTTTGGAGAGATCCATTGTCTTTAAACTGGTGGTTTTGACGAACCAATTTTCTTTCGGCAGTCTTGATAGAATTTGGCATTCATATCGGCCACCTTCTCTTCTCTTCCAAGACTCTTCATTTCGCTGACAATAGTATTGAACCTTGCTTCCATCGACTTGATTGTCTCACCAGGTAGCATCTGGAAGGATTTGTATTTCTTCATGACGACCTGCTTCTTGTTGTGCTTCATCGCCTCTATTTCCTTCGTGAGGTCGTTGATCCAATCCCACAGTGCCTTGGTCGTGTTGTTCTCCATGGCTGCGTCCATGAGAGAATCTGGGAGGGATTGTATAATCATTTCCTGTGCGATGAGATCAACCTGATGGAGTTTTTTGTCCTCAAGTGTGCAGTCCTCCATAGGTTTGTTTATCATTTAAATGCCGCCTAGAGCATCTCCTACGACGAGATTGACTTTAGGAATCTGGATCTTCAGAGGACCATTCTTTAGAACCTCATCCATCTCTGGATGTTGAGCTTGTAGGGTTTGAGTCTACGATGGACAACACGAGTTGCCATTAATTAATTTCTTGCCAAGGATCGTTCTTAGGATATCAAGAATAAATTTCAATCAAATAAACCATGCGAACCTATGCATGCTCCTACAATATAAATTGCAGAAGATGGATTAGAGAATACCTGATTTCACCCTTTGATCTACAGGTCTAGATCGGAGCCAATAACGATGAAATAAACTTAGATCTGAGATTGAACACCGGTGATGAACAGTTGTTCCTACAGATCTGATTTTCTGATCTGTTCCCTTGCTCCTTGGAAATCTGGTGAGGATTGTCTACTAAGTTGGATCCGAGATCTGGAGAAAACGATCAATTTCTCCTTTTGGATCAGCCGCGCCACCGTTCTCTCTCAATATACTGAAAACCCTAATTCTTAATGATCTGATAGAGAGAAGGCCTTTATATAGTGTTAGGGTTTTGAGAAACCCTAACCCTAATGGGCTTGAGCAGTTCATGGCCCAGACCAGGGACCAGATGCAAATAATAAAGTGGGCCCTCTTTATTAATTAATCATTCCTTGTTCAACCCAGAACATAATTAATTAATAAAACATTGTTTTAACCTTCACCACGGTAACAATGCTGACTCTCCCCTTTATTACCACGTTATTAGGAACGGGTTGCACCAAACTAACATGATCCACATATTTAAGGTTTTAGACATTCATTAATTAATTTGGCTTATGACAATCAGCCACAATTAATTAATCTCTTATTTCCTGAGTAATACCACTCACTCCTTTTCACTTATGCCTGAATTAAATAATTCAACCTGCAGGGTTTAGCATAATGAACCTTGTGAGCTCCTCAGGGAATGTCACCATCCTGAAACGGATATGCTTACCTAAACGTCCAGACTAAGCAGGCCACACACAAATTGCCAACACCCATAATACGGGTATAAGAGTACATGAAAGACTCGCCACCATGGTAAATCAAAGTGCGGTCAATCTGTGTGTGCCCCTTATCCTTCAGTTAGGTTTAAGATCATAGGAAGTATGTTAGGGATCTGGCTCATTCATATGTCAATGAGAATGGCACATTCCACTGTTGATCCCATCAATACATAACCATGTACCGACACATCAAGTAGCTAGGATAAGCCCACTTATGAACCGATGTGCCGCAGCTTAGACCGACAGCCTATCCAGGGACTGTCTCAGCTGTGATACTGTTTATATCTCGCTAGGTCAAACGACTCATATGATCCTCTGTGATATCCTACACACCATATGGTCATCCCTACAAGCGAGATAATAGGATACTCTGGTTCGTTGTATGTTTGTTTCATCAGACACCGAGCATTGTTGTAGCAACACATATATGAATACCAGTGTACAAAACACTTAATCATATATGCTTTCAGTATATAATCCCAACAGAGCTCTCAGCTGAATCAGGCACCTCTTCTTCCATACTTCGAACTTCTCTGGATTGTACATGGGAAGACTTCGATAATTCATCATTATCTTAAAATTATCTGCTCGCTAATCACACTAGACAAATGTTAGAGTGTAAGGAAGTACGGATCCGGTCTTAAGCGACTCAAATCAGGACAGTCTAGAAAGACCGACCTGGCTCTGATACCACTTGTTGGTCCTAGATCAGAGTACGTGTAATGTGTAGCGGAAGTATTAAGATAGTTAAATACACTCGAATTATGAGCAGTTCAGTTTCTAATCAACACAGTTTTTGCTTAGCAGTTTTAGAAACACAGTTTATTTTAGCCAGAAGATTAGTTTAACAGTTTTAAAGGTACGAGCAGTTAACAGTTTGTACACTTCAACATTTACAAGATAAGTGTTGAAGGTTTTAAGATATAGTTGAAAACTGTAAAGTGCGTAAAGTAAGTAAAGCTGTAAACAACACAGGATTTTTATAGTGGTTCGGAGCCTTAAGTCTTACGTCCACTCTTCGGATATATAATCCGATAATTCACTAAGTTATGAAGATACAATCCTCACGATCTATAGTCAGTTGCTGTAGAAACCTCCATCCACAGCACAATGGATCACTCGCCTAGGCAGTTGTACTTCACTTCTTCTTCAGTCCGTCAAAGGCTCTGTGTCTTCTCTGTGGACCGGCTCGAAGTTGGACTGAGGACAAACCTCCCTTTTCCTTCTCCGTTAGGTTGGATGGTTGAGTTCTTCCCCGAACGTATACAGTTTGGCAGTTGCCCGTAATAACCTTCTCTTCCTTTGCAAGAGCAGGCTGTTATGTTCTTACTCGAAAAGTAAGAACACCAAGAAAGTAGATTAGGTCAGTGGACTTAATCCTCGTGTACCCAAGGTCACACGGTGAATCTCGAAGGACTCTTTGATGAGTAAATGTCTCGTGTTCAATAAATTAACAACGGAGTTAATGCCTTCTTGCTTGAGAGCGTTAAATGCTTTGAGCGCTAATTTCTATTGATAGGCAAGAATAAATATGTCGAGATTCAAAGATTCAAAGGTTTTTCTATCTCTGTTGTTCCTGCTATTTATAGGTGGGAAACCAGAAAATAGCTGGTAGAGACATTGAGAAGGATGTCCAATCATAGTCCATCTTTCTCTGAAAAAGTCGCTTGCCTCTCTGCTTTTTCTGCTACAACATCCTTTTTTTCTGAGCAGTTTGTACTTGTTGTGTCAGACGCTGAACAATGTTGTACGCCAGTCGCATCTGAGTATCTGACTGTCTTATATTATTGACTTCCTTGAAGTTCTTCTGCGACTTGTTCGACATCTTGCTATGTACGCATTCCTTGACGCGAAACTGTCTTGGTCTGAAACTGTGAGCACCTCTCAACAGTTTCTATGTGAGACTATGTCCACAGTTTTCATGAGTATCCAAGCCTTGACAGGACAAACTGTCTACGGTGTTTTTGTGACCTTTGCTCTGCTCTGCTTGTCTTCGTCTTGTATGTTCGACAATTATCTCGTCTGAGTGGCATTTTCTTCAAAACTGTTCTACAGTTTTGATGGTTTCCTTCTTCCTAGACTATTACAAATCGATCATCCTATACAAGGATTACATGAGGTAATAACTCTAAGGCCTAGACTTTGGTATATAGTTTTGACACATCAAAACATCAAATTAAGGTGGGATTTATACATCAATACCTAACAATTACTATATCGAAGTAGATTTTCCATATATGTCTTAAAATCTGTCTATAAATACACATACTCCCCAGCATTGTATCCGATTCATTTATTGTTCACTATTTTGAATTTTTTCCACCATAATAAAATCATCACTGAGAGGCTTGAAGAGTGGACGTAGAACTTAGGTTTGAAACCTTGAACCACTATAAATGATTGTGTTCTTTATTTTGTTTGTTACTTGCATTTGCAATCACTAATTCACAACACTAATGAAGTTATGTGGACTATTATATCTCAAAAATTCATCCTTCTTTTCTTGATGTGAAAAACCCAATAATCCTCTCCTAAAAGCAAAGTATCACATATTCATTGATAGAATATTAGATACATATCTTTTAATTATATTTTGTATCTAGGGTTTTCTTATTCATGTATATCTCGTAGGTATGTTTCTATATTTTTGTACTCTATTTAAACACTTCAATAAAGTTTTATTCGTTGCGGAAAACCTTATCATGGTATAAGCCTCATAGTCGATCCTATCTCCCTCACGTAAATTCTCCTTCTCTCGCATCGCATTGTGTCGCCCACTCATGGCTTCCTATCCTCTTCCCCTCTCTACTCTCATCCACATGGTCACCATCAAGTTAACCTCTTCGAACTTCCTCCTATGGCGTTCGCAGCTCCTGCCTCTTCTCACCTTGCAGGACTTGATGAAGTATATTGAGGGCTCCTTACCTCCTCCGCCCGCGGCACTCGCTTTTCCGACTCGAGCCGGTACACCAAACCCTGCTTTTACTTCTTGGAATCTCCTGGAATAGCACCTTCTCTCTCAGCTGCTTTCCACCTTGTCCGAAGAGGCCATGGTCGAGACTCTTGGCGGCATAACGTCTCGTGCCGTATGGCTAGCCCTTGACACTGCCTTCGCCAAAAAATCCAAGACATGCGAGCTTCGCTTGAAGGATGATCTTCAGTTGATCAAACGTGGCTCACGTTCTGTCACTGACTATGGTCGTGAATTCAAAGCTATTTGTGATCAATTAGCGGCGATCGAACGTCCTGTGGATGATACCGACAAGGCTCACTGGTTCCTTCGGGGGCTTGGCCCCTCCTTTGCTTCGTTCTCGGTTGCTGAGATGGTACTAACTGCCTTGCCATCGTTTCACGATAACCTATCTAAAGCTGAGAGTTTTTCTATTTTTCAGGATTCTTTGGATACTCACTCTTCCTCGCAGGTTGCGTTTTATGGTCAGTCGCAGCCTTCTACTTCAGTCGAGTCTTCTCGCGGGGGTGTTGATCATCGTAACAACAATATTACCCGCAATTCTCAGTGGCGCCGTGGTGGAATCGGCCGTAACAATCAGCGCCGCCTTCCGTGATGTCAAATATGTTGTAAGGAAGGTCATTACGTCGATGCCTGCCCTGATCGGTATTCTCAGACGTCGAGTGCCAATCTTGTTGAGGCTTTAAGTTCCAGCTGCTTGATTGCAGAATTTTTTTACTAGCGATTTAGCAGAGCTAATAATACAGCGAAAAATAAAATTAGCGAATCCCAGGGGAAAGAACTAACGAAAAACCTTAACTACAAAAACATAAGTTCTCAAAATACAGGTTAGGGGAAATTCAAATTTTGGTTTTGGTTTTCAACTAATTTCGCAATTTAAAACTTAAACAGAAAAATAAAAATAACTTGATGGAAGCAGATATGAGAAGCACAGATTCCAGGGATATCTACCTATCAAGTATTACATGTATGAATCAATTGATTAATTCCCAATTTAATTCCTCTTCGTAGTGAAACATCAGAAAAGTATTATGAACTTCTTTGTTGGACAATTCATAAAGTTGATTAATCAATTACCTATCTCCGTTCGGTCTCAAGATTAATTAATTAACTCCAAAAATCTACGGATTTATTCCTACAATCTATTCCCTTCTGTTCAGACAAGAAATCAAATTATATTGTGAAAACTCTTTCCATTGAAAACTATCACAGTTATGTCTCTAATTCTCAACTAATTAATCCTAAGATGTGGCCAGCAACTCAAGATTATGAATAAGCACAGAATTCACAAACTACGATGGGAAAGGAAAATCAATTCAATGTAGGAACTGAGTCTACAATAGGCGACATGAATCGCCATTTATTATAACTCCAGATTAACTCCGGATTCGATTTATGGATATCAAAATAAATATCATGACAAAGAGTAAATGCCCTATGCATGCTCCTATTTAATTTAATTCGTAGATTCAAAGGAATACCTGAGACTCCAACGACTGATCTACAGATCTAGATCGATGATGGCAATGATGATGGTGTAGATCTGGATCTGGAATCGATCAAAATGATGGTTCCTACAGATCTGATCTTCTGATCTGTTCCCTTGCTCGATCCGGAAATCTGGTGAGGATACGCTACCGGATCTACAGCCGCCCACTCTCTCTCAATCTGTCTAGGGTTTATGATTTGAAACTTCCAACTTATGTGGGAAAATGAGAGATTCATCTATTTATATAGATCTGAGAATGGGCTATTAGGGTTTAATAAACCCTAATGGGCTCTGAGCAGTGTTGGGCCAGACCAGGGATCAAATGCAAATAATAAAGTGGGCTTCCTATTAATTTATTCCATGTTCAACCCAGAACATAATTAATTAATAAACATTAATACATGCCACCAGAGAATTAATGCTGACCTACCCCTTTATAACCACGTTATTAGGAACGGGTTGCATTGACTTGGTTAATCCCCATATTTAAGGTTTCAGACATTCATTAATTAATTCAGCGTATGACAATTAGCTGTAATTAATTAATCTCTTATTATTCCTGAGTAGTACCACTCAACCCTTATCGCTTATGCTTGAATCAATGATTCAGCCTGCAGGACTTAGCATAACGAATCTCGTGAGCTTCCCAGGGAATGTCACCATCCTGAAACGGATATGGTTATCTAAATCCAGCCTGAGGAAACCCCACACAAGCTGCCATCACCCAAGATGCAGATATACGAGTACATGTAAGACTCTCCACCATAGCAAGTCAAAGTGACAGTCAACCCATGTGTGCCCCTCAGCTTTCAATAGACTTTATATCTGACCTAAGTTACCGAGATCTTTACTCATTCATATGTCAAGTAGAATGGTTCATCTCACTGTTGATCCTATCAATACATTGAGATGTACCAGTCACAAAAAGCAGTCAAGATAAACCACTTATGGACTTGTGTGCCACAGCCTAAACCGACAGCCAAACCAGAAACTGTCTCAGCTGTGATAACTGTTTATACCTCGCTAGGTTGAACAATCTATACGATCTTCTGTGTTCTCTTACACACCGTATGATCTCCATATCGACGAGATAACTGGATGTGTTTGTTCGCATTGTATGATTGTTAATTCAGACAGGAGTTGTTTATTGCAAGTCATTAATGATTACCAGTATATCAAACATAATGTTTCCTAATATACCAATCATAATGCTTTTATGTATACAATTCCAACAATCTCCCACTTATACTCAAAGCATTATACCATTACTTTCCAGAGTATAACATGTGTCTATTCTAATCTAGCTATTACATTTGGTCACTAGGTGGCCGACATCTACCTCAGCCCTAGGCTACGAACATGACCTTCGTATGCCTTTCTGAGGTAAGCCCTTTGTAAATGGATCTGCTAGATTTTCCTCAATGTTTATCTTATCTATTAGCACATCGCCCCTCGCTATGATTTCTCGTATGATGTGGTACTTTCTCTCTTTGTGTTTAGACGCCTTGTGAGTTCTTGGTTCCTTAGAGTTTGCTACTGCACCAGCATTATCACAATATACCGTGATAGTCTTGGGCAAACTCAGAACAATATCTAACTCTTGGACGTAGTTCCGGAGCCATATTGCTTCTCTAGAAGCCTCTAATGCTGCCACATACTCAGCTTCCATGGTGGAGTCCGCAATACATTTCTATCTCGCACTCCTCCATGATACAGCTCCACCTCCCAAGGTGAACACATAGCCAGAGGTCGATCTCTTCTCATCCTGATCCGCCTGGAAATCTAAATCCTTTCTTAGCATTTGCATGCTAATACAGACAATCACAGTATCAGTATAAGCGACCTGAGACAAGCTTAACATCCTTTTCTTGCGATCACGCAAGACTTTAATCCCAAGGATGTATCCAGCGTCTCCTAGGTCCTTCATTTAAAACTGTTCGGATAACCATCTCTTTATGTCTGACAACACCTTCACATTGTTGCCAAATAGAAGAATGTCATCTACATAAAGTGCAAGGAATACCACGCTTCCGCTGACGTATAATCGGTACACACAACTTTCGGTTTCGCACTGTGAAAATCCATAAGATTTAATCACATCATCGAAACGTTTGTTTCATGACCATGAAGCTTGTTTAAGTCCATACAAGGACTTCTTCAGCTTCCAGACAAGATGCTCTTCACCATCCTTCACATAACCCTCTGGCTGCTGCATATTGATGTCACGACCTTCCTCAAGGTACCTGTTTAAAAATGCGGTTTTGACATCCATCTGCCAGATTTCTAGGTCCATTTGTGCTGCTATGGATAGAAGAATTCGAATGGATTTGAGCATGGCTACTGGTGAGAAGGTCTCGTCATAGTCAATGCCCTCCTTTTGACTATAACCCTTCGCCACCAACCTGGCTTTAAAAGTCGTTGTCTCTCCTTTCGAACCTTTCTTCCGTTTGTATACCCATTTGCAACCTATGGCCCGAAATCCATCTAGTAGAGCAAACTTCTGGTATACATCCATAGAGGTAATTGATTCAATTTCTGAATCCATGTCTTTATGCCATTTTTCAGCATCTTTGTCATTTACTGCTTTGTTTTATGTCCATGGGTCGGTATCATCTAGTTCGTCTTCCGGGATCAAGTCCGAAGACTCTCCCACGAACATATACCGCTCAGGTTGGTTAGGTACCCTCCCACTACGATGGAGCACTGGTACTGCGTCAGCAGTTGGTGCAGTTACATGTGGATCAAATCCTTGCACTGGCGACCGTGCAATTGGTTCCATACCTTCGAGAGGTACACTCAATCTGCCACGGGGTTTTCCCAATGGAAATGCATCATCGTCTCCAAATTCTTGGAGAATGATATCACTTATGGATTTGTGGTTTTTCACAAACTCGTCCTCCAAGAATCTTGCGTTGGTGCTAACAACGATCTTCTGATCCTCAGGACAGTAGAAATAACCACCCTTCGTTTGTCTGGAGTATCCCACAAACAGCATTAGCTTGGACCTACCTTCTAACTTATCAGGTTCATTCGACAAAACATATGCCGGACAGCCCCACACTCTTATCTTTGACACACTGGGCTTTCCCCCATGCCAGACTTCCAAGGGTGTTTTAGGAACTTACTTAGAAGGTACCAGGTTCAGCAGATACGCCGCTGTTAGTAACGCGTGGCCCCAAAACGAAACAGGCAAGTTCGCATAACTTATCATAGATCTAACCATTTCAAGAAGAGTCCTATTTCTTCTTTCCGCCACACCATTCTGCTGAGGAGTGCCTGGTGCGGTCCATTGGGATGTAATCCCATGCTCTGATAAAAACTGCAAGAACTCGTCACTGAGATACTCACCACCACGATCAGATTGTAATGACTTAATGGTCTTGTTTAACTTCTTCTCTACTTCCGCCTTGAATTCCTATCTCGAGTAATCGTCAATAAAAGTGATGAAATACTTAAATCCTCCACGAGCTTGCGTGGACATAGGTCCACATAAATCACTCGTCATCTTTCCCTCTATACAGGATTCACAAACTCGATGTGGAACTACCTGGATTGAATCCAACATTCCATCATCCACGAGTCTCTTGATCCGCTTTAGATTGATGTGACCTAGTCTCAGATGCCATAGATATGTAAGATCCTCATCAGAAGATGAAAACTTTCTCTTCTTATGATTAAATGAGTTATATGCAGCATTCACGGAAGATTTATGCAAACAAGTTATGATATAAAGAGAGTCTTTCTGTATCCCACGATAGATAACACCGTTATTGCCATTGATAGTAACATGACTATCAAAAATAACTGAAAATCCATCATTAATTAAACAGGAAACAGAAATAAGGTTCTGCCGAAAATCCGGCACATACAAAACATCTCTTAAAATCAAAACATTGTCTTGAAAGCATAATGTAACATCTCCAATTGCTACTGCAGACACACGAGCAGCATTACCCATGGATATCGTCACCTCGTCATCATTCAGCTGCCTTGTCGGCCTGAATCCCTGCAAAGTGTAACAAACATGATCAGTAGCTCCAGTATCCACTACCTACGAATGGGTAGAAACAGATGCTAAACATGTTTCCGTTACAAGTGCTAATGAAGTACCTTGTCCAACCCGCTTGGTCAGACAATCCTTCTTCCAGTGACCTGTTTTGCCACAACGGAAACACTTGCCCTTCTTCCCCGGTGTCACAGTCTTCTTTTTCCCAGAACTTTTGCTTCCAAAGGCTGTCTTCTTGAATTTCTTTCCAATCACACCTTTAGCACCTTTCGATGAAGCAGGGCGACTACCAGAAGAAACCAAGACTGCCTTTTTAGGTTGCATGACTGATTCAGCCGCCATGAGATCACTAAGTAACTCATTGAGAGTATACTCCTTTTTACTCATGACAACATTCAGCCTAAAGTTCTCAAAAGACTTCGGAAGTGAGTTGAGTATGATATCGACCTGGGCTTCCCCGTCAATACCTCCTCCATGCAACGTCAGTTCATCCATGAGATGAGTAATGGAAACAACGTGCTCCCTCACTGAGCTACCATCCGTCATTTTACAACTCACGATTTCCCTCATGAGTTTAAATCTGACAGCTCTAACTGATTCCCCATAAGTAACTGTGAGACTATCCATAATCTCAACTGCTTTGTCATAGTGCTGATGTTGTTGCTGGAGCACCTTAGACATGGTGGTCATCATGCAGCACTTGACTACATTATTAGACTTGACCCACTTGTCATAGAGGTTCCGCTCCACATCAGTTGACTCAGGCAGTAGGGACAGCTGGACACGGAGTGTTAAGAAAATATTTATGTTCCTCTGCAACTAGGATATAATCCAAGTTGCGCTTCCATTCCAGGAAATTCGGACCAGTTAATTGATTTTGTGCCAAGATATTTATGACATTTTTCATAGACATATCTGAAAACAATAATTGATTAAAGTAAGTACATACATGCAGAACATTGAAACAAAAATGCATTGTAACCTTTTGATAAACCAATACAATTATTTCCCCCAATTGCCTAGGTGCATCTACTTCAAGCTCCTTTCGTAGACGTTTACAGCAGACCACCTAACCAGACTGCTCTTTGAAGTTCTAGTCTTTAATTTCTATCCATGCCAGGTATTCGCCGGCAAATGAAATTAATAATCGAAGATAAAACTAAGACCATGTTAAACCTATCTGAGCAGGGACATCATTCATGAGTTAGTACTCAGGCAACATCTAAGCATTTGACCACAATTCTAACTCCGAAAGTTAAAAGGATGATTTGTCATACGTACGAGACCCATGATGCATGCCTCTTACAACCTTTGTTATCTCATTTAAAACAATTCTAGAGAACGTATGAACAAATAAAGTAAGCAGGCTACGGTCGTGTAGACGTCTACTCACTTCACTGTCCACTTCTCACATGTTTAAATGTTTTATTTAGAAATCTCATCTATTAGAACTTATGAACAAATAAAGCAAGCAGGCTACGGTCGTGTAGACGTCTACTCAATTCACTGCCCACTTCTAATAAGAGACTGCATTGTGGAGTTCTTGTTGATTTTAATTTAAAAATCTTGCTTAGTCTTTTTCTTTCAAAAGGTTCTTATGCGCACAGATTATTTTATGATCGATAAATTATGTCACATCTAAATTTCCATCATATTTCCCAACATGATTCCGGAATTTATAGACATAATTTAATACATAAAATAAATCACATAAAGCATGCTTTGAACAGTAAATCATAAAGCAGTAACATGCTTTCCTATTATTTACTAGTGCGCACATAATAAATCACATTATACGAGAAATTAATGAAATAAACAAATAAAATTTCTCGTGGCCCCTTGATGCAATTACATGGGAAATAAAATTAAATCTATCTATTACAATGATTTAATTTAATACAGATCTTCAAATGGGCTCCCACTCTTTAACTTGAAATATGCAATATTGGGCAGGAATAATACAGCAGTTTGGGCCAGGAATTAGGGTTTCAGGCCCACTGGATTGTAAAAACCCTAATTTTGCAAAAACCCTAGTTTCAGCAAATCGGGCCGCCTCCAGGCTCCCGGGCCCGCGCCAGCCTGGATCTGAAACCCTAGCAGAAACTAGGGTTCCAGCCGCCACCTTCACCACCCAAAACCCTAGCTGCCGCTGCCGCTTGATAGCGCGTTTTTCAACGCGCTAAAGCTGCAAGTGTACAGACCACTGCAGAGGGCAAGTAATAATTTATCGATTCTCAAGGATTGCAGGATCGAAGTATAACCAAGCACTGAAACATAGATACCGTACTACTATCTAGGTGAATCATAAAAGGATTTTGATTTATCTAAACTAATTGATTTTGAAGCAGTAATAAAACAAAATGAACAATTAACGATTTTAGAAAACTGGTGAGAAAACAGGATTCCAGGGTAATCCACTTTGCATAATAATCAAACAACGTTTTCATGCAATTCAATCCCAATTTAATTTCCAGAGATGTGAGCAATCGCAAATATGTTATCAGGTGATCCTCTCGGACTCTAAACCATAACATGGAAATAAAATACCTAGTGACTCCTCTCGGATGCGCAAAAGAATTTTACTCTTGATAAAAACCTTAGATTTTAAACCCTTTAAAAGCTCAATTTCCTCTCGGACAATTGTTCTAGTAAATCTAATTTAATTGCGTCATAATTGATAACCTAGACCTCTCGGTTCAAAAACTACCAATTCAAATCACAATTAATGGCCAGTTAATCACAATTCATGAAAATCCCAAATTAAATTAGAACATCAAAGGAAAAGGAACATTAAATTGCATAAACTACTGAATGAATAAATACAAAGTTTCAAAACCCTAGAATCCACAAATGGGTTTAGCCAATCATGCTAAATCCCAGAAAAACAAAAGATGAAGAGTCACAAAAACAGAAAAACATGAAAACTAAAAATCGTAGTCTTCAATCTTCGAATTCCGGAGTGCTCTTCAAGTTCCCTTGCCTTTTGCCCTTAATTCTATACTCTCCAGTTGAAAAAGTGATGAAAAGAACCTTATTTTCGTTCAGAGAGGTCCTATTTATAGTTGAGGCCTTTAAAATCTCCAAAAGATATGGTTTTGGGCTAAAGATTCGCCAGATTTCGTCAAAACGGGACACAGACGGCGACCTGAGAGGCGCGATCGGCGACCGCCGGTTATGCAACCGGGTCGCCGATCATGTCACGTGAGAAAACTTCTGAAATTGCAGAACCGGCGACCCGTCCACATAATCGGCGATCGCCGGATGTGTCATCCAGGTCGCCGGTTTTGCACCGAGCGTAATGTCTTCAAAATTCACAACCGGCGACCCATCTACATGGCCGGCGACCGCCGGTTGTGTCATTTGGGTCGCCGATTCTGCCTCGAACGGATTTTTGGCGTTTTCTTTTGTATTTTCTGACTCCTTCTTCCCGGTACAAGCTACCATCAGTCGGCTTTTCGGAGATTTTGTCAATCCTTGTAAACAACTCGATTGTGCGTGAAATCTGCATAAACAACCACAAACCAGACCAAACGTAATATTTTCTAAAAGAATATGAATAATGCATGAAAACACTACATAACAATCTGATCTAAGGCCAAAAGTGAGCAAATCCACATCAGCAAGGTGCACAAAACGAGTGTTTATCACCGCTACTACAGCCCCGTCGCCGCTCGGACCAGCGCCACCGATCCCCGCGCAGGTGGACTGCAGCTAGCCCCTGCGACCCTGCCGCCATCATGCTACTGGAGACAGCCACTGCGCGCGACAACATAGCTGTTGTCCACGCTCATCGGAATAGCGACTCACTTGCGCAACCACTGCAACGCCTCCAGCCACCACCAACATGAGCGTCGCTGCTAATGACAGGGAAGAGGGAAGGCAGGCGTACGAATGCCGACGAAGGCGCGGCCAAGCCGCGCACAGCACAAGCATGCTGCACACTGCCGCCACCTTCGTGTCTGCTACCTCCCACCGCCGTGTGCACCAGCACACGGCCTTCGCCGAACTGCAGAGATCTGCGCCGGCCGGAGCCGGTGCCGCTGCATGCGAAGGGAAGAGAAGAAAGGGTCGTGAGCTGCTGCTGCCAGGAAGACCACCGCGCGCGGCTGCTGCTGCTCACAGAGATCCGTCGCGCACCTCCTGCGCGCGGCCACTGCTTGGCAGGCCGATGGGCGCCGCCGCCGTCCACCGCCGCGCGCTGCCGGCGCGCGGCTGCTGCCTTTTATCTAGCCACCGTAAAACTGCTGTGCTTCATTTTCTGTCGCCGTTCTTCGTTCTCGATCTCATCTCGGTTTACAGATTGAATAAAAAATATTACAAATCTAGATCTATTACATATTTTTTTCCTATCAATCTAATTGCGGATTTTCTCGCGATTTAAAACCAAATACCAGAGAGGGGCCACGAGAACATAAACCATCCACGACAATTTTAAATCCATCCACAATAAATTAAATAACATGCATAAACTATTTGTCAAATTTATTTTCCGACAGAGCCATAAAATACGAACCTGGCTCTGATACCAATTGTAGGAACTGAGTCTACAATAGGCGACATGAATCGCCATTTATTATAACTCCGGATTCAATTTATCGATATCAAAATAAATATCATGACAAACAGTAAATGCCCTATGCATGCTCCTATTTAATTTAATTCATAGATTCAAAGAAATACCTGAGACTCCAACGACTGATCTACAGATCTAGATCGATGATGGCAATGATGATGGTGTAGATCTGGATCTGGAATCAATCAAAACGATGGTTCCTACAGATCTGATCTTCTGATCTGTTCCGTTGCTCGATCCGGAAATCTGGTGAGGATACGCTACCGGATCTACAACCGCCCACTCTCTCTCAATCACTCTAGGGTTTCTGATTTGAAACTTCCAACTTATGTGGGAAAATGAGAGATTCATCTATTTCTATAGATCTGAGAATGGGCTATTAGGGTTTAATAAACCCTAATGGGCTCTGAGCAGTGTTGGGCCAGACCAGGGATCAAATGCAAATAATAAAGTGGGTTTTCGATTAATTTATTCCATGTTCAACCCAGAACATAATTAATTAATAAACATTAATTCATGCCACCAAAGAATTAATGCTGACCTACCCCTTTATTACCACGTTATTAAGAACGGGTTGCATTGACTTGGTTAATCCCCATATTTAAGGTTTCAGACATTCATTAATTAATTCAGCGTATGAAAATTAGCTGTAATTAATTAATCTCTTATTATTCCTGAGTAGTACCACTCAACCATTATCGCTTATGCTTGAATCAATGATTCAGCCTGCAGGACTTAGCATAACGAACCTCGTGAGCTTCCCAGGGAATGTCACCATCCTGAAACGGATATGGTTATCTAAATCCAGCCTGAGGAAACCCCACACAAGCTGCCATCACCCAAGATGAAGATATACGAGTACATGTAAGACTCTCCACCATAGCAAGTCAAAGTGACAATCAACCCATGTGTGCCCCTCAGCTTTCAATAGACTTTAGATCCGACCAAGTTACCGAGATCTTTACTCATTCATATGTCAAGTAGAATGGTTCATCTCATTGTTGATCCTATCAATACATTGAGATGTACCGGTCACACAAAGTAGTCAAGATAAACCACTTATGGACTTGTGTACCGCAGCCTAAACTGACAGCCAAACCAGAAACTGTCTCAGCTGTGATAACTCTTTGTATCTCGCTAGGTCGAACGATCTATACGATCTTCTGTGATCTCTTACACACCATATGATCTCCCTATCAACGAGATAACTGGATGTATTTGTTCGTATCGTATGATTGTTAATTCAAACAGGAGTTGTTTATTGCAAGTCATTAATGATTACCAGTATATCAAACATAATGTTTCCTAATATACCAATCATAATACTGTTATGTATACAATTCCAACAATCAATTAATCTAACATGCATACATTGATAGTTCGAAACCCTAGAATCTGAGAAGGAAGTTAGTTACACATATTCATGAATAGAATCATCAGAGATAAAGAAAAACATGAATTGCAAAAAAACTGGGTGTTGATGTCTTCCCACAAAAACCTGTCTTCAATCATAAAACACAAAACCCTTTGAAATCTTCTAAAATCTTCAACTCTAAAATTCTACACACTTAAAAACGAATTTGACATGGCTTTATATAGCAGTGATATATCATGTAGTATCTAGGATTAGATATGTCTAAATCTTCAAATCAGGGTTAGATTAGGAATTCTCGGATCCACGTCGATCGACGCATGTTTTGCATCGATCGACGCACTTGTAGAAACCACGTCGATCGATGCGGGTTGTGCATCGATCGACGTGGACTTGGCTTCCGCGGGTCTGCGTCTGTCCTCGGCGTCGATCGCTCCTTCAAGCAACTACGTCGATTGACACGGTCTTTGTCGATCGACGCAGGTCTGGAATTCGAGCCTCACTTTGTTCTTCACTGTTTCCGACTCAAAAACCTGCAAAATTCATCAACCACAACATTACAAGCACAAAAGCCAATTCATGCACAATAAAACACGTAAAACAACTCAAACATCACCAAAATAGTCAAAGAACCAATAGATAAGTTGGTAAAAATACTAACTTATCAACTCCCCCAAACTTAAACCATTGATCGTCCTCGATCAATTCACAGATAAGAAATCAAGTCTTATGCAGATACAAGTTTGCAATGCCTCACAAGCTTCTTTTACTGTCCTAGTATCACTAATTCACATAAATCATGCATTCCAAACAAAATTTGAATTGTCAAATTATTGAGGAGGAACCTCACAGGGAAGTGTTTTCACTCATCGCTCAAGGAGTTACGGTTTCGTGTTTTACACACTCAAGGTCATAGATCACCTCTCCATAAGTTTGATAAGTTTCTCATCTCTCCACTTCTTGTTAGTGTAGCTTTTTAGGGAATCAGATAGGTCTTATTTTGGTTGTAATGTGGCTTACCTAAAAGGTGGGATATATTTTGGCTAAGTGACTCAAAATGTGACAACGAAAACTCAAAAACCAAAATTACCTTAACCACATGATCCCTCACTTGTGCACTCACAAAGTTCATCAATGGTGCACTCTCTTATTCTTTATTTTCTTTCCCAAAATTTTCCAGGGCCCCTTATGACTTATCATAGACCTTTGTGAACTCACAATCATATCATCACATAATTTTTTTTCTTTTCTTTTTCTACTCATGTTCACCTTCTTATTCTACCCACGGGAACCCTTATTTTCACACATGGAACTCATCATCATTTTTTTTCGCTAGTTCCCACTACTTGTATCAACATCTCACAAACCACACTTTCTAATAAATCAAACTTCTCATTCATCAACCCTTCTAATCAAAGAAAAATCTATTCAAGGCTCAAACGGGCTACGAGTGGAAGTTCAAGGTTAGTGTATAGGAGATGGGCTTCGAAAGAACATGCCTAAAATCATTTTCACCCTATTACTACACTTAATGCAACCTCAAGAGAGAAACTGGTCAAATTCTAGGAAGTTATTGCTAAAAACCTTTTCACTCATCAAACGAAAAAGTTAGGCTCAAATTCTCACACAAGGTTAAAATTTTTTTTACTCCTCAACAATTATCCAATCTGAACAGTTATCATGCATAATTTATATTTCAAAGATTAACTCCTCAAGAAAAATAGCTCCTATCATCGGCTACTCTATCACATAGATTTTCATTCTCGATCAGCAAATATCTCAATTATACATCAATTATTTCTGTTTAAGGGAAGATACGTCATATTTTCAGCACCAATATAATCAAAATAGTTCCGACTGTGCTATGTTCAAAAGCTCCTAAAACAATTCTCAAGACTCTACAGATCAGAACTAGTACCACAAATCAAGAATTCAAAATACTAATTTTGAGTGAAAAGCCTTGCAGAGAGCAATTGTTCACATTGAAGCAAAAGAACAAGGATGGTGATGGTGCAAAACCTAAGAAACTAAAAACCTAAAAACAAAAATCCTAAATTAAACAAAATAAAAACAATAAAATAAAATAAAAATAAAAAAAACATTTCCCTTTTCCGATCCTCATCCCCCCAAACTTGTTTCACTCGAATGAGTGGAAAAGTTTGAAAGTTAGATAGGAAAAGAGAAATGGTACCTTATTCCTCCTCTGGAGGCTCCTCCATATCCACATCGGTGGATGGCCAAACGGGAAGTCTTCAACGGCGGTCCTGGCGCTCACGCTGGCGGTAGAGATAGACGGAGTCAGCCTGGGTGTTCAGGAGTAGGCGCTACATCTGACTGTCGATGGTGTTGAGCCTCGTAGTCACACGCTGGTGAAACTCTGCCTGCCGGGTGTGTTCTGCCGCATGCAAAGCAGCCTGTTGCTGCATGAACTGGTAGATCATCACCAGGTCCATCTTGGAAGAGGAAGACTCTCCCGCAAAGTGGTTGGACGAGGCTCCACCGGTCCTTCCTGGAATCTCTTCTGATCCTCCATCGCGCTCCTCCTCCTCGCGCTCCTCATCCCCCGTATCATCTGCTGGGGGGACCCCGGCTGTCTCTGGTCCGGCTGTGTCTGCGGTCGGTGAAGGAGTCCGGATGTGCCAGCTCCCCCACGGGATCCAACCATCATCTGCATTTGGGCGAGGGTTCTCATCAACCAGTTATCACGGAAGTGATAATCTGTGACGTGCGTGAGCTCCGGCTACGGAAGTGGAAACTTGTCCCCATTGGACATCCTCAAAGACCAGCCACCCTCCCGGGGTGAGAGCATCAGCATCCATACCAGTTGCGCGGTGCCGAGTCCTTGGCTGTCCTCGAGCTTCTCAATATCAGCCAAATCGATCCCCACGTGCTCCGCAATCAGGGTTATCAATCCCCCGCTCCAAATGTTGCCCTTTGTGGCCTTGACTTGGTGCCTCCAGTGGTCCATGATCAACGCCGTGAAGCTGGATTCCTCTCTCGTCAGCATGCAGTAGATGGCATAGAGCTCGTCCACTCTCACCTTGGTGCTTTCATGACGGCCGGTGATAGACACCCCCATGCACCACTGAAGATAACGGAACACGGGGTTGTCGATGGAGGATGTTTTCATGTTTCTCGTGTCGAATTCTCGCACATCCCCCTTCGCCTTAGCTACAATTTGACTCCAAAACCGGGCAATGTAAAAAATTGGGGGAAGAAAGCCAATGCCAGATTTTGGGACTCCCCAAATGTCATCCAGCTCATCCCTCGGGAGCTCATAGTGTTCGTTCAGAAGTTGGAAAGAGATGGTGGTTAGCTCTGACTCCGGTTGAACTTCGTAGACATGGAGTGATGCCAAAAATTCTAGCACAAGCAATGGATATGTTGGCCACCGCTCTGTCATCCAAGTGCCCCATGCGGCTCTCTCCAACAGGGCCTCCACATCAGCTCTAATCCCCAGCAGGTTAATCGTCTCCGTGCATGGGTATAGATTCTGTCGGACTGTGAATTCTGAACCACAAAATTTTTTGTATCGCTTCTCTGCTTCCCGGTTGGTGAAGTTTGGTCGGAAAGCCTTAATTAACTGCAAAGGTAGTAGAAAAAAATATTAAAATAGCTTCAGGTGGCTCCACAAGTTTTCCAAGCAACAATATAAAAATTTTGCATTTAACGACAATGTGTTGTGTATCTACCCAGGCGAAATTGACTCAACTATAGCTCAATTAACACCCATATCTAGCATAACGCATCCTTATTCAAAACAAATTTATCCCAAGAATATCAAAGAAGAATTTAAAGCAAAGCAGGATTATCCCCAAACAAGCTATAATCGAATTCAACCAATTCCAATGCTAAACATTCTCAAATAGCAAGTATATCGACTAGAGCTACGACCCATATCGAACAATCGAGCAAGAGTTACAAAGAAATCGTCCAAAAGAGCAAAAATTGAAACTAGGGCTCCATGGTCCAAATTCATCAAAGTCATGCTCACCTTCTTCAAAACTCACCAAATAATCGAAGGGGAAGAGTCTAATATACGTACCTTGGATTGTAGCAGCGAGTTATGGGGGAAATTTTCCAAGTTTGGGTGTTGGAGTTTGAGAGAGGCGACATGTGTGTGTGTGTTGTGTTGAAAAAATGAAGAAAACTGGGTTTTAAAACCAGTCTGTCGCGCCTCTGAACCCCATGCGTCGATCGATGCAGGTTCCGTGTCGATCGACGCAGGTTCCGCATTGATCAACACAGACCAGAAACTCGCGTCAATCAACGTGAGGCTGGGGTCGATCGACGCAGACCTGGACAGAACACTAGAACTCGAAAATTAGTGAAAAAATTTCTAATTCCTATTTATTCGACTCGACTGAATTAAATTAACAAAAGTAAGAAAAATAGTAAATTGTTGAGTTACCTCCCAACGAGTGCTTGGTTTACTGTTGCTAGCTCGACAATACTTGTGTTTTTAAGGGCAATTCAAGTAGTACTTCTCCACCGCACAAATTTGAAGTGGGGTATAGTACGGTTTAAAGTTCTGCCCATTGACTTTAAAATTCTTGCCATCTTGACCAGCCAGTTCAACCACGCCATTCAGAAATTGGCAGACTATGGTGTATGGTCCAGCCCATTTTTATTGTAACTTTACGGGCATGAAGCGAAGACAGGATTTCAAGAGGAGAACTTTATCAGCTGAATTGAAAACATGCGTGCGAATCCCCTTTTCGTGGAACCTCTTAGCACGCGTCATATATATGACGTTGTTCTCGTAAGCTTCATCCCTGAAGTATTCCGACTCATTCAGTGCCATATCTCGATCTACTGTAGCCGTCCTCCAATCCAGATTTAGCTCTTTCACTGCTCTTAAAGCCTTGTGCTCCATCTCCACGGGGAGATGACAGGATTTTCCAAAAATCAGCTGATATGGAGACGTCCCAATGGGTGTTTTGGAGGCGGTGCGGTATGCCTATAATGCATCGTCAAGCTTCACAGCCAAATCTTTCATTTGCTTCACCGTCTTCTCCAAGATTTGCATGCTTTCGCAGTTGGAAGGCTCTGTTAGCCCATTCCCTTGAGGGTGTTATGGGGTAGTAACACGATGCTTAACTCTGTACCTAGCAAGAAGAGAAGCAAGCCATTTGTTACAAAAATGGGATCCCCCATCACTTACCAAGGCTCTTGGCGTCCCAAATCTTGTCATAAGCTTTTGCAAGAACTTGATGACGACTTTGATGTCGTTGGTGGCTGTTAGAATGGCTTCAACCCATCGTGACACATAATAAACCACAAGAAGAATATATGAGAACCCATGGGATGGCGGAAAAGGGCCCTTGAAGTCGATCCCCCACACATCAAAGATTTCCACTTCAATTACTGGGGTCTGTGGCATCTCATCCTTCCGCGAGATGTTGTCGGTCATCTGACAATGATCACAGCTCATAATCCCTCCGCGACAGACCTCGTAGATGATGGATTTATATACTGAAAGCATTACGATTGGTATATTATGTACAAGGTCGATTTGTTAATATACTGGGAATCATAAATGTTGTATGTTCATCTCCTGTCTGAATTAACAAACATGTGTCGCAAATGAAATTATCCTCTTATCTCGTCGATAGGGAGATCATACGGTGTGTAGAAGATTATCGAAGATCGTATGGATCGTTTGACCTAGCGAGATATAAATGGTTATCACAGCTGAGACAGTTCCAGGATAAACTGTCGGTGTAGGCTGCAACATACGCAGTAATAAGCATCTTATCTTTGATGGCTTGGTATGCTGGTGTGGGGCACACATTGATAAGGACTTAAGTCGAGATTGATTCTTTTATCTTACATTAAAAGAATCTAGATCTCTATGGCTTGATGAGATCCTAAGCCTATATGAAGGTACAGAAGTATATGCAGATTGTGTATTACTTTGAGTTGCAGTGAAAGGCTCTAGTTAAGCTTGTATATCTATATCATGGGTAATAGCAGTTTGTGTATGACTGTCTGGTACTGGAACTAGGTAACCACATCCAGTATAGGATGGTGACATTCCCTGAGCAGCTCAAAAGGTTCGTTAAGCTAAAGTCCTGCAGGCTGAATAAGTTCAAGCATAAGTGAAAAGGTTTGAGTGGATTAACTCAGGAATATAAGATGTTAATTAATTAAATAGCTTGCCAGAGCATAAATTAATTAACGAATGTCTGTAAGCTTAAATATGGGGATATACCGAGCCCATGCAACCTGTACCTCAAAACGTGGTAGCAAATAGGTAGGACAGTATTAATTCTATGGTGGAATGAATCAATATTAATTAATTAATTATATTCTGGGTTGAATATGAGAATTAATTAATTGATAGGCCTCATTTGCTATTTGCATTCTGGTCCCTGGTCTAGCCCATGAAACTCAAGCCCAATAGAAGTCCAGTATTTTACTATTAATAGGCCTTAGTTCCTCAGATCTCAACACAACACAAGATCATAAGTTGTACACAGCAAACCAGTTTTTGGGAGCTGTGGTGATCGACTAGATCTGAGAAACGAGGAGGAAATTATGCTTCTCAATCGGGTAAGGAATTTGAAGGGAATCTTCACCAGATATTCAGATTGAGTTGGTATAGAGATCAGAAGATCAGATCAGGAGTATTATCTACTTTCTTCTCTCTCCTTCTTGTTTTCGAAAATTGCTTACTAATTTTCATAGATTTATTTCTTCAATCTGTTAGGAATTAAGTCTTTGTGCGTGGGAAAAGATCAAGAGGTATCTCCGCGCACTCGTTCTTCAGGGTTTCGCAATCCAGGTATTCCGCCATAAACCCACTTATGCATATTCAATCGGAGCATGCTAGGATTAATCATATGCATAGCAATTTATTTTTGATATTCCAATTAACGATCCTTGGCAAACGTACTTCGTGATTCAGTTCACGAATCTCTTCAATTGGTATCAGAGCCAGGTTGAATTAATTGGCTCTATCGGAAAAAATAATATTACCTATGATTTGCATGATAATTATTATTGAATGATTGCATGGGTTTTGGATTGTATGGTTATGTTTTTTTGTCCTCGTGGTTCTCGGGTTAATCCGCCCTTTTATAAGGATTCGTTTTTCACACACGAGATAAATCCGTGGTTAGATTTAGATTTTTAGATTGTAATTAGGTTTATTCAATGTAATCTTTTATTTAAAAATTAAATCTGTAAAACGGAGAACGAAGAACACGAAGAACGAAGAACACGAACAACGAAGGACCACACGACGGTGCATGACAGAGCCGACACGGCAGCAGGCCGTGCACGACGGTCACGTACGGCAAGGGGCATGGTGGCGCAGCCGCGCGGAAACCCTAGGGTTTCAGCGTGCACTGCGCGCGCGCGACGGGCAGCAGCTGCACGGCCAACAACCGACCAGGCACGGTGCGGGGGTCTCGGGACGGCGATGCGGGGAGGGGACCACCTGCCGGGACGGCGAGCGAGGGCGTACTGGGAGCGATGGGCGCGCGCAGCACTGCGGAACCCTAGGGTACGCGCGCACGCGCGCAGCCCTGCGCGCGTTCACCGGCAGCAAGCGCGCGCTCTTCGGGCGGCGACGGCAGGACCTGGTTGTGCGGCGTGGGCTAGGGAGGCTGAAGCCAACGACGGCGGTTGGGGGGGCGGCGCGGCCGCAGCCAGCGCAAACCCTAGAGTTTGTGGGCCGGTAACCCTAGAGTCTCCTCCACACCTCGTGCGCATTTCCGGTAAGCCTAGGTGAGCCGACGGTGGAGAAGATGGTGCACGGCAGTTTGGGCAATAGTCAGGGCAAGCTGGGGCGGCTGCATGCAAAACGGGCGACGATCGGAGGAGGCAGAATCGCGGGCTGCAACCATGCACATACGTGCATGGCTGTTGCGCGATTTTGAAAGCCCTCACGGAAGCAACGAGTTGCCAGCGGCGGTGGTTCGTTGGTGGTGGCTCATCGGGCCAAGTTCTCACGGGCTAATGGGCTTGCAATGTGTGCCTAGGCCTGCGATTTGGTTAACTGGCCCAGTTGTCCAATTTTCTGATGGATCAAATCTTGGATGCCCATATTCAGAAAATAAATTCAGATCACATTCCATGTAGTGGGAGCCCAGTCGAAGATCTGTAAAAATAATTCCAACGTGTAATAGTTAGAATTATTATTATAATTTTTTTTATCATGGGGCTATGAGGACATTTTTTATTTGTTTTGTTATCTGTCTTCGCATGATATATGTGTTTATATTAATTGCGCAGCATATAAGCATGTTGTAGATAATAGGAGCACGTTTACTGCTTTTATTTACAACTTTAAAGCATGCTATGTGATTTATTTTGTGTAATTAATTATAACTATAAATTCGGGGTTCATGCTATGCATGATAGAATTTTAGCAGTGTTATAATTATGGCTATCTAAAATAATCTGTGCAATTGAACCTTATGAATTAAAAATTACTAAGCTCATAATTTAGTAAGACCTCCACAAAGCGATCCTTTATAGGAAGTGGGTAATTTATTAGGTAAACGTCTACATGTGTAGCTTACTTAATTTATTATTCATAAGTTCTAATAGATAGGATTTCTTAAAACAAACATTTATTTCATGTGAGAAGTGGGAGTTCATGTGTAAACGTCTACATGTGTAGCTTGCGTATTGGATTTTCATCAGTTCTATAGGGATTGAATTCAATGAGACAACCTTATTATAGGGATCAGGTGTGTTCTAGTAGATCCTTATATGGGAGGGTTGGCTTTGGTGCTAAGCTAGCTTAGATGTTATCCATAGTATAACTCATTTGTGATGTCCCTCCTCAGTAGGATAATATGGTCTTAAGTTAGTCTCCAATTATTAATTCCATTTGTCTAAGGAACTCGGGCATGGATTGGAATTAAAGGACTGGAATTGAAAGATGCAGTCTTGTTAAGTGTTTTGTTGTAAACGTCCACATGTGTGGCTTGCAATAGTAATACTTAGGAAAATCAGAGGAAACATTATTATTGCTTTATCCTAAGGTTTCAATATTTAATTGTTTCAATTGTTTGCGACAATGTTTTAATTTCTGGTATAATTTATTGTTTTCAGATATGTCTATTCATATTGTTAACCTCTTAACATCGAACCCTTTAACCGGTCCCAATTTTCCAGAATGGAAGTTTTGCTTCATGGAAATACTCTGTACTGCAAAACATGCCTATGTACTTTACATGGACCCACTCTCTCCTCAGTATAGGAACTGTACTGGTTAGAGCGAGAGTTCTATGACAGATGGGTAGCTTCTGATGAGTTTGCCCGCAGACTCATCATGAACAGTCTGTCTAGAGAATTAATGCTCAAGTACAAGAAATACCGGACTGCTGTTGAGATATGGAGGGACCTTGTGAAAGTATATGGGAAGGTGAGACGAACTATCAGTTATGATCTTGTGAAGGACCTGGTTTGCAAGAAAATGACTGAGGGTGTTCGTTGGTTCCGCACTTCATCAGTATGATGAGAATCATGAGAAAGTACAGAAAGAGAGGTGGAAAAATTAATAAGCGGGCAGAAATAAACATTGTCATGCACTCTCTATCTGATTCTTATGGTGATTTCATCAAATCTCTCGGTGTCAGGAGCGAGTTTCCTCTTCATGAGTTACTCAGGGCCCTGTTGCGAGAGGAATCTGACATGATAGCATTTGAGTTTGCTCCAACTTTGTCAGTATTTTACAAGGCAGTTGCTGAAGCAAAAGAAATTCTTAAAAAGTTAGATGAAATAGATGAGGCAGAAGTTATCACTAGGCCATGCAAACGCAAGCGAAGTGAAGTAAATTGTCTAGTGCCTAGCACGGGTAGACAAGGTATGTCATGTGCATTTATAACGGAAACATTTTTAGCATCAGTTTCTACCTATTCTTGGGTAGTGGATACTGGAGCTACTGATCATTTTTGTTATAATTTGCAGGGGTTTAGGCCGACAAGGCAGCTGAAGCATGACGAGATTACCATCTCAATGGGCAGCGGAGAGCGAGTCTCAGCAGTAGCCATTGGAGATTTTACTTTATGCTTTGAAAACAATGTTTTGATTTTGAGAGATGTTTTATATGTGCCGATTTTTTGGCGGAACTTAATTTCAGTTTCCAAGTTATTTAGTGATGGATATTCAGTTATTTTTTACAGTAGAGTTTCTATCATTGGTAATAACGATGTTATCTGTCATGGCAAACTGACTGACTCTCTCTATATGGATTGTATGAATAAATCTTCCGTGAATGTTGCAAACTCATCCAATAATAATAATCATTTAAAGAGAAAGTTTTCTTCCGATGAGGATCAAACATATCTCTGGCACTAGAGACTAGGTCACATCAATCTAAAAAGGATTAAAAGATTAGCATGCGATGGGCTCTTGGATTCTTTTCAAGTGGTACCTCATCAAATCTGTGAATCATGTATAGAGGGAAAGATGACGACCAGGCCTTTTAAGGCAAGTCAGTCTCGAGCAGAGGATGTGTTGGAATTGATCCACTCTGACTTATGTGGACCAATGTCCATGCAAGCTCGTGGAGGTTATGAGTACTTTGCCACATTCATTGACTATTACTCAAGATTCGAATATGTCTATTTGCTTCGCCACTAGTCTGAATGCTTTGAGAAATTCAAAGAGTTTAGGACTGAGGTAGAAAAGAAGCTAGGTAAGACTATCAAGACATTACGATCAGATCGTGGTGGACAATACCTCAGTAAAGAGTTCTTGCAGTACTTGTCAGACAACGGGATTACATCCCAGTGGACAGCACCAGGAACCCCTCAACAAAATGGTGTAGCGAAAAGAAGAAATAGAACTCTCTTGGAAATGGTCAGGTTGATGATGAGTTATGCAAGCTTGCCGATTTCGTTTTGGGGATATGCCTTGGAGACAGCGGCCTACTTGCTTTACCTGGTACCTTCTAAATCAGTTCCTAAAATGCCTCTGGAACTCTGGTATGGGCGAAAGCCATGTTTGAACAGAGTGAGGGTTTGAGGTTGTCCAGCATATGTGCTGACAAGGGAACCTGATAAGTTAGAAAGTCGGTGTAAGTTGATGCTGTTTGTAGGATATCCCAAGCAAACAAAAGGTGGTTACTTCTATTGTCCTGAGAATCAGAAAGTCGTTGTCAGTACCAATGCAAGATTCTTGGAGGACGAATATGTAAGAAACCACAGATCCAAGAGTGAAATTATCCTCCACGAGCTTGAGGATAAGGAAGCAATTCCATCAGGAAAGCCCAGTGTAGTGGTAAATCCACCTGTAACAGGTGAGGCTATACCAACACTGCCACTAATGCAAGGCATGAGACCAACGCATACTGTGCCAACTACTGACACGGTTCAGATGCCTCGTCGCAGTGGGAGGGTTGTCCACCAACCCGAAAGGTATATGTTCGTGGGAGAGTCTTCTGAGTTGATCCCGAAAAACGAACTGGATGATACTGATCCCTGGATATATGGCGAGGCGGTATCTGATAAAGATGCAGACAAATGGCTGATCGCCATGGATTCGGAAATAGAATCCATTACGGCTATGGATGTATACCAAAAAATTGATTTGCCAGATGGCTGTCGAGTCATAGGGTGCAAATGGGTATACAAAAGAAAGAAAGGAGCGAATGGTGAAATTACAGCTTTCAAAGCAAGGCTGGTGGCGAAGGGTTTAGTCAAAAAGAAGGTGTAGACTATGACGAGACCTTATCACCGGTAGCCATGCTTAAGTCCCTTCGTATACTCCTAGCCATAGTAGCTCATAAGGACCTAGAAATCTGGCAGATGGATGTCAAAACCGCATTTTTGAACGGGTACCTTGAAGAAGGTAGGGACATCTATATACAATAGCCAAAAGGTTATTTGCAGAAGGGCGAATAACATTTGGTCTGGAAGCTAAGGAAGTCGCTGTATGGACTTAAACAAGCTTCACGGTCATGGAATCTGCGTTTTGATGAAGTGATTAAAACCTATGGATTTTCACAATGTTCAAACGAGAGTTGCGTGTATCGTCTATGTGTCAGCGGAAGCGTGGTGTTCCTTGCACTTTATGTAGATGATATTCTCCTATTTGGCCACAATGTGGAAGTATTGTCGGGCATAAAGGGGTGGTTATCCGAACAGTTTCATATGAAGAACCTTGGGGAGGGAGGATACATCCTAGGGTTAAAAGTATTGCGGGAGTGCAATAAAAGGATGTTGACCTTGTCTCAAGGATCATATGTGGATAGGATACTTTGATTGCCCATTTCAGCATGCAAACTGCCAAGAAAGGTCTATTCCCCTTCAGACATGGCATATATCTTTCCAAGGATCAGTTTCCGGTGACGCAATGGGAGAAAGATGAAATGAGGAACGTGCCGTATGCATTGGCCGTGGGGAGCCTCATGTATGCAATGCTATGTACGAGGCCAGATATCTGCTTTGCTATAGGCATGGTAGCAAGATACCAGTCTAACCCTGGACAGGCGCATTGGACCGCGGTAAAGCACATACTCAAATACCTGAAAAGGACTAGAGACTATTGTCTCGTCTATCAGTGTGAGGAGTTGTGCCCTGTGGGTTATACTGATTCGGATTTCCAGGCAGACCGAGACGAAAAGAAGTCCACCTCTGGCTATGTGTTTACATTGGGAGGTGGGGCCATATCATGGAGGAGTGCAAAGCAGAAGTGCACTACTGACTCCACCATGGAAGCAGAATATGTGGCAGCTTCTGAAGCTTCAAAAGAAGCAGTATGGTTTCGAAACTTCCTTCGGGAGTTGGACGTGATTCCTAAGCTGCCCAAGACTATCACGGTATATTTTGATAATTCGGGAGCTATGGCTAATTCAAAGTAACCACGAACTCACAGAGCAACAAACACATTGAGAAGAAGTACCATATTATACGAGAAATTGTAGTAAGGGGTGATGTGCTAGTAGAGAAGAATGATTAAAAGAATAATCTAGCGGATCCATTCACAAAAGCTCAGCCTCAGAAAGTCTACGAGATGCATGTACGTAACCCAGGGCTGAGGGCAAAGCCAGCCACGTAGAATGATTGATGTAATAGATAGATTAGTTTAGACGCGTTATACTCTGGAATGCAATTGTATAATGCTTTCAGTATAAGTGGGAGATTGATGGATTTATATACTGAAAGCATTATGATTGGTATATTATGTACAAGGTCGATTGGTTAATATAATGGAGAATCATAAATGTTGTATGTTCATCTCCTGTCTGAATTAACAAACATGTATCGCAAACTTAATTATCCTCTTATCTTGTCGATAGGGAGATCATATGGTGTGTAGTAGATCACGGAAGATAGTATGGATCATTTGACCTAGCGAGATATAAATAGTTATCACAGCTGAGACAGTTCCAGGATAAACTATCGGTGTAGGCTGCAGCATACGCAGTAATAAGCATCTTATCTTGGATGGCTTGGTATGATGGTGTGGGGCACACATTGATAAGGACCTAAGTCCAGATCGATTCTTTTATCTGTCATTAAAAGAATCTAGATTTCGATGGCTTGATGAGATCCTAAGCCTATATGAAGGTACAGAAATATACACAAATTGTGTATCACTTTGAGTTACAATGAAAGGCTCTAGTTGAGCTTGTATATCTGTATCTTGGGTGATAGCAGTTTGTATATGATTGTCTAGTACTGGAACTAGGTAACCACATCTAGTATAGGATGGTGACATTCCCTGAGCAGCTCAAAAGGTTCGTTATGCTAAAGTCCTGCAGGCTGATTTAGTTCAAGCATAAGTGAAAAGGTTTGAGTGGATTGACTCAGGAATATAAGATGTTAATTAATTAAATAGCTTGTCAGAGCTTAAATTAATTAATGAATGTCTGTAACCTTAAATGTGGGGATATACCGAGCCCATGCAACCCGTACCTCAAAACGTGGTAGCAAATAGGTAGGACAATATTGATTCTCTGGTGGAATGAATCAATATTAATTAATTAATTATATTCTGAGTTGAATATGAGAATTAATTAATTGATATGCCTCATTTGCTATTTGCATTCTGGTCCCTGGTATGGCTCATGAAACTCAAGCCCAATAGAAGTCCAGTATTTTACTATAAATAGGCCTTAGTTCCTCAGATCTCAACACAACACAAGATCATAAGTTGTACACAGCAAACCAGTTTTTGGGAGCTGTGGTGATCGACTAGATCTGAGAAACGAGGAGGAAATTATGCTTCTCAATCGGGCAAGGAATTTGAAGGGAATCTTCACCAGATATTCAGATTGAGTTGGTATAGAGATCAGAAGATCAGATCAGGAATATTATCTTCTTTCTTCTCTCTCCTTCTTGTTTTTGAAAATTGCTTACTAATTTTCATAGATTTATTTCCTCAATCTATTAGGAATTAAGTCTTTGTGCGTGGGAAAAGATCAAGAGGTATCTCTGTGCACTCGTTCTTCAGGGTTTCGCAATCCAGGTATTCCGCCATAAACCCCCTTATGCATATTCAATCGGAGCATGCTAGGATTAATCATATGCATAGCAATTTATTTTTGATATTCCAATTAACGATCCTTGGCAAACGGACTTCATGATTCAGTTCACGAATCTCTTCAATTGGTATCAGAGCCAGGTTGAATTAATTGGCTCTATCGGAAAAAATAATATGACCTATGATTTGCATGATAATTATTATTGAATGATTGCATGGGTTTTGGATTGTATGGTTATGCTAAAGTCCTGCAGGCTGATTAAGTTCAAGCATAAGTGAAAAGGTTTGAGTGGATTGACTCAGGAATATAAGATGTTAATTAATTAAATAACTTGTCAGAGCTTAAATTAATTAATGAATGTCTGTAACCTTAAATGTGGGGATATACCGAGCCCATGCAACCCGTACCTCAAAACGTGGTAGCAAATTGGTAGGACAGTATTAATTCTCTGGTGGAATGAATCAATATTAATTAATTAATTATATTCTGGGTTGAATATGAGAATTAATTAATTGATAGGCCTCATTTGCTATTTGCATTCTGGTCCCTGGTCTGGCCTATGAAACTCAAGCCTAATACAAGTCCAGTATTTTCCTATAAATAGGCCTCAGTTTCTCATATCTCAACACACCACAAGATCATAAGTTGCACACAGCAAACCAGGTTTTGGGAGCTGTGGTGATCAACTAGATCTGAGAAACGAGGAGGAAATTTTGCTTCTTAACCGGGCAAGGAATCTGATGGGAATCTTCACCAGATTTTCAGATTGAGTTGGGATACAAATCAAAAGATCAGATCAGGAGGATTATTTTCTTTCTTCTCTCTCCTTTTTTTCGAAAATTGCTTACTAATTTTCATATATTTATTTCCTCAATCTGTTAGGAATTAAATCTTTATCCGTGGGAAAAGATCATGAGGTATCTCCGCGCACTCGTTCTTAAGGGTTTCGCAATCCAGGTATTCCGCATAAACCCCCTTATGCATATTCAATAGGAGCATGCTAGGATTAATCATAGGCATAGCAATTTATTTTTGATATTCCAATTAACGATCTTTGGCAAATGGACTTCGTGATTAAGTTCACGAATCCCTTCAGTAGATGGATGGCTAATAGAATCTGCTTGCAAGAATTTTGAATGCCGTCCGGTTGGCTGAATGGTGACTGCCACTCGGAGATGAATGACAGGCTTCGTAGATTTGATGCCACTCGGACTGAGGCACACAACGGCGAATGACGCCGTCAGCACATCTACGCCAAAGGTAGGGACCCTCCCAATAGTAGAATCTGATGTCGTGCAGAAACTTCTTTTTTGCATATGTAGAAAAGTCCAGTGGAAGTACGCCGGCTACCAAGTAGTTGGCACCAAGGTGTTTTGGACTCGTACGTCTCTCTCAAATCCCTAAGAGCATAGATTTGTTCATCGGGGAATGTCTCTCGGATCCTAATCTGCTGATCATACCCTTCAACTGGTGGCTCGAGTCGTGACAAGTGGTCTGCGATCACATTCTCGCTCCCTTTTCTGTCCTTGATCTCCGTGTCAAACTCTTGTAGCAGCAGTATCCACCTGATCAGTCTTGGCTTGGCATCTTGCTTCGCGAATAGATATCTGATAGTTGCATGGTCAGTGTAGACAATTGTCTTCGAACCTATCAGATAGGACCGAAACTTGTCAAATGCATACACTACTGCGAGCATTTCCTTCTCTGTGGTGGTGTAGTTGCACTGCGCCGGATTCATGCTCTTGCTGGCGTAGTGAATCACATGGAAGAGTCTTCCTTTCAGCTGCCCCAAGACTTCCCCAACAGCGTAGTCACTGGCGTCGCACATCAATGTGAAAGGCTCACCCCAATGTGGCAAAGTCAAGACCGGCGCAGTCACTAACGCCTCTTTCAGTCTCTCGAAGGCCTTCAAGCACTCATCATCGAAGACGAAGGAAACATCCTTCTCCAACAGGTTGCACAATGGCCGAGATATCTTCGAGAAGTCTTTGATGAACCTCCTATAAAACCCAGCGTGGCCGAGAAAGCTCTGAACTTCTTTGAAATTGGCTGGCGGTGGCATCTTCTCAATGGCTGTCACTTTGGCTCGGTCCACCTCCATTCCTTCACCTGATACTCGGTGGCCTAGCACAATTCCTTCTCGCACCATGAAGTGACATTTCTCCCAATTGAGGTATAGGTTTGTCTCGGTACATCTCTCTAGTACAGTAGCCAAATTCTGCAAACAAACATCAAATGAGCTACCGAAAACTGAGAAATCATCCATTAATACCTCCATGACATCTTCGATCAAGTCATGGAAGATTGCCATCATGCATCTCTAGAAAGTTGTTGTTGCGTTGCACAGTCCAAATGGCATCCGTCGGTATGTGAACACTCTGTATGGACAGGTGAATGTGGTCTTGTGCTGGTCCTCCAGTGCAACAGCGATCTGGTTATAACCTGAATAGCCATCAAGAAAACAATAGAAAGGGTAACCAGATAATCTATCCAACATTTGATCAATGAATGGGAGAGGAAAATGATCCTTGCACGTTGCGGCGTTGAGGGCCCGGTAGTCAATGCAGAATCGCCACCCAGTGACAGGTCTTGTTGCAACCTCCTCTCCATCGTCATTTGTTATGATCTGCATCCCCCCTTTCTTGGCTACAACTTGTGTAGGGCTCACCCATTTGCTGTCAGAAATTGGGTAGATCATGCCATGGTCTAGGAGTTTGAGTAGCTCCTTCTTTACGGCTTCCTGCATGATAGGGTTCGGTCGTCGTTGTGCTTGTGCATGTAGAGCGAAGGACTGATCCCTTTGATATCCCCCAAAGTCCATCCAATGGCGGACTTGTATTTCCGTAGGACTCGCAATAATTTTTCCAATTCCCCCTGTGTCAAGTAAGCAGAGACGATCACAGGGTAAGTATCATTAGATTCCAAAAAAATGTACCTAAGGTTTGCCGGGAGCGTCTTGAGTTCCAGAACTAGCGGATCGGAGCTGGATGACTGCTTCTCCAGGCCCACGTCGATCGACGCTCAATCTGCGTCGATCGACGTGAGTAGATTGGTCGCGATCCCTTTTCAACGTCGCGCTGGTTCGGCCGATGAAATCTTCATGTCTGTTTGTTCTCCGTCATCGATCGACGTGATTGCTTAGGCTGCATCAATTGACGTGCCTCTGACGTCGATCGATGTGGTTTGTTTTCCCTATTTCCTTGGCTTGTTCTGGCTGTACCGGCTTGGTAGTTGCTCTCTCTTATTCTCCTTTTCTCGAGTTATCTCTTCGAACACATCCAGCTCCATTACCAGATTCACAATTTCATCATTTGCCTCTTCCAAATTTTTTGATGAAAATAGCGAGTGCTATAGGCAGTTCTCCAGAAACTCCGGATCACTTTTGAGAGAAGCGAATGGAGAGCACATCACCGGGTTAAAGCAATTGATCATATGGCATTATTCTTCGTAGCTCCCTTCATTGTGCTTCTGCATTGCTTCATAGATGGAGAAAGTGACTGACTCGTTGTTAACCCGAAATGTCAGTTTGTCGTCTCGAATATCGATTAGTGCCCCGCCGGTCTTTAGGAACGGTCTTCCCAAAATCAGTGGAATGTTTCTATCTTCTTCCATGTTGAGCACCACGAAATCAGCTGGGATAATGAAGTCTTTCACCTTTACAAGCACATCTTCCACGTTGCCTCTCGGGTAGGACACCGATCGATCGGTCATCTGTAGTGAAATGGTCGTGGGTTTGATGCTTCCGATCTCCAGCCATTTGAAGATTGACAATGTCATCAGATTGATTGATGCTCCAGTTTCACATAGGACTTTCCCAAAGGTCTCCCCTTCGATAACACAAGAAATCGTGAAAGAATCTGGGTCCTCTCTCTTGACTGGCATCTTCTTTTGGATTATGGCGTTGCACTCTTCTAACAGATTGACTGATTCATGTTCCATGAAGGGTTATTTCTGAGAGACCATGTCCTTCAGAAATTTGATGTATCCGAGCATCTCTTGCAGTGCTTCAACCAATGGGATATTGATATGCACCTTCTTCATATTTTCCAGGAAGCGTGCGTACCTTTCGTTCATCTTTGTTTTGGCAAACCACTGCGGATACGGAAGAGGAGGCTTCTTCACAGCCGGGCTGGGGGCCTGCGTTGATTGTCGTGGATCTACGTCGATCGACGTGGATCTCGCGTCGATCAACGTGGACGTGTTGACTGCAGCTTCTTCAACCAGTTCCACGTCCTCGTCATCCTGTGGATCTTTTCCTGCCTGCTTTGGCCCTTCATACGATTTTCCCCCTCTCAGAGTGATGGCGTTCACTTGACTCCTCTGATTCTGATTCTTGGGGTTAATCTAAGTGTTGTTCGGAAGTTTCCCCGACTTGTGCTGGGCTCCAAGGTCATCGGCAATCTGGCTGACCTGGGTTTCTATAATCTGCACGTGCTTCTGCACCTGGTCCACTTTAGTATTCATGCATGAGATTTCTTGCTCCAGTTTGCTCACTTTATCAGTGGACCCCTGCATGAACTTAGCCAAAATTTCCTCGAGATTTGGCTTCTTCTTCTCCACCACTACTCCATCTTGCACCGCAAATCCAGGTGGTGGCTGCTCCGCAGCTTGTGGGTTCGCATAGGAAAATCTAGGATGATTCCTAGTATGATTGTAGTTGTAGGGCCGATTATGCTGCTGGTATCCTCCACGGTAATTATTTTGGTAACCGCCCCTTTGGACAAAATTCACATCGGCACAGTCTCCTTCCAGTGGAGCTTGCACAGGCTCTATTACAACAACTTCCTTTTCTAATTTCAGTGTAGCGAAGTCCTCTCGCATTTTCTTCACTTCGGCTGCCCAATCAGGTTCTTCAGCGGCCCTTTTCTCCACTACTTTCTCAACAGCCTTCACGGGGCGACTTCGACTCGAGGACCAACGTTGATTGTTGTTGGCCATCTTTTGGAAAAATTCCATGGCCTTCTTCCTGCTTTTCATCATGATGGTGTCACCCAGTGTGGTATCTAGCAACTCAACAGTCCTCTCATTGAGCCCTTCGTAGAATGCTTCTGCTTGCTCGCCCGGAGGTAGGCCATGTCCTGGGCAAGATCTCAGTAACTCCTTGTAACGCTCCCACGCTTCATAGAAGCTTTCATCTGGTCTTTGAGCAAACCGGATGATCTCCTTCCTTCTCTGTCTGATGACGTTCAGAGGAAATAAGTTTTCTAGGAATTCATTCCGTAATTCCGTCCATGTACTGATACTTTCTTTGTCCAGTGCAGTAAACCAAGACTGTGCCTTATCCCGCAGAGAGAATGCGAACAGACGCATTCGGATGGCACTCTTGCTGGCCCCTTTGATTTTGACAGTATTGCAGAGCATCAGAAATTTGTCGAGATGTGCATATGGATCCTCAATCTCTCTTCCGCCGAATTGATTTTGTTGCACCATTTGCACCAATCCGGTCTTCAGCTCGAAGTTGTTGGCATTGATGCCAATCCGAAGTCTTTCTCCTTGAACTGAGGTCGATACCGTGTTTACATAGCTTCTTCTTCCTCATCTTCATCTGAGTCCTCGGGCGGATCCTGATCTTCTTCGTCTTCTTCCCTTCGAATATCTTTAAAGAGTGGATTGGGGCGAATGCGCTGATCACTGCTATTTCTAACAGATTACTTATAATAACAGCGGCAAATAAATTTGTAAACCCTAAGGTTATCGATCCAGGGGAATTGTGTGGGGAAACTATCCTATATACTAGCTATGATCCTAAGATTCATTGTTTGAGAGATCCAAAATTAGGGTTTTATAAAAGTAAAGAAAACAATGCAGAAAATTAAAGTAGTTTGGAAAGCAAATTTAAAGGAACACAGATTCTAGGGAAGAATTCATATTGTGGATGATATGTAGGAATCAATTAATTTAACAGGTGGAATACTGCAACAATGCTATATTTCCTTGTTTGGCAAATATAACCTAGATTACTAACTAGTGACTATCTCCGCTCGGTCTCAAAGTACACCAAATTAGTCAATCTGAAAAGCAAATCAGTTCAATTCCTACAGTCTAGTACATCTGTTTGGATAGTGTAGATTGTATCATGCATTCCTATTCCCACTATCAATATTCACCTCTCGGTCCTTCTATCAATAGCTAGACATCTAAATTAATCGTCACCTCTCGGTCCTTGAATTAATCTAGAATTATAGAATAAACATAGGAATCATGAACCTAATTAATTAATCCTAACATGCATCCATAATAATATCAACTCCTAGAACCCGCTAGGGTTTCTAGCCACTCATCGCAGATAGAAATCCAAAAGAAAACATATTAAATTGCATAAACATAAAGAACTTACAAGAAAATAAAAGAGTTTCGTGTTCCCCAAGTCTCCAAACTCTAAAAACTGAATACTATGATGATTGGTACTGAAAATTTGAATTTACATAGGTATTTATAGTGGTGGATGTGTATCCTATCAAATCTAGGGCTAAAGATATGAATAAATCCGTTTTTCCTCGAATTTCTGCTCCAGCAGACAGCCTCGCGTCGATCGTGGCTGATCCACATCGATCGACGTGGCTTCTTGGTCGGCGTCAATCGATGCTGATTGGCGTCTGTCGACGCAGCTTCTCGCCCCTTCTACGCGGTCTCACGATTTTGGCCATAACTTTCTCTCCCGAACTCCGATTGACCCGATTCCAGTTGCGTTGGAGAGCTAACTCAAAGCATCATCCATTGCCATGTGTAAATAGCTCGAATTCCTCTTGTGGAAGAATTCTTCACTGCTACTCTTACACGTCACTGCTTCCGGAACGGATTTCTCGTGAACTTAGGCCTAAAACCCAACAAAAACACCAAAATGCGCATAATACCACCTAATATAGACTCATGCATAGAATATATATATAAACTCAATAAAACTACATAAAATAGTAGAAAATAATATAGATAAGCAAGTAAAATAATGAGCTTATCAACCCCCCAAACTTGAACGTTTGGGTTGTTCCGATTTTTCCTCTCGAGAGTCAGCTGCTGAAGTTGTGGCCTCATGGCTTAGACTTCCTGAAACAATGTTGTTTGCTCCTCCAGGGTCAGAATCTATGGAGGTGGCTAGTCGATCGGCTCGGGTTGGACGATCGGTTGTGGCACATGGTCCGGCGGTGGTACGTTTTCTGCCATTATTTGATCAGTCAAACTTTCTTGCCCCACTTATTTCTTCGAATCTTTCAGCACGTGGCTTCGATTTTTGGGTCGTATTCTAACTGATCATTTCATTTAGCTCTCGTACTCATGCACTACCTGTTTGGCAAAGGAGATAGTGAGTTGAAACTGAAAATAAACCGAAACAAACAAAAATTGAAAAACTAAAAATCTGAAGAACGGATGTGCATCGATCGACGGAGGGTTAGCATCGATCGACGCAGAAATAGAAACGGCATCCATCGATGCGAACTGTATGTTGATCGACGCGAAAACAGAACTTACAAAAAATTAAATAAAATTATGAAAATTACAATAAAACACGTAAAACAAGCACAAAAGCAAATTCATGCACAATAAAACACGTAAAACAACTCAAACATCACCAAAATAGTCAAAGAACAAATAGATAAGTTGGTAAAAATACTAACTTATCACTGCTCCATCTCCTAAGCCCCATCCTCTAATTGGTTTCTTGATACTGGCGCATCTGCACACATGGCACCTGATGCTGCAAATCTCGATACTTCTCTCCCTTATTCTGGCTCTGACTGTGTTATTGTTGATAATGGTGCACGTCTAAATATATTTCATATTGGTTCTTCTCGGATTTTAAATTCTGTAAATCTCTTGGATGTGCTCGTGGTTCCTTCATTAACAAAAAATTTACTCTCTGTTAGTAAACTCACGTCTGATTTTCCAGTTGATGTTCTTTTCTCTGATCATTTCTTTGAAATTCAAAATTGCCACACCAAGGAAGTTCTCGCAAGCGGTCGTCGTAGTGCTGGCCTCTACACCTTGGATCGTCTGCATCCTGCTTTTGTTTCTCAATTACAACATAATGTTTTAAAAGATTCATTTGAGATTTGGCATAGTCATCTTGGTCATGTCTTGTTTAATAGTATTTCTTTACTTAATAAACAACATCGTATTTTTGTTACTTCATGCCTGCCAAAACCATCTCTTTGTATATCTTGTCAAAAAGATAAGAGCTCTCATTTGTCGTTTACTTTGAATGAAAAATGAGCATCTCATGTTTTGGATTTAATACATTGCGATTTATGGGGTCCGGCGCCTGTCACATCCAATGCCTCTTTTTAATATTATGTGATTTTTATTGATGAATTCAGTCGCTTTACATGGTTTTATCCTCTGATTAGAAAGTCGGATTTCTTTGTGATTTTGCAAAAATTTACGTCGCTTGTGGAGAATCTTTTTTCTCGAACTATTAAGAATTTTTAGAGTGATGGTGGCGGTGAATTTATTAGTAATGTTGTTAAGGGATTTTTTCAGTCCAAGGGTGTTCATCATATTATGTCTTGTCCCTATACTCCGTCACAAAATGGTCATGCGGAACGTAAGCACAGGCAGATCACTTAGATCGGCCTTGCCTTACTATTTCACTCTAATCTTCCTTTACACATGTGGGTAGATGCTTTCTCTACGGCAACTTATATTATAACTCGATTGCCCTTTGCAGTTCTTCAGGGTGTGTCGCCCTTTGAGGCACTATTTGGCACGTCTCCGAATTTTGAGAACTTTCATCCATTTGGTTGTCGGGTTTATTCGTGTTTATGTGATTATGCAGCTAACAAGTTCTCTCCTCGCAGCTTGTCGTGCATATTTATTGGATATTCTAATCAGCACAAGGGTTTTTGTTGTCTTGAGCCTTCTACTTCGCGAGTCTATATAACCCGGCATGCTCGCTTCGATGAGTTGTATTTTCCTCTGGCAGGTTCATCTTCTGCGGCCCCCATTGCAAAATTAGATATTTCTGGATTTCTAGAGCTGCAATCTCATTTTCCCTCGCCATCTACACCACAGTTTCAGCTGCAACCAGCCGCACCTTCGACTCCTGCTCCCGGTGCTTCTTGCCCCTACTCTATTTATCCTGATAATCATCAGCCTCTTGCTCCAGCTGCTCCGGTTTCGCCCACGCTTGTTGATCCAATTGGCCATCCCGATCCACCCCAAGCTCCTCCTGGACATCATATGATCACAAGGGCACGTGCTGGGGTTTTCAAGCCGTGGCATCTCGATTATTACGCATGAACTGGTCTTTATGATGCACTTCTCGCTTCCGTCGAGCCTAAGGATTCAAGTCCGCTACAAAGAATCCTCTCTGGCTTGCTGCCATGTCTGAAGAAATGGATGCTCTTCATCGCAATCACTTGGGAGTTAGTCCCGCCGCCTATGGATTCCAATATTTTCGTTTCCAAAAGGGTTTATCGGACCAAGTTTCGCTCTGATGGGTCCGTCGAAAGGCATAAAGCTCGCCTGGTTGCTCAAGGTTTCTCCCAGATTCCCGGCATTGACTTCTCCCACACCTTCAGCCCGTGGACAAGGCTGCCACCGTTCGCGTCGTTCTATCCCTTGCTATCGCAAATGGCTGGCCACTCCATCAATTTGACGTCAAGAACGCATTCTTGAATGTCGTTCTCTTGGTTCCAATGTATATGTCATAGCCTCCCAGTTTTATTGACCCACGCTTTCCTAATCATGTTTGCCTACTAAAGAAAGCTTTTTATGGTCTCAAACAAGCTCCACGTGCGTCGTGAAGGGATTCGCGAACTGAATCACGAAGTCCGTTTGTCAAGGATCGTTAATTGGAATATCAAAATAAATTGCTATGCCTACGAATGATCGTAGCATGCTCCTATTTTATTATGCATAAGAAGGTTTATGCGGAATACCTGGATTGATGAACTCTGAAGAACGAGTGTGCGGAGATTCCCTTTGATCTATCCCACGTACAAAGATTTAATTCCTAAGAGATTGAGGAAATAAATCTTGAGAAAATAAAACAGTTATTTTTTAAAAACAAGGAGAGAGGGAGAAGAAAAATCCTCCTGATCTGATCTTCTGATCTGTATCCCAACTCAATCTGAATATCTGGTGAAGATTCCCTTCAGATTCTTTGCCCGGTTGAGAAGCAGAATTTCCTCCTCGTTCTCAGATCTTAGTCGATCACCACAGCTCCCACAACCTGGTTTGCTGTGTGCAACTTATGATCTTGTGGTGTGTTGAGATCTAAGGAATTGAGGCCTATTTATATGAAAATACTGGACTTCTATTGGGCTTGAGTTTCATGGGCCAGACCAGGGACCAGAATGCAAATAGCAAATAAGGCCTATCAATTAATTAATTCCCATATTCAACCCAGAATATAATTAATTAATTAATATTGATTCATTCCACCAGAGAATCAATACTGTCCTACCTATTTGCTACCACGTTTTGAGGTACGGGTGGCATGGGCTCGGTATATCCCCACATTTAAGGTTACAGACATTCATTAATTAATTTAAGCTCTGACAAGTTATTTAATTAATTAACATCTTATATTCCTGAATCAATCCACTCAAACCTTTTCACTTATGTTTGAACTTAATCAGCCTGCAGGACTTAGCCTAACGAATCTTTTGAGCTGTTCAGGGAATGTCACCATCCTATACTGGATGTGGTTACCTAGTTCCAGTACCAGACAGTCATACACAAACTGCTATTACCCATGATATAGATATACAAGCTTAACTAGAGCCTTTCACTACAACTCAAAGTAATACACAATCTGCATATACTTCTGTACCTTCATATAGGTTTAGGATCTTGTCAAGCCAAAGAGATCTAGATTCTTTTAATGTCCGATAAAAGAATCGATCTCGACTTAGGTCCTTATCAATGTGTGCCCCACACCAGCATACCGAGCCATCCAAGATAAGATGCTTATTACTGCGTATGCTGCAGCCTACACCGACAGTTTATCCTGGAACTGTCTCAGCTGTGATAACTATTTATATCTCACTAGGTCAAATGATCCATAAGATCTTCCGTGATCTTCTACACACCGTATGATCTCCCTATCGATGAGATAAGAGGATAATTGCGTTTGCGACACATGTTTGTTAATTCAGACAGGAGATGAACATACAACATTTATGATTCCCAGTATATTAACCAATCGACCTTGTACATAATATACCAATCATAATGCTTTCAGTATATAAATCCATCACGTGGTTTTAGCAGTTAAACTCGTTTCTCCTCTCCTCAGGTTTTGCTTGCAGTAGGGCGGACACTTCTCTATTTATCTTTTGCCGTGCGACTACTCTACTCTATTTGCTTGTGTACGTCGACGACATAATTCTGACGGGAAATAATTTTGCTCATATTTTAGCATTCATCAAGCCCATGCACACCGAATTTGCTATTAAGGACATGGGTTCACTTAGCTATTTTTGGGTTTGGAGGTCACGTATGCTAAAGTTGGTTTGATTCTTTCTCGGGCTAAATACGCACGCGATATACTTGAACGTTCAGATCTCCTCGATGCACGACCGGTGGTGACTCCCCTACCTGCTGGCCTCACAGTGCCGCAGGATGGTGCAGCTTACGAGAATGTCACGCATTATCGCTCCATTGTTGGTGCTCTTCAATATCTCACCATTACTCGCCCGGATATTGCCTTCGTTGTCAATCTTGCAAGCCAATTTCTGAAGTCTCCCATTGTAGAACACTTCCAGGCTATTAAAAGAATTCTACGGTATGTCAAATATACTCTTTCTCATGGCCTAATCGTTTCTTGCCAGTCCTCCTGTGATTTAGTCCCATATTATGATGCGGATTGGGCTCCATGTATTGATACTCGTCGTTCTACTTATGTGTATGCTATTTTCTTGGTCGAAAATTTGGTTTCTTGGAGTGCGAAGAAAATAACTGACTGTGGCTCACTCAAGTTAAGAGTCTGAGTATCGTGCCATGGTGAATACAGTTGCGGAGATTGTTTGGATAACAACGTCTCCCTAGTTCGTCCGCCTCATCTATTCAGTGACAACAAAAGCTCAATCTTCCTTACTCAAAATCCGATTGCCCACAAGCGAGCAAAACACATTGACATCGACTAGCATTTTGTTCGATAATTGGTTCACGACGGCAAGCTCATCACCGAATTTGTTCCTACCGAGTTGCAGCTCGCTGACATCTTCACCAAAGCTCTTCCGCATCCGCTGTTTGAATTTTTCCGAAGCAAGCTCAGACTCGAAGCTGTTCGGATGCCTTCGCTTGAGGGGGATGATAGAATATTAGATACATATCTTTTAATTATATTTTGTATCTAGGATTTTCTTATTCATGCATATCTCGTAGATATGTTTATATCTTTTTGTACTCTATTTAAACATTTCAATAAAGTTTTATTCGTTGCGGAAAATCCTATCATTCATGATCTCTCCTAGAGCAATCCAATCGGATCGATATTTAGTAAGGGACTCCGCATGCACATCAAGAGTTCTTGTAAATAATTATATTAATATCAATATGATAAATTTAGGTGAATATTAATTTATTCACAATAATTGATGTTCAAGGTTATAAACATAACATTTGTAATATTATAATAATAATAATAATATTAATGGGCTTCAATCCTAAATAACTATCTCGTTTTAACAATGAATGTTGGAAATTCGGGGTTAATTGAGTAAATTCCCCGTGATAAATATTTAATTTTGTCGTAATTAAATATTTTTGTGGTACATATATATTATCAAATCCGAATTTCGGTGAGTGAGAAATTAAACCACAAGTTGGCATATTATGGTGTATGAGATAATTAAACTTGTGTTTAATTAATGTCCCAAGTTGATACAAGTTGAGACTTGTATGCGTGTAACAATAAGTGTGCATTGGTGGTACATGTTAGTGTTAACATCGACTGATTGTTAAGTTTGTCGGATGTTTAACAAACGTAACCATCACGAGCACTTAATATTTAGTTTGTAACGTCACGACATTAGTGACGAGAGACGTAACCATCGACACCATAATGCTCGGTTGGTAACTGTTGATCGTATTTAATTATCGATCGTAACCCCCTGGGTGGACATGTTTATAAATAGGCATGCATAGGAGTTGTCTCTGGTGGCTAGACATTGAACATACGTGTTTCCCGTCACTAGACAAGAGACAAGCTCACGTAGCCAGATATACTGTATCTTTAGTCCCATATTGCTGCATCTTTTTTGTTGCTCTTCTGCAACTCAGTTTCGCCTCTATTAGTTAGCCGGAGCCTTTGCAATTTGCGGTGCTGCCTCGTAAAGGACGAAGCCGTTTTACCTTTGGGGACAAACTGTCGTTAGACGAGCACTACGTCGGCGAATTTGTCTTGCGGGAAGAGGGCTTCCTCGACTCGGCTGGGATTTATCCCTTTTTATTTTCTTTTATTTATTTAATTTCATTGTATTTCAATTGTTCTCGTACTAGCAGTACTTGTAGATATAGTTGTAAAAACTTGCTGTACTAAACATAATAACGTGCAGTGTTCTCAGTCCTTCTCTACAGATCTTGTAACCAACAATCGCAAGACAATTTATATACTTCTCAAGATCGAGGATGGCTGATCACACTCTCAATGGTGGTGGTGGAAGCAACTCCAATAATGGTCCCAAGCTCTCTCCAAATGCCCAAGCTAAAAAGCCTTTCAAATTTGTTTGAATGGACTTCAAGAAATGGCACCAAAAGAGATTTACTATCTCACCATGCTTGGGTTCATACTACTTCAAAGAGAATACGTAGTCATGTTTCAATGATGAACCCTACAACAATCGAATGATTGTTTTGATGTTTAATCTAACATTGATTATTGCTCTTTGTATTTTTGTGGAAAAAAATTTAATTTTGACATGTTCCTTGTGTAGGATGATGTCAATGTTGTGAAATTGAAGTGGTAACAAGTGCTCTACTCATGTTCAAGATTGAATTTGGGGCTTGTGTGTGTTCTTCCAATGTCTCTTGCAATCGTGCAATTGTGGGAACTTGTGGGATGATGAGTCCATCATCTCCCCAAAGTTTAAAATGATGAATGGAGAAGGTGGATGGTGAAGAACAGAAGTTGTGATTGTTTTGATTTTATTTTCCTCCATGTTGTCAAAATTTTTATTTTGATAGTTTGGTAGATTCATAGTGAATGATCTATTGTAATGTAATTCCAAACACTATGAAAGAGGGGAAAATGTTGGCACGAAAATATATGTCGTGGCCATGTACCTTGAGTACAAAATAGTAGACTCTCGGTCGGTCATGAAACAAGTGCATTATGCATTGTGTTTATGTCGAAGGGATGGTCTTACCGAATGAGTTCACTATTGTGGTGATGATTGAATCCTTTGTGGTAGGATTTCAAGAGCTAACTTTTGCATTAAGCATATGTTTGACTCTTGATGGTGTTATTGTCAAACTTCAAATTGAAGAGGACAATAAGAATGGTAATCCTAAATTCTTGGTTGAATAGGATGCTAAAGCCAATTTTGTTAGGGCATGATATTTGTCTAACAAATGTAAAAGGCTTAATGTTGAGAACAATGGCAAAAGACCTTTTGGGTGAGCTTAAGTTCAAGTAGCATTGCTGCAATTGAGGCAAGTGTTGTCACATATCTAGCAAGTGCACTAAGCCAAGCAAATTGCAAAGGCAATGTTGTTGTACAAGTTGCAACAAATGAGAAGACTTATGTGTTAGTCTTGTGCTTTTAATTTTCTTGTAATAAAGTTATTACTTTATCAAGAAAATAAAAGTTGTTGCCAAAGAAAGTATGATGCAAATTGTTGTATCAATTCTTTGTTAAGGTGTTGGAAAAAATGCTCACAATATTGTGAAGTGAAAACTTAATCAATTGATTAAGAAATTATGAGCATTAAAATACCCTTTTGTTTTGCTTGGTATGTCTATATTTTAAGACATGACTAAGAGAATTGACCAAGTACAATGTGGTGAAGAATTATAAATATTTCAATTAAATTGCTAAATGTGATATTGAGCATAATTCTTCATGTAGTAATACTTGAAGAATTAAAATGTGAAATTGATCATGCAATTTTATTTGAATATTATTCAATTCTTTGTGGTGAAAAGGTGTATTGAAACACCTTTTGAACTATGAAAGAGCTTCAAGCTCTAGGTGATCAAATTAAACACAATATGGGGATTATTGTTGTGATAATGCCAAAATAATAATATTTGTGGCATTATGAAATAATTCACTATAAGGTGAATTTGTAAATGTCTACTTTTAGACATAGTAATCTCTTTTGTACATAGTCAATGCATATTTGATGAGCTAAAGAATGCAAGTTTCTTGCTCAAAGATGATTAACTAATGTAAATTGAGATGATGTATTATGACATGGTAAATAACATCTTAATTTGTTATAATGTCATGAGGTTATATTTATTTACTTGGCTAGATAAATATAAAATATAACCGAAGCGGTCGCAATATTGAGTTTAAACCTCTAAAGTTGAGTACTAGACTTGAATGTTAGTACTAAAAAAAGGTTTAAAGAATGAGATCATATTGCTAAAGGGAATGTGATTGAAATCCACATTATGAATGAGTGTAGTGGATACCCAACCTAGATGATTGGAGATCCCAAGAACTAGGTTCAATGAGACAACTAAACTACACAAGTTCGATTGATAACACTGACAAGATAATGTCTTTTCTAGTGGTGATGCCTTGGAAAATGACTTATCTACCCTTCCCTAAAGATAGCAAGTGAGGTGTTATGAGCCTGCATGTGGTATAGGTTAAGTCCTAAGTGACTTTTAATGACTCCTGAAAACCTCGTGATGGTTGAGCTAGGCAGGAATGCTCGGAATAGGAGGTCACCTATATAAGTGGAAGTGGGGGCCATTTCACATGAACACTTATGAATCCAAAGGGAGTGTCCATGGCCTGTAATGGAACCAAACGTGAGAAAGAATAGAGGTTGAAATGTTAATGTTTCAATATTGTTGTCTCGGTACACGCGATGGAGGATTAGTTCAAGGTATTCTTACCACTAAGCCGCCAGTGTGCCCGATGACAGTGAAGATGAACGGTTCAAAGCCATAAGCTACCGGTTCAGGTGCATTAACAGTTCTCAAAACTGAGTTGGCTTTGCATTCATGCATTTTAGGCATTTCCACTCAGGGGGAGATTGTTGGAAATTCGGGGTTAATTGAGTAAATTCCCCGTGATAAATATTTAATTTTGTCGTAATTAAATATTTTTGTGGTACATATATATTCTCAAATCCGAATTTCGGTGAGTGAGAAATTAAACCACAAGTTGGCATATTATGGTGTATGATATAATTAAACTTGTGTTTAATTAATGTCCCAAGTTGATACAAGTTGAGACTTGTATGTGTGTAACAATAATTGTGCATTGGTGGTACATGTTAGTGTTAACATGGACTGATTGTTAAGTCTATCGGATGTTTAACAAACATCGAGATTAACATTTGTATTGTGCATGCACACGTAGTTGACTCAGTCAACGTGGTAGTTACAACATGTGGGGACAAGAATATTATGTGCTCGATAATTTGCGACATAGTTCGTAATTATCGTATTAATGATGTCGGTTTGTAACCAACAAGACAATGATGACGTTGAAACGTCTCGATATTAAGTGTCAAAACGTAACCATCACGAGCACTTAATATTTGGTTTGTAACGTCACGATATTAGTGACGAGAGACGTAACCGTCGACACCATAATGCTCGGTTTGTAACCGTTGATCGTATTTAATTATCGATCGTAACCCCCTGGGTGGACATGTTTATAAATAGGCATGCATAGGAGTTGTCTCTGGTGGCTAGACATTGAACATACGTGTTTCCCGTCACCAGACAAGAGACAAGCTCACGTAGCCAGATATACTGCATCTTTAGTCCCATATTGCTGCATCTTTTTTGTTGCTCTTCTGCAACTCAGTTTCGCCTCTATTAGTTTGCCGGAGCCTTTGCGATTTGCGGTGCTGCCTCGTAAAGGACGAAGTCGTTTTACCTTTAGGGACAAACCACCGTTAGACGAGCACTACATCGGCGAATTTGTCTTGCGGGAAGAGGGCTTTCTCGACTCGGCTGGGATTTATCCCTTTTTATTTTCTTTTATTTATTTAATTTCATTGTATTTCAATTGTTCTCGTACTAGCAGTACTTGCAGATATAGTTATAAAAACTTGCTGTACTAAACATAATAACGTGCAGTGTTCTCAGTCCTTCTCTACAGATCTTGTAACCAACAATGAAAACGTTTGAATTTTTACGAAATTACTCAAATGCCAATAAATCATAAGAGTGAAGAAAAAGAGGTAGATCCGATTAAAAGAGCCGACATAAGATGATAGAAAGATAAAAAAAAGTAAGAAGTCATAGGTAAAAACATGACACGAAAACATTGATACAAGTGGAATGGAAGTGATGAAGGGGACATGATAAGGAATGAAAAATGATTAAATATAATCTTCATAGTTTATGATTTAATCCAAAACCAAAAAATGTGTGCCCTACCAATCCATCCTATTGTCTCTCCAATTCCATTGCATTATAGTTTTTCAACATAACCCTAATTGCTTGTTTGCTTAGTGCTTACCTTCCCATTTTACATTGGCTCATTCTCATCTCCAATTCACCAATCAAATTCACTATATTTAATCCAACAATGGTTGGTGACACACATAGGGTAGTTTGTCGCTCAGGTAAATGTCCCTGCTCCGGATATAGTGGTGAAAATACCTTATTTAATCGAAAGATCATGGATTCGAGAGTTTAAATTAATGCATATTCATAATAATTATGAAATGTAGAATTTTCATTAACCATCAATATTGCCCTAAGCTATTGTAATTATAAAATATGTCCCATTTTTATTACTAAATTGATTGCACTTTACTTGTTTTATCGCTTGTTTTTTATTTTTTTTAAGTTTCATATTTTTCAAATTAATATTTGGCGAATAGAAATTCAAGATGGTATTCCTTTCGTTCATGAACTTTTTCATATTATAAAGCTAGCTTTAAAGTAAAATTGAGTTTTAATTTACTACCATTAATAGGCCACCAAAATTAAGAGATATTCTAATGAAGATGAAAAGTTGAAAGAAAAAGATACCGACATGTGGACTGAAATCGCTAGAAAGTTGAAGTAGAAAATTAATGAACATTGAAACTAAAATGAATATTGAATATCTTTCACATTATAAATTGATAAATGCTATAAATAATTTAGGATGCAATTGATTGTCATTAATAGTGTTATTTTTCTTTTTATTTTTTGAGCAAAGTCATTGGTAGTTAATAACAAAGTTGTTGGTTGGTGCGAATTTGAGACATTTAAGAATTATTATAAATATTTTATGACACAAAATGTTCGTGAATAGTTTGAGATATAATATATAATCTAGCTATTTAAGAAAAATCAAGATTAAAAAATATATAATTATCAATCCAGAATTAAAAAAAAATAAGTTATCGCATGTGATAGTTAAAAAATGCCAATTGAAGAACCCTAACATAATGCATTTAAATTCTTATTAACTTAATATATTGAAAAACAACATATAAATTATGAAAGAAATCGAAATTTAAATGGATGGAATTCGAATAATATATAATAAAAAAGAGATGGGAATATTATGGAGGGGAAAATAAAGTTGGCCATACGTGTTGAAAGAAGCAAGAAAGTAATCAACTTTAAGAGTAAAAAAATGCAAAATAATTAAATAAAAGTATTTTATCCCTAATAATGAGGAGGAATTAAGCATGAACACTTGTTTAATAGTGGTCGGTTTCTTCCCTTCTAGAAAGCAAAATGTAATCAAAGATTAGGTTTTCACCCACAAATAGCTAGGGGCTAAATCTTACATCAAAATTAAAGTACAAACAAATCTGATGAAATTGAGTGCAAAATCTACACATGATTATTGCACTTCAAAAAATTTTAATCTTAACTGCAAATCTTGATTGGGGACATTGATAGGGATCCCTTTGAGGTTACCATGCTTTCTTGTCTACTACTATCTCTTTTCTTTTATTTTTTTTTCACATTTGTGGCCCCGATTTTTGTTTGAAAATTAGAAGCCATGAGGAATGGAGATGAAGATTTATATCTAGATTTGTTTTGAGAACAAGGGTTTTTCTTTTGCTCAACTTTTTGGGTGAAAAAATAAGCATTAAGGGCTTTAAGGTAATAACCTAGCATGTTCAAATTGTACCTTTGCACATTTTTAATATGGTTTTCATGATATTGGTTTTATATATATATGAATATAAATATATATATATATATATATATATATATATTATTAATAGAAACACATTAATTTAAATTCACATATCTAGATGTTCTCAAAAAACTTGAACATGTGACCTTTTGATTTAGACAAAGTATTTTTATCATTATACCTGAGTAGAAGACGATTCTCGACATTTTCAGAGAACTTTAATGGAGTCATTTGATGATTTCCTATTTTTTTTCACCATGAGCTACTAATTGTCCCCAATAAAGAGACTGCAATAGAAAAGCAACAAATACATGTTTGTATGTGCAAAAAGAAATATAATCCTATTCTTCTTCATACCTTTCCACCTGAACTCCCACTAGAGGACACAAGAAACTCACTCCCAAACACTTTTCCACTTAAAAAAAAAAAGAAAAAAAAACTTTTCAAGAATACAACACCAAAGCAACATACCCACCTAACAAAATATTCATGAAGATCATGAGAAAAGTTGCTAGGTTTCAAATAAGTGTGCATCAAGATTTAATCTTTGTGCATAATATAATATTGGGGGTGTGAGAAGTTGAGTGTATATGTATTCCCACAGCCAGAAACAAAGGTGGGAGACAAAAACATTAGAGCTGAAAGATTTGGGAAAGAATAAACTATTTGCACACTGAGTAAAAAGTTTTTCTTTTTCTTTTTTTTTTTTTAAATTTTTTTTTATTGTTGAGTTGATTTAAGATTGATAGCCATCAGTCTCTCTCTCTTGCCATCATCTTTATTTCATGGGAATATTACTAATTTGTTGCTGATTTGGGACCATATATTTTGTGCTTTCAAAGGACAGAATAATATCTCTGCTCTCAACCATACTGTATCAACCTCGATTGCCCACCCAAATTCGCAAGAATATTTCAAGGGAAAAAAAAGATTAAAAGAGGTTTGGTGATTGGCTAATTTGGACCAAGAAAAGAAGAGATTTGAGGATAATGATGAGGATTTTTTTTAAATAATTTTTTTTTTTTGGAGTTGGGAACGTGTTTGTTTAAAGTGAAGAAGTGAGTATATATCATGTGGTCCATGTGTTGGGAAGGAAGGCCTCAAGGTAATGGGGTGTATTTAGCTAGGCACTAGGCGGAGGCTCGATAAATTTAGGTCCCGAATGAATATTAAAACACGCATTGGTTGGTTGATGTTCACGTGCCGTATGGACCTGTTTGTGAGCCATGCTCGATCAAACAAAATCCCTCAGTCCCTCTCATCCAATCTGCTGTTTGGATACGCGATGTTTCCTTTGACATAAACTATGATTTCAATTATTTCTTCTTCTTTTTATTTTTATTTTCCATTAATAAATGGAATTACAGCCTACTGACAGCCTGAATATTTAAAAAATAAAGTTTGTTAACATTCCTTAAATGGCAATATTATCATCCTTAGCTTTGGTAAAATAAAATGAGGTTTGGATATGGAAAGGTGAAAATCTTGAAGCAACTGTGCATAAAAAGCAAACAAGATCTATGAAAATCTCTCTCTCTCTCTCTCAACTATCTTTGTGATCCATCCAAGTAGGCAGTCTTCATACGGATTCTTAACACTGAAGATATAGGTTGACTCTGCCCCAAACACAGAGTCTTTAAATCCCCCCCTCTTCCTCAAACTCTTGCAGCCCACAAACACACAACACTTTTGCTTTTACTTAGGAAAACAAATATACATCACACATATATTCCATTCCTCTAAATTCATATATTTTTTTTTAAAACAAAGATTTTTCCTTGGACTTTCTAGAAGCCAAAGAGAAACATGAGACACCCCTCAAAATCCATGTCCTTTCTCAAACAAAATAATATTCTTTTGTTGTTGTTATGCTCATGCTGCATGGTGTTTCTCTCCCTCTCCCTCTCCTTCTCCCTCCCTCTCCCATCATCATCTTCTCTCCTGGCGATCCAACTCCACGGCCATTTCAGCTTCGAGGGGAATGAGTTTGCGGCGAGGGACTTCGGCAACCAGTTTCACTACCTGCCGTGGGCAGTTCTCCACCCCAAGAAAGTGTCTGACATCGCCGCCACCATGAAGCACGTGTGGCAGATGGGCCCGGCGTCTGGGCTGACTGTGGCTGCTAGAGGCCACGGCCACTCGCTCATGGGGCAAGCGCAGGCGCCGCAGGGGCTCGTCATCAATATGGAAGCCCTCGGCGGCCAAGAAATGCAGGTGCATAAGGGGAAATCGCCTTATGTTGATACCCCTGCTGGAGAGCTGTGGATCAACGTGCTGCATGAGTGCCTTAAACATGGCTTGGCTCCCAAATCTTGGACGGACTACCTCCATCTCACCGTCGGAGGGACTTTGTCCAACGCCGGGATTAGTGGCCAGGCGTTCAGACATGGCCCTCAAATCAGTAATGTCCACCAGCTTGAGGTCATCACAGGTTTGTAAATCAACATGATCATACAACATATAGAAACACAAAGGATGGTGTGACTAATATGGATGGGATGCAGGAAAAGGAGAAGTGGTGGTCTGTTCAGAGGAGAAGAATGCTGACCTCTTCCATGGAGTTCTTGGTGGACTAGGCCAGTTTGGTATAATAACCAGAGCAAGAATCTCTCTAGAGCCAGCACCAAAGATGGTAAACATTCTCAAATTTTATCACCCCCTGCAAGATTTTCAAGATATCAAAAACAGGATGATAAACTAACTAGTTTTGAACCATAAACAGGTGAAATGGATTCGAGTCCTATATTCAGACTTCTCCACCTTTGCAAGAGACCAGGAGCGTCTGATATCAGCAGACAACACATTCGATTACATCGAAGGCCTTGTGATCAAGAACCGGACCGGTCTGATCAACAACTGGAGATCATCATTCAACCCACAAGATCCAGAGCAGGCCAAACACTTTGTATCAGATGGAAGGACACTCTTTTGCTTGGAATTGACGAAGAACTTCAATCCTGGTGAAGAGGCTAGCATAGATAAGGTTAGATATAAGATTGAAAAAAACTCATCTTTCACCATTACTGCTGTGCAGTGACAAGAAACGTTTCCTGATAAACAAAATTCTGCTCTCTTTCTTTCTACCTATGCAGGAAATTAAGTCGTTATTATCTGAATTAAGCTACATCCCATCAACACTGTTTGTTACAGAAGTTTCATATCTGGAATTCTTGGACAGGGTCCATGCAGCAGAGCTCAAACTAAGATCAATAGGTATGTGGGATCTCCCACACCCATGGCTCAATCTACTCGTCCCACGCAGTAAAATCCACAGCTTCGCCGACGGCGTTTTCGGCAACATTTTAACCCACACCAACAACGGCCCTGTTCTCATATACCCAGTAAACAAATCAAAGTAATTACCTTTCTTTACCTTCACTAATTCCCATTCAGGCATTTCGTCGAACAGTTCTTACCCATTAACAAATATCGTATCTTGTTCTTCCACAGATGGGACAACCGAACTTCATTCGTGACGCCAGATGAAGACATATTCTACCTCGTGGCGTTCCTCTCCCACGCAGCTCCGTCATCCGCAGAAAACGAGGGTTTACAGCATCTGCTGAATCTGAACAAGAGAATCTTGAATTTCTGCGAATCGGCCGGGTTGGGAGTGAAACAGTATCTGCCTCACTACAGCACGCAGGAGGAATGGCGGGCCCATTTCGGGCCGCGGTGGGAGATTTTTGCGCAGAGGAAATCGGCATACGATCCTCTGGCAATTCTCGCTCCTGGCCAAAGGATTTTCCAGAAATCAATATCGATTTTATGACAGAAACCAAAGTTTGAAACGATGATAGAATCTGGAGGCAGAGAGATAATTCAGCTTTAACAAGAAAAAGCTGAATTTGGGAATTATTGTATTTATTATTTAGACATATATTATTATTATTACTATTAATTAATTATTTATGTTCAATATTTTTTTTACCTTCCCAGATCTCAGAAAAAAAAATGTAAAAAGTATGAAGGGGAGTAGCTTGGATATATTATTCTATTTATTAACATTAAAAAAAAAATATTTGATTTATTCTTATCATTATTGTTGTATTTTTACATTTTTTAAAAAAATTTTGTAAATGACTCTTCAGAAGCGTTTAAATGGATAAGATAAAAACCAAGCAAAATCAACTAACAAAATGATTTCTTAATGCTCAATTATTAATTGATACTAACTCTTGCTTTGAAAAATTATTTATTGTATATATAATATAAGCCGAAAATAAACTACGAAGAATTGTTTGACTGGGTTTTCATATATAAGAAAAAATATATATTGTTGCCAAATTATTATACATGGACAGAGACACTATATAATACTTGTCCACACTTATGATATGACCTAGATTTCATCCAAAACTAAGGAAATTAGTTGTTTAATATGATTTCTTTAACTGTTTAGTTGGATTATTTTATTGAAACATTATTAGCATGGTTTGTGAGTAACTTTCAATTTGTTGAGAGATTGTTAAAAGGATTATAAATTGGTCGATTCTTATTATAATAATAACAATAAAATAATCAATTGATCGTTTGGATGGTAAATCAACCAATTATTGTGATGATTCCGTCGATTTCTTTAACAAATCAATTAGTTTTTATATTCTCAATCTTCGAATTATCCACATTCAATCGATTCCTAAAATATGAAAATAAAACCAATCGATTACATTCATTTTATAAAATAAGATGTGCAAAATGATTTAGCATATTTATTTTCCTTTTTCTTAAAGTGATTGATAATGTCACTCGAAGATATGAAGTTCTTGTTTCAAAAGTCGGATCCATTAAAAAATTAATTTTGCCAACTCTTAAAAAAAAATTTGTCCATGTGATTTGTGTTTAAGATATTCAAATAAATATCTGATCTTCATCAAAATAATTATCTTTTCTTTAAACTATCAATAGAATAAAGTGTATAATAAGCCCAGAGTCCATATTTTTAAAATACATAAAGAAAAACAATTTACTATGTAGCTATCAAAATAGAATTAATAAGCAAGATATCTGAGTTCTAATAAGTTTATGATGGTGGTGTAGACCGTACCTACACCACCACCGGAGGTGTAATCTATGACTCAACTCGACTCGTATCTTAATTCGACTCGATTTGATTATATATAATATAATTAGTTTAAGAATTTTCTTCTCAATATTAAAATAATAGTATAGAGAAGATCACATATTTTATAGTCTTGTAAATTATAAATCAGTCCGTAAAAAAAAAAAAATCAGAGTTACATAAATGTTATTCAATTGTTTGGATTAAAAATTGGATGATTAATTATTGCAACGAATCAATTGATTTCTTTAACGAATCTTCAGCATAAAAATGAGTCGATTATTTTCAGTCTAAGTTAAAATATTTCAGATCGATTGAAGAATTGGGCCTGCACCAATTTATCATAGTGAAAATTTCATCTCCTTACAAGCTGATTTTAATGGGAGAAATTAAATAAGATCTTAACTTGGTATTAAAGCCAACCCAATTCGATGATGGGTTCCCCATAAAAGCTCCACCTTGTGTGTGAAAGGGTGTTAAAATATCCGATGATGAGATTCCTATGAAGCTCCACATTGCGCGTGAGGAGTGCATGCTAATTATGATAAAAGTCTCATATCCTTACAAGTCGGTTTTGTAGCGAGAAAATGAAATATTAACAATTTTTATCCACAAATCAATCGATTCTTGAAGTATGAAGATGAGAATCAACCGATTTTATCCATCTGACGAAGCAAAATCCAAGAGACTATATCTCACTAGTTTTTGTCAAAAACATAAACATCAATTTAGCTAAATTAATGAATTAATAATCAAAATGATCCACGTAAAGAAACAACAAAATCTATGCATTTGAAAGAAAACTAAATCTGACAGCAAAAAATGTAGTACAATTGCTATAACTACACAGAAAGCTCTTCCATTCTCATCCCACTAAACAAAACAACTGATTCAGAAACCAAAAACAATAATATAAAAATAAGATCACGATAAGAAATCTCAATAAAACCCTAATAAAATTATGAAGATGGAAGCCTAGAAGATTCTGCATGCGATACTAAAAAAAGTAGAGATGATTCTTTACAGTGTTGGATGATGTCCGAAAGCAGAGGGTAGGACAGACAGCATACAAATAAAGATCAAAAGACATGTCAGCAAGCCTAGTGTTTACCTGTGATCTAGGATTCTTGTCTTCATGCACACACTCTCTCTCTCTGTGTTGCTTTTATGCTGACAGAAGAAGAATAAAGCAAGATGTTGGTGAAGTGGGAACCGAAGACAAAGTCAAGAAACTCTCGAAACCATACCAATTCATGGTCTTTTTTAGTTTTTTATGATTGCCAACTTGAAAAATATGAATGGCCAACACTAATTATTCAGTGGTGTAATAATACATCACATTCCATATTAGGCCATCATACTGATCTCGTTGGTTGAAAGTAGATGAGCTGAGCTTCATCATCACCACTGCATTGACGAATAGAGTTCAAACCAGTTTTATTTTATCAGAGGAAATTTAAAAAGCATATTACCTCAACCACTTTTGTCAAAAGCAATGGTTTCAAATGCAAGAGCACTAGTTAGGACCAAATGACCTGCAGTGTAAAGTGGACCTATTTTTAAAAGATTCGGTATCGAAACCGGGACCGGTGCAAAAGAAGTACGGACAATGAGAAAGAGTGGTTACACTTGATTATCCAAGTGTTTCTTGGGCTGCACCATTGCTTCCACATCATCAACAGCTTTTGTCTCTTGCAATGCACCAATGCTTGCTTGGGTAGAGCATAAAGCCGAATATTCACTAATTTGTTTGATAACCTCTTTCCCAGCAATCTAATCAACTTTCTCATCTCTGCTACACAGCTAAATAAAAGTTTCTTATTGCTCTATCATTACACCTTTGTTGAAGATATTCTCAATAAAGTTTGTTGAGATTGGAGGGCTATATTGCATTCAGATTATAAATGTGAGATGAAAAATAAATTACAAAAGATTTATGTGGTTCAACAATAGCTTGCGTCCACGAGAATAATGATGAGCGATTTCTTTATTATGTTTTTGGTTCACAGGATCAATGACGGATCTAAATGGGGGCTATGAGGGCTGAAGATCTTTTTCGTTTTCATTGTGTAGTGATCCAAATTTTATGAAATAGCCCTCCTTGCAAATAAAAAAATTGGATTGAAGATAAGGAAGAACAGAGTACGAGGGGATGAGAACGAGGATAAATCAAGATAATTTTTTTTCCATTATACTCAACATTGTATACAACCTCCTACATTAAATTTCTAGATTCACCACTGCACATGATTACGACACAAAACACAAAGTATTTAAATAACCCTATATGGTGCAATGGACCCCACATGCTTATCGAGACTTCCCGATGGTTAGATGATGCTATGCTCTTGCTCCGCTCCATAATCATCTGCCTTCCAGTTGTTAGATAATCTCGTATCTTCCAAAATATATTTTCGATACCTTTAGTTTTTTTTTATATCTTTAGCCTTAAGATATCTTTTAAATTTCAAATAGTTTTTCTATTCCTAGTTGATTTAGATTTCTAGTTTATGTTAGTCTTGAAGGGATTTTTACTTTACAAAATGAATTGCATAAATCCGACTTGTCATGGAATCGATTATTGGATATCGAAATAAATTGCTATGCCTATGAATGATCCTATGATACTCCTATTAGAATTTAATGCACAAGAACAAATTTGCAGAATACCTGGAATTAAATAAATCAGAACTTGTGCGCAGGTATTAGGTATTTGAATCCTTGTTGCATAGAAAGGTTCAATCATGAAATAATCATAATTAAATCTCTAGTTTTCTTATTGAATAAAATTGAAAATTAGGAAGAAAAGAATAAGAAAGATCCTCCAGATCTGGTCTTCTGATCTGTATCCTCGCTCGTATGAGGATATCTGGTAAAGATTCCTTCCGGATATTGCACCGTTCGAGAAGCAGAATTTCCTTCCCTTTCTCAGATGTTCAGCTCCCAAATTATAGTATGCTGATCAACAACTTATGAACATGTATTGTGAGGATCTGAGGGGGTATTTATAAGAGAATTCTAATCCCTAATGGGCTTGAGCTTTTCATGGGCTAGACGAGGAACCAGTATGCAAATAATAAAAAAGGCCTCTAAATTAATTCTCATATTCAATTGATGTGGAAATTAATTGACAAGCATACAATTCCCTCTCAAGAATAAAAATATCGAATCCACTACTCTATTCGCCCGCTTATCACTACTGGTTACTAATGAGATCTATTATATCCAAGCGTAATATAATCGTTGAGTTTAGTTTCAAGTATAGGTAATAGTAAAATAGCTAAAGTAGACTAACCATTTAACTACGAAAGCAATCAAATCAACCAAACATTTCTCCGACAACAACAATAAATTCACCAACAAAACATAATCTCATCAACAATACAAAGTAAGAACTCCAAGGAATAGAATCAATCTGAGGAAATTAGGATATTAGAATGAACATAGCAATGGACACATAAATGGAAAATTGAATCTAGGTAAACCAACTTTCATTCCAATTGAGTTGATCAATCCAAACAACAATGATAAACCCCCTTTGCATCGGCGAGAAAATCGTAGATGACTTAGACTTATCAAATTGCTACGTTATATAAAACTAAGTCACTCTCAATAGAACGTGGATTCGCGACCTATGAGCATTCACTTCTCGCTAGAGTTGATCTATACTCACATACATCAAACTTATCATGACGTCTAAGGTTGCGTGTTGGCTACAACCTATTCGTCAATCTATCAAACACTTGGGATAGGCCTACAATGATTGAATTGAATAAAGATCAAGTTTGATGTAAACCACAATTGGAAAGTAAACAAAGCATTCAACTAATCCACAATATCCATTACATAGTTCAATCCAACATCCTCAAAGGGTTTAGCTACTCATACCTTGAATGTGATCAAATTAAATTACAAAATGAGAAATTGCCATTACAAGGTAATGAGAGAGATAAACTTCCTCGATTGTTGACTTCTAAGCCTCAATCATCACCTTCCTCTTCAAATCCTCTTTGATTAGGTGGATCAAGCCTTAATTCTCGTGTATATTCATATTTTGAAAGGTTTGGAAGTGTTTCAAACTCAATAACCACCAAAAGTCCCGAGCCATCTCTGATTTCATCCTTTATAGTTAGAGTTAGTCGCAGATCAGAGTACGTGCAATGTGCAGCGGAAGTATAAGAACAGTTTTATGCATTCTTAAACGTGGCAGTTCAATTTTAAATCATAGTTTTAAAGCGACAGTTTGTGTTAGCCAACAGTTAGTTATACAGTTTACAATTATACGCTTCAACACTTTAGAGAAGTGTTGAGGGTTTCAAAGCACAGTTAGACACTGAGTAAAGCAAGAAATAAACGAAAACTGTAAATGAGTCAGGATATTTATAGTGGTTTAGAGCCTTAAGTCCTACGTCCACTCTTCGGAAATTAATCTGGTAATTCACTAAGTAATGAAGATACAATCCTCATGATCTATAGCCAAATGCTGTAGAAACCACCGTCCACAGCAAAATGGATCACTCGCCCAAGTAGTTGTTCTTCACGCCTTCTTTAGTTCCTTGAAGCCAGGTGGATCCTTAAAGTCTTCTCAGAACTGGCAGTCGTCGGAAATGGATTGAGGACAAACCTCCCTTCTCCTTCTCCGGTGGGTGGATGGTTGAGTTCTTCCCAGAATGTACGTTGGTTGGCAGTTGCCCGTGAGAACCTTCTTCTCCTTAGAGAGCCTGGCTGCTGTGTTTTTACTTGAAAAGTAAAAACACCAAGAAAGTAGATTAAGTCGAAAGATTTAATCCTCATGTACACAAAGTCACACGGTGAATCTAAATTCGGTAGAGAGCTTTTAATGCATTGAGTTTTAAATTCGGTAGAGTGATGACAAGATTTTAAGTGCTCGATTGGATATGTTTGTCTCTGATTCTCTTGCTATTTATAGTTGGAGATTAGAAAATATCCGGTAGAGACATTTTGAAAGATGTCCAATCAGTGTCCATCCTTCTCTGTAAAGTAGACCTGCTCCTTTGCCTTTTCTGAATCACTGCCATGCTTTTTGCAGAGGCAGTTTGTACTTGTTGTGTCAGACATCGAACAACGTTGTACTCCAGTCATAACTGAGTGTATCTTCTTCTCTTATCATTGACTCTTTAATGTTCTTTTATGACTGATCAACATCTTGCTTTTCACGTGTTTCTTTGACGTGAAACTGTCCTGGTCTGAAACTGTGAGCACCTCTCAACAGTTTTTTTATGAAAACTGTGTCCACAGTTTTCTTTGCTATACGATCCTTGACAGTTGAAAAACTGTCTGCACAATTTTTCACATCCATTACTCATCACAGTTTTCCTCGTCTATTATTCTTTACAGTTTTCCTGGACGACTTCCTCTTCAAAATCAGTTCCATAGTTTTTGACAGTTCTCTTCTCCTAGATTATTACAACTCGATCATCCTATACAAGGATTACATGAGGTAATAACTCTAAGGCCTAGACTTTGGTATACAGTTTTGACACATCAAAACATCAAATTAAAGGTGGGATTTCTACATCCATACCTAACAATTTCCATACCAAACAATTTCCCCCTTTTTGATGTTTTCAAAACCATACCTTCTAAGTTGGAAGGAAGATGCAATTGCTCTGAGTTTACAAAGTTTGAAAATCTAACACTACTCAGAACTGTGCTTCTTCCATACTCGACCTACTCTAACTGATCTTCCCCCTGAATGGGAGAGATCGCATAATCATTTTTGAGCGATGGGATCCACCTGATGGCGTTTCTTGTCATCAAGTGTCCATTCTTCCAGTGGTTTATCTACCATTTCGACACCACCAGGGCCATCTTCTCTTGCGAGATGGATTTTAACCTTCTGGATCTTCAAAGGTCCATTCTTCAAAACTTCATCCATCTCTGGATGCTGAGCTCTCAGTTTGATAAGACACCTCTTCTTCCATACCTCGAACTTCTCCGGGTTGTACTTGGGAAGGCTTGGATAACTCATCATTATCTTAAGATAACCTGTTCGCTAATCACACTTAACAAACAATTAACAGTGCAAGGAAGTATGGATCCTGTCTTAAGCGACTAAAGACATGACAGTCTAGAAAGTCCGACCTGCTCTGATACCACTTGTTGGTCCCAGATTAGAGTACGTGTAATGTGCATCGGAAGTATAAGCATAGTTTTATGGACTCTTAAACGTGGCAATTCAGTTTTAAATCATAGTTTTAAAGCGACAGTTTGTGTTAGCCAGCAGTTAGATATACAGTTTAAAGTTATACGCTTCAACACTTTAGAGAAGTGTTGAGGGTTTAAAGCACAGTTAGAAACTGAGTAATGCTAGAAATAAACGGAAATTGTAAATGAGTCAGGATATTTATAGTGGTTCGAAGCCTTAAGTCCTACGTACACTCTTCAAAAATTAATCCGGTAATTCACTAAGTAATAAAGATACAATCCTCACGATCTATAGCGAAATGTTGTAGAAACCACCATCCACAACAAAATGGATCACTCGCCCAGGTAGTTGTTCTTCACGCCTTCTTCAGTTCCTCGAAGTCAGGTGGCACTTTGAAGTCTTCTCAGAACTGGCAATCGTCAGAAATAGATTGAGGACAAACCTCCCTTCTCCTTCTCCGGAGGGTGGATGGTTGAGTCTTTCCCAGAATGTACGCTGGTTGGCAGTTCTGTGTTCTTACTTGAAAAGTAAGAACACCAAGAAACTAGATTAAGTTAAAAGACTTAATCCTCATGTACACAAAGTCACACAGTGAATTTGAAGATTCCTTAAGAAATAATGCCTCGCGTTCAATAAATGAACCACGAAGTTAATGCCTTCTTGCTAGAGAGCTTTTAATGCTTTGAGTTTTAAATTCGGCAGAGTGACGACAAGGTTTTTTAAGTGCTCGATTGGATATGTTTGTCTCTGATTCTCCTGCTATTTATAGTTGGAGATTTGAAAATATTCGGTAGAGACATTTTGAAGGATGTCCAATCAGTGTCCATCCTTCTCTGTAAAGTAGACCTGCTCCTTTGCCTTTTCTAAATCATTGCCATGCTTTTTTGCAGAGGAAGTTTGTACTTGTTGTTGGGTTTTGTATATAGAAAGCATTTATTACAATGAGTATACAATTGACTTTTATCCTATCTGTTAAACAAACTTACATGCACGTAACAATGGTATCCTCCTGTCTCACCAATAGGGACGATCATACGGCGTGTTGTAGATCACAGAAGACAGTATGATCACTTGACCTAGTGAGACATAAATATTATCACAGCCGAGACAGCATTGAGGATATGTATGTTCGGATGGCTGCAGCATAGTCGGAAGATGTAATCTGTCTTGGTTACTTGATATGCTGGTATGCAAGGGTGGCTTATTGATTGGACCTCATGGAGATGTATTTGTCAGTCTGACATCGGCAAGTACAAGATCTCATTCTTGATTGAGTCCAAATGCTAACGAAGGTTCACGGGTATGCACGGGTTGACTGTTTCTTTGACTTGCCATGGTGGAGAGCCTAAGTAACGTGATCGTATATCCGCATTTTGGGTAGCAGCAGTTCGTGTAGTATAGCCTGAGACTGGAGTTAGGTAACCATATCCGAGTAATAGGATGGGGACATTCCCTGAGGAGCTCAATAATATTCATCGTGCCAAAGTCCTGCAGGCTAATTAAGTTCAAACACGAGTGATAAGGTTTGAGTGGTACTGCTCAGGAAAATAAGATATTGATTAATTGGAGATAAAGCTTGTCAGAAGCTCCGATTAATTAATGAATGTCCGGTAACCTTAAATATGGGGATTCTCAGATAAATGCCGCCCGTTCTCACAACGTGGTAATAAAGGGATAGGTCAATATTAATTCTGTTGTGAAAAGGATTTAATATTAATTAATTAATTGTGTCCTTGGTTGTGGACATGGGAATTAATTAATTCATAGGCCCACTTTATTATTTGTATTAGGTCCCAGGTCTGGCCCAATTAAATATGTTGAATGGAGCCCAGTAGCCCATTAGGGTTTAAACCCTAGGTCTATAAATATACATCTCTCTCTCAGAAACCCTAACCACCATATCATAATTCAAATCAGTTGAAAACATAGGGCAGAGAGAGAGATCGGCGGCGCCAGTGTAGAGGGAGGAGAATTTCGATTCTGGCCTACACTTCACAGATTTGTGGAATCCTCACCAGTAGCAATCTGAACAGCATTGGGATACAGATCTGAAGATCTAATCTGGAGAACAGGATTTCTTCTTTTATTTTCTTTATTTCAATTAAATAAAGAAATTACTTTACTAATTTCTATTTTCGCAGATTTATTTGAATCGCGTGGTTGAATTAAAGTTTGGATATTCAAACACGAAAGATCAGATCAGACTCTAAAGATTAACGGTAATCTCTAAAACCACAAATTAAATTCATAGGAGCATGCTAGGGTTTATGAATTGCCTATCGTATTCAACATCCATGATTGGTCCTATTCATTTGGATTTGGTGATTCACTTCACGGTAAATTGATAAGCTCATTATTTTACTCGCTTATCTATATTATTTTCTACTA
>JAPKLW010000468.1:7227-26155 GCA_026898455.1 Plectranthus barbatus
TATAACACTTAGTAGATGACAGACAATTCATCGCAAGAGGTTTAACAAACATTATTGGTAGCAACTCCTATTAATATGAAGTATGAACATATGCACGACTGATCCCACATAAAAAAAATTACCTCAGTGGAGATTCGATTAGCAACCTCTCTTGCACGCTTTTTGATTTGAGGCGATAATGCATTATTGATTGCCTGAAGAAGCACATTTGTAGCTCTTAATATGCAGCTCCCATCATCTTTATCTGGGAGCACGCATGAACTACTTAGTGGCTCCGAGGAAACACCAAGCCAGTACATCCTCTCTGCCCAGTAAAACTGATCCAGAATAAACGGGCAGATGATCTGTCATGACACACCAAGCTTTTACTAAAAGAAAGTGATCGCATGTGAGCAGCCTAACTCAAAAAATATCAGGAACCAATGGTATCAGCAGGGGCTTTTAGAACAGAAGCAGGTTACTATACAACAATAGAATAGATTAGCTTTCTCAAGTGACAACAAGGATAGATGTTAAATTCCTATCAATATAACTTGAATTTATAACCATCTCCGTCTCTTGCTGCTACTCTCACTACAAACAAACTCTAGCAGAGCATTGGATGGACAATATCCATTCGTGAAACTCAAAGCAAACACCACTAATAAAATTCTCAAATATGGTTTTAAGTGGAGTTCAACATCTTAGCATCAGTATAATTTTGGAAGCACATTTTAAAAATTGTCATGCCCAGCATTTTAAAGACATTTCAATAGTTGTTTAATGTGTAATCCAAACCTTATTTGTGTATCATTGGAAAGTGCATTAACATAAATACAACAGTAAGAAGTGGTATTCAAAAGGTTTGTAAACTATAATAACGAGTTTAGCACCTAGAAGTGGGCATTGGTATGGTTTCCCCCACAATTTGCCATCCATGAACATCTAAGTTTAAGGGTAGTGGATTGTAAGCCTAAGGGGAGTGGATTGTTATGATATTGCAAGTGGAATCCACATGAAAATGTGGATGGACATTTGAGGGCCAACTATTGACCTTTGGCCATAGTTTATAGATTTAGGTTTAGTTTGGGCTCTAAAAAACATGTTTATCATGAAAGTGTAAGTATACCAAGTATCGAAAGAAGGTTTGAGAACATGAGAAGATTTATTTGAGTTGTCTGCATATTTTAAAGTATGCATTCATTTTGTCAGGGGGCATGAAAGTCCTCAGGCTGTGAGAGTTGCCTTTGGGAATGGCCCAAAGTGCAGAATAAGGAAACATTCATCTTCAGACTAAGTACATTTGTCATACTCGCTTCCTATATTCCCAGTCATTCAAGTTCATACTCACTTCCTATAATGCCTAAATATGATGTACATAACCATATCTAGTGCTAACCGAGCGTTCGTGATTGCCACATGACAGTAAATCAACACAATAACTACATTTTTATTCAATTAAATAAAAGAATCATATATTAAGACTATTCATATATGACGTTGACAAAAAAAAAAAAAAAGCAGTATAGTCGTTTAGTTACACGTTTTATTATTTTATCAGTGAGATCATTATCTCCATGCCAAGCTTACTTATTTTATTTTGAAAATCTTATCAATCACTACAATTTGTAATTTGTTTGATAATTCTGATAGAAGTACATTTCCACATTACTAAAAAAAAAAGTTAAGCCTATCGTGCTCAGTTTACAGCACAAACCTGAGGAACTCCAGCATGCAGAGCAGCAGCAGTTGTTCCACTGAAAATAAGTAGTCATAGATAAAAAAAAAAGGGAACCCTTCATGCTTGATAATCATGAATTTGAGTGGCTAGAAAAATATATCAAGAAATATATCACCTTCCACCATGATGTATAACAGCAGCACATCTGGGAAATAGCAAGTTGTATGGCATTTCACTGTTAAAAAGAATATTGGACATCAGCCAAGCATATTTCAAGCAATAATAGAACTCCATAGGAGAAGAGTCCTATGGCTAAATTATTTACAGTATAGACCAGATTGTCAGCTAAATTATTTCCAATATAGAAGCCAATGAAAATCAGTCGATGTAAACATAGAGGGCAGTTCTCTTCTACATCATTTTCATAGTTACTTGCCTGCATCCATACATAAGTTATTTTGTAGTAGGTAGTAGTAGCCATTTATAAATTTATCATTCTTTATTTAGGCAAGTATGATCGCACAATGTTAAATTATAATGACCCAATGACCTCTAAACTATTTAACATCTTCATAATCAAGGCAATCTAGTACTGATCTAAAATAATGATGAATAGTAAGAAGGATTGCTTGTATCAGCTCAGTTAAATTTATTAATTCTAAAGTATGTAAATATTGAATTATTGAATCTGTAAAGCAGAAGGGAAATTAAACTAGAATAGACATCGTAATTAAGTAGGTCCTTTTTTTCTATAGTCTAATTTCTCAATTCACTGGACATCCCAATTCATTCAAGCTTTTCTTAAATGTCAATGATTCATGTCAAGTACTATATAATTCATTCACAAACATTTAGGCTTAAAGTTGACAGACAATAAGAGTTATCAAGGATGATGGGATGGAACCCTCATCACAAAGTGGGTGAAAACTAGGATTGAAACCTCCCCCCTAACCCAGTTTAGATATTGTAACTCAATTTAAAAATAAAAATAAAAATAAAAATAAAATAAAATAAAATAAAAAAGATGATTGGATGGAGAATTCCTCTCTTCTTGGAAACCAAATGAGGACAAGAGAAATCTTAATAAATTACAAAAAGACTTCAAAAGGTATTGCTTTATCTTATTTATTTTACACATTAAAAGATACCTTTATAACCTCCCGGTGTGTATAATTAACTGTTCAGAGTAGCTATAAGAATTAAGATGGATGGATGATATATTAAAGAAAAACCACACCGACAATCTACCCGAAAAATATGACTGTTCTCCAAACATGTAGCTATACCAATAAGAAAACTGAAAGGTGCAACAAAATTCAAAATAGTTGGGCAAGGTCACTCAAAAAAAATAAACAAATAAATAAATAATTGGACAAAGAAGAACTTTGACATTGACGATTTTACATGCTGGAGCATTTCTGCAAACCCTCACCCTGAAAAGCAAAATAGTCGGCCATCGAATAGGCTGGTCTGAATTTCACTAGATTGGATTAACTCTGCGGGTGATGATGGTGCGCGGGCAAGTATACTGATTGCAGCATCTAAAGGTCCATAACCAGCTGAGAACAAAATGAATCTATGATTTGAGATATTTAGAACATTCCCTAGGACTCGCATGAATGCCTGAGGATTTCGGAGGTAACCCATGCTGCAAGAAAGAAACTCATTAGAATTATATCATTCCCCCAATGTCAAACAGAGTATACCAGTATCAATTTAGTCAAAAGCATGCATGACACATTCCAAGTACCTAGATCAATGCTATACTTGATTATTGTCTACAGTTGGATTACATCTTTGAAGTCACAAGTAACAAATTAAGCATAAATTAAAATTATGATGAGTTTATTTCGAGAGTATTTGTCCTATCGAGATCCTCTATTATTCCCAAGTTTAGTAGCTATAACTGTCTAAGTCAAACAGCATAATCTGATCGATTACTAACATATTCAAAGTACATTGTATTAATTCTAAAGAAACAATTAACATCAAAGTCATGGATTTGTACCACAAAAAGCATGCTATATAAGTTCCAGCCTGAGTTTATATAAGTGAAGACACATCATAATTTTGTAAGAAATATCAAGTAAATCTTTCTTCAGCCAAATTCATAAAGCCAGCAGATACAAGTAGGGCTACAAAGAAGACAGGTGAACTATGGATGGGATCCGTAAATGTTTGTCATTAAAAGTTCATAAGAAGCAAGCAAACTAGTATTTAAGTAAATACTCGCCTACCAACAGAACTAAGACTTATGAAAATAAGATGCTCTGCTGACGAATCCAAGAAATATTTTAACTGTGCATGACTTGGGCACAAATTTTCTACAGCATGCCATTGCTTCAAGGAATTCATAGATGAAGTTTCTGCACATCTGCCACAAGAAAACTGCCATTCGTCCGGGAGAAACCAAAAGCCACAAACCCGAACTGCAGATGGCCAGTATCCTATGATTGTGCAACAATATGTTATTTGTATAAACGGAAATACAAAAGTCCAAAGAAATGGTTTATCATAATGGGATTATCTAATAGACACTGTATATAGTAAAATGACAAAAGATGATAGATAGTCAATTTTCCTTGATCTTCTTTTATCCTGGGATGAGATGAAGTGAGGCGGGGGTGGCGGAGGGTTTTGGCCACAGGATGGAGGAAGGGCTATCATTTATGTATTGTAGCATGTCCACATAAATATGATTACCATAACATGATAGATCGAACACAAAACTTAGTTTAAAAAGCGCGAGGTGAAAAGGCCCAAAAATTTGAGGTGGTGAGGCGAGAGGCGGATGCAAGCGCATCATCGAAGCAAGGCGAGTGCTTCAAAAATTTAGTATAAATTCTATATAGTTAATATCTATAATTTTAATGCACAAGTTCAATGTTATAAATATCAATTATCAAACAATATAACATATAACAAAATGCGGTAAAACATACAATAAAACTCTAAAAAAAAATGAGGGCCAGAAAGAAAGGCCGGAAGTTTGGATTTTCTGCTGAAACTCAAAGTATGGAGAATGTTATGTCATTATGTCTCTACACTAAGAATTCAGAATTTTTTATGGAGATGATTATTCAAAAAGATATGATATTTGTAATTGCAGAAGTTGTAGATGATTGAAATAAAAATTTATTGTAGAGAGAGAATGAATAAAAGTAAAGCTCTAAGACTCCGCAGGTGCTTAAGAGAATTTAGCACAAAAGGGATGCTGATAGCAACTATCGATAAATACCTCGAACCAAGGGGAAAATGATTTGAAAGATTTACCCAAGCTGTGAAGAAGCGTGGTTCTTTTGCAGGCAAAAATCATATCCTTTTTCACAAACACTCTGCAAGTTGAAAAAGGACTATTCCAATAGTCTATGTTGATGATATCATTATCAAACTATTCCAATAGTCTATGGTGATGATATAATTATCACGGGTGATTCCTACAATGAGCTGCAACAAGTGAAGGATCATTTGGCTAGGGAGTTTGAACTAAAAGGATCTACATGCTCTAAAATACTTATTAGGAATGGAGGTTGCCAAAAACAACACTAGTATAGCGGTTTCTCAATATATTATGGATTTACTTTGTGAAATGGAGATGTTGGATTGTAAACCAGCCAATACACCAATGGAATCTAACCTGAAACTTAGACTTGAAGATGGTAAGGAAGTCAACATATAGCAATACCAAAGACTTGGCACATGGTATTTGTGTTTGATTGGCAGATTATTGAGAGAATTGGGGGTCATACGTGCTAGTCCAATAAGACTTTATTTTGGCAACAAGGCAGCAGTGAGCATTGCAAACAACCAAATTCATCATGACAGAACCAAGCATGTGGAAGTGGACCATCATTTCATTAAAGAAAATTGATGGTCAAATCATTGGCAAGGCATACAATCTAAATAAGGAACAGACATACATTGCATGACATTTTGCATTTTGTTCAGCATGATATTGTTGAAAGTCATTAATTCAGTTTCTCACATGAAGTCAATTCATATATCAGGATAGTAAAAGCCCCTAGATGAATTTCAAAATTATTTGATAGCTTCTGGCTCCCGGATAGTTAGCAATGTGAGCATACTTTATAATAAAGACAAGCAGTTTATCTGGCAATTTGGCACAAGGAGGAAATGCAAACATAGTGGTTTTCTATAAACAAGGCAATCCGTGTACTAAAAGGACACTAAATATGCATCTAGAAAATAATCTAGTAGAGGAATACATTTCTTCAAGGCAGATAAACTATCATTTTAATTGCAAGGATGTACTTAGAAAATTACCAGGGCACTCAACAACTTCCTGGCTGAAGCCATACCTGTCAATCCAAGATAGGTAAGCTCAGAAAACTCTTAAGAGGCCTATGAGATAAAAAAGACGGTGTTCCATTGAGTGAAGGGAAGACGAGCAAATAAAAGAACAAGGTAATATGAAAACAACATAAGAACACTCAAAGAACTGACAGGCTCTAGAAGGAATTGCCGCCAAAGCAAAAAATATTTCTCAACTATCTAAATAATATTTGCATTACTGGACCTATAAGATACCCAAATAACACTTAGATGAATAGACCATCAATTAAAAATTAATTGTCAATCCTGGTTGGTGTTGCCAGGAAATGATAAATATTACGAACAAATGATAATGAAATAATAGCAGATCAACACTTCGAATATCCATATTCAGTAATCCACAAGAGTCATTTGCCGCTGTTTATTCTCAATTAAATATCTGCAAAAGGAATATTGTCAAGCTCATTCCTACTCAACTGGTAAATAAAAGAAAAGATATTGAAATGAATGATCTTCATTAATTGTTAGCAACCCATGCAGTACAGTAACTAAGATTTTAGCAGAAAACTCTTACAGTAACAGGGGAGATGAAGGTCTATCATGCCATGTTGGTTGGTCAGTTATAGGATCCTGGTTCAAAATATAACATAATTATTTTTGGAGGAAAAGCTATATGCTTGTCTCATTCACATATATAATATATTGCAAGGTGCACCAATATTACCGTAAAAGGCAAGAAGCTCAACTTCAGATCAAGGCATCTCCACTTTCCCCAATCATCAGTGAAAAGTGGCCACATCCAATGGATGATATCTTCCCATCCAATCTATGAGAAAGAGTGGTGGTGGGGGAACAAAAGCAAGAAAATCGAAAATAAATATAAGAAGGCATCCTTTGGTGGGTCAAGGATAATGCTGGACTTTTAAAATTATAGGTTGATTGGACCAAGATGACAATAGTAACAGCTGAAGATGAACAGATGAGCAAAAATAATTACATCAAGATCCAATTTGATGATATTCTAAGAGATAATAAATTACAGTAAGACTAAAAGCATGAGATGAAAAAGTATGATTCCAGACCTCACCAGTGCGAGCTTCTCGAAAATATTTGTATAAAAGTGGAAGCTCATTCCTAAACTGGCGTTCAAAAGATGTGGGCGCACTGGAGAGCTTAAAATGGAAAATCAGTCATATAGACAAGTACATAGTAACAGAAGAGTCAAGCTTATAAAACAATAAGAGAAACATACATGACTCTGAAAACAAAAATAGAAAAAATAAAATAAAGCACTATCCGTATATTACATGAATAGGTTAAGAGTTTGCAACTATGTACATTCCAGCATGCAGAATATGTATATGAAGTGCCTCCTAACACATCATACCCTACAAAACTATCATCAACTATTTTCTAACTTAATAAGTGATTTGAAGATTGATATACACCTTGTCATACCATCATCCTCACCTATTGCCTCTTAAAACAAGTGAGTTGATTCAAATAGGCTTCTGGGGCTGTGGTAACTTAAATCCCCAACTTGTAGTCACCTAAAAAGTCACAAAGCATGTATACCTGGCACTGATCATGATATTTGAGGTGTGGTTAACAGCCGAACCATACTAAAATGAGAAATTTGGTTTGGGGTTTTCAGGTTATATTGGGGGCTGTTTTTTTTTTTAGCCTAGGCACGTCTTGGCACTTGTTGTTTTTGGCCTACCCAAACCAAACCTCGAACATCATGATCAGTGCCAGGTATACATGCTTTTTGACTTCTTAGGTAACTAAAAAGTGTTGATTAACCCTAAACCCAAACCAAGTTTCGCAGTGTTGGTTTAACCAGTTTTCCACCTTATTTTGCATTGCTTTTTATTGGCCTAATTTGCAGGCTTATCCACATGTGGCGCACATCAAAGTGGTTGAAGGAGATTTTATTGATTTGAGCAAAATAATTAAATGCTTTGAGTTATTAGTTACTTAGTTCCTTACATTTAAGTTGGGTTGTGAACGCATCCTTGCATCCGCTGCAGCCACTTCGAGGTTTTCAGATTTCTCATTTCAAACTCTCTTTTATTTATCAATTTTCCAGCAAGTATGAACTTGAAACTTATGCCATCCTATTTTATATAAGGTTCTAACTTCCTGAGTAAGAGTTAAATAAGTTTTTTGTTTCTTTCTTCTTATTTCTGTGTTCTGTTCTGCCCATTGCCATACTGCTTCAATCAATTGGTATGAGATATGTTATCAACTTAAACATGCTTCTCTTTCTTGAGAGAAGCCCTATTCTAATCCGCAAAATCCGCCTTGCAAGAAGTCCTTGTATTATAGACTCCATTTATGGGCCACACAAAACATTAAGAATTAACATCATGTGATCTCACCCAGTGGCAATTTATCACTTTCACTATTTTAAATTTGATTTTACCTAATCTCATTTCATCTGCCTATTCCATCTAAAACACTGAAACACAAATATCAGATACGATTAGTGGTTTGGAGTGTTTATGGGCTAGGAATCTTTATTGATTTCAGTATTGTTAGTAATTGATTAGGGCATATTTAGTATTAATTAGGTTTAGCTTACTCCTGTTTTAGTTAGGTTAGACTCTTACTTGGGCCTATTTAAGAGAGTTAGTTCCTAGAGTTAAATAAGATACTTTATTTTTATCATTTCTAAATTCTTTGTATTCTTGCTTTATTTCTGTAATGCTGTTTTTCTTTTCTTTCCTTTTATCGTTCTTTAGTCCCTTATATCTAGTGTAATTTTCCAGGCTATTCACTCTAACAAACAAATCGTCCTGCATCTCAACCCCAGTTCAAAACCCTGAAAACATATGAAGATCGACAACAACAAATAAACTATAGCACAATAAATTTTCATTTTCTATGTTATTCCATGAAAAGTTGAAACATCTAGCAACAAATGAAAAAAAAAAACTTGCAGTAAAAAAATTCTCTAAGCAATTTTTTATGACCTAATAAATTTTCGTTTTCCTTGTGAATTTCAAGAAAACAGGATTTGTGCTTTAAATCCAACATCCATCAATAATTGACTGTAAACTCAGAAAACAGGTCATGGTCTATAATTTTACAAAACCTCTACCTGTAAGGAACGACATAAGGAGCAGCAACAATACATCGGACATGGAAAAGTTCTGCAAGACTCCAACCTTCCTGAAAACAATCAACAAAACTTAATTTGGAAAGCCCCAATACTAGCTGCATCTCAAACTTTTACTGTCAACTAAATGGTTTTCACTGTCATATTTAAAAGGAATCCAACTATTGAATTTTTTATGTTGCTTCAACTAGCTCGTTGATAAAATTATATTTATTTGAACCGACATATGAACTCAATTGATAGACACAGTATCTACTCACTAGTTAAACAACTTGATGAGTCCAGAACTAGGAAAAAGTATTTGAAGTTTAGCCAGTCAATGGTTTGCTTACTTTGTATTAGCTTCTTAAGAAAAAACTAAGAATCAGATTATCAGTCACAATACCATTACGAAATAAAATAATACACTGAAGCCTTCTTTTGAAATCTAAATCCGGTCTTTATTCTTTGCATGTACCATTATAGGCACACCTAAGTACCTTAGTTCCTCCTGCTAAGTGAAACAACACTTATGTCCATTAATTTGTTCAGCATATACTGAATGCATAATTGGCAAAAGCTATTTTACTACGAATCTTCATCCAAGCTATCCATCCAGAATGTTTGAAGATTAACAAAGTCTGTATGTGTGAGTGTGTGTGTGTGTGTGTGTGTGAGAGAGAGAGAGAGAGTAATTAACAACTCTATGATAATAATGTACAAAATCTGGCTCAGAGGTTACCAGCGCAAAGAAGTTTATGACGATAAGATCACCATTGACAATTGGGTCCTCTCCATAAATCGTTTCAATGGCTGCAACACATTCCTGTCTGTGTTTTCGTGTGATCTCTTTCTTCTGTAGAGAAAAGCACATATCCATCGAGTCTGTCATATACACAAAATCTTAGACAATAGGGTAAAACATGAATATCGACACTTTTACCACATTGGTAACCCTTATTTTAAATCCCAAGGGGAATATCACAAGAACAAGAAAAAAACTAGGGGAGAAAACCTTCTGTAGCATTGCCTTGATGGGAAGACAATACAGGTGGCGAAGATATTGGGAAATATGCAATTCTTTTTGCCCCCAAGTGATCTTTCAGGTTCTGCAAACCAGAAGACCTAATGATTATGAAAACGACAAACAAAACAGTCTAAGCTATTGTAAAAGTGTGAGAATTGTTTATGAAAAGATTTAAACTAAACCATCAAATTAACTTCAGACAAGCAACTTTTAACCGTATGACTGGTACGTATCAATTGATTGGCAAGAATGGATTTGGACTCACCATTCCAAAAGGAATTCCCTAATAATTAATGAGGATGAGGCAGGCCTGGGACGCCAAGGACATTGCCAGGTGGAAGTTTAGGAATAACAACTTTCATTGTTTGCATCTTAAAGCAAGTATGATTTTCTCCTCAATATCGATTGAAAGTGATAACCTCGACAAGCAAGCTCAGAAATTTGAACGTCATCAGCTTGATTCAATGTTGTTGTCAAGGACTTGATTCAGCATGTTATGCATCATTTAATAAGGAACAATAACAAACAAAGCCCCATGAAATAAGACCCTTATAGTAGTCTTAACATTCAAGATTATTTGTAGGACTTTTTCACTGACCAAGCTACTAACACGGGACGCTTTGCGAAGACAATTTGCTAAATTAACCCCTATAATATGCAATTAGCGTACAAAGAGACTCTTATGTTTTACCTAAGTTATCGCGACCTTTATTGCAAGAATGTCAACTAATGTGAGAGTGTATATTTGCACTACGAGTTGAAAAACAAACCAGAAAGAAACAAATGAAGCTAACAGATACATGTTACCAACCTGGTGTGCCGAATGCGTCAGAAATGCAACTTCATATTGGTTTTGATCCAAAGCAAAAGCCGCAGCAATAGCCTGATGGGAAAAAAATGGGAATTCATACATGGTATGACGTCGAAAATGAAATAATAGGAAGAGGAGAAGACGTGAGATAGTTACAGCAATGGGATAAACGTCGCCTTTTGTACCAAATGCCATGAACACGGCGATTGGGTTCGTCCTCATCGCTTGGCCTTGCTGTCAATGACTAGGGTTTCAGGCAAGTGAGCCGCTCCTTTTTGTTCAGGCTAAACCACGAGTAAATATAAGATAACTTTTTTTCCAAAAAATATAAGATCAAGTAAATCTTATATTTTTTTTTTAATACACTCTTCCCTCTATAATATTACTCTCATATTCATTTTAAATTCGTTCCATTTATTAGTTTCATTTTTTAAAATAACAAACTTCTTGATTCTTACTAATAAAATATTAATTATTCTACATTAATACATATTGATTATTGTGCATTCTCCTCCGTCCCTAATTGACGGGACGGAGTATTTGTTTTACTATTACATAAATAAATAATAAAAAAATTATAAAAAATATATTTTTCACTTTTTTTCAAAATACATTTCACTATTTATTATATTTAGTAAATTATAAATAATGCAAGTATGATTTCTTTGATTGGTTAGTTTGTAAACCAAATCCTATTTTTATAGACTTTGTATCTCATATAATTTTTTTGTGGTAATTTTCAATACGATCCGATAATTCAACACGATCCGTCGATAATAATGGATATGGATCGAGGTTTATCGGATACGGATCAACACGATAAGAATAAGAAAATTTTGGATTGAATACGGATCAAATTCAGATATCCATTAGAAATTATTATATAATCAATTTTGTTTGTATTTACTAATTTAAATATAATAATTTATTTACTAATTTAAATATAATAATTAATAATAAAATTTTAATATATTGTTTTAATTTTTAGGTTTAGGTTATTTTTATGAAATCTTATTCACACTGTTTTTCGTGGCATAACTATTTTTTCAAATTATTATGTTTTTAATCAAATTTTATTGGATAATTTTTGAATTTATCGGATTGGATAGTTATCGGGTTCTTATCGGAATAGATTTGAATCAAATAACGAATCATATTGGATTCGAATCGGACAGGATTCGGGTTCGAGCTTAACGGATTGGATTTAGATACAAATTTTTAACATTTCCTTATTGGATCAGATACAAATTGTGCCTTAACTGATCGACATGATAAGGCAGACCGCACGAATTATCACCCCTGCTTTTTTATTTTTATTAAATTTTTATATATAACTGGATGTGTAATATAGGAAATGATAAAATTTTGCGCCCAAGTTTACCACAAATGTATTTGTGTTAAAGAGAACTAAGAGTTTGGCACAGTAAAATTTAAATTTTCACAAGTTAATTGCTAAACCCATAAGTGTCTTTCACAATCATATTTGCACAGCAAAATAAAATAACCAGATATCTCTCGGTTCACTCTCTTGAAGAAGTTTATCAAAAGCCTCCCAAAATAATCAACACAAGACAACCTTACGGTTCCTCTATCGTTGGATTCACACTCTGGAAATATATTTCACTGCAACCTTGTAGTTTTTGTGCTGCTTGATGTGTGAGAGGGTGCATAAAGACCGATTGCTCTGAAGAATTTTCGTAGAGTGTATAGTATGATATTCTAATCGCTCAAATATTATGTGGGATTGTATGCATAAAAGTATTATTATTTGTATATTTGGTCTGTTAATACATTGGTAATCATTATTGTTGTTGATTTATAATGACAACTCTTATTTGTTAAACAAGCATAGAAGCGAACAACTAAATTCCATTATTTTATCGACAGGGAGATCATACAATGTGTACAAGATCATAGAAGATTGTATAGATCATTCGACCTAGCGAGATAAAAACAGTTATCACAGCTGAGGCATTTTTTTTGGAATAGATTGTCGGTTTCGGCTGCAGTATATCATGTGATACACAAGTGGCTTATTGGTTGCTTTGATGTATCGGTACATCCTGATGTGTTGACAAGATCAACATTGAGATGTGTCATTCGAATTGACATATGAATAAGTCGAGGTCTCAAATACTTGGAATGATCTGAAACCTCATTGAAGGGTAAAAAGCATATTCAGGTTTACCTTACTTTTGACTTGTTATGGCGGAGAGTATTACATGTACTCGTATATCTGCATCTTGGGTAATGGTAATTTGGGTATGGCTTGCTTATGTCAGATATAGGTAACCGTATATGTTCGAAGGATGGTGACTTTCCATAATGAGGTCACAAAGTTCTTTATGCAAAAAGACCTATTGGTTGAATCTATGATTCGAGCATAAATGAAAAGAGGTGAGTGATACTACTCAGGAATAAAGATATTAATTAATTGTAGCTATTATCATATGCTAAATTAATTAATTAAGGTCTGGAACGTTCAATATAGGGATTAACCAAGTTTGTGCAACCCTCATTCCTGATACATGTTAATGAAGATGTAAGTCAACATCAATTATCTAGTGGCATGAATTAATGCTTATTCATAAATGGTGTTTTGGGTTGAATAAGTGGATATTAATTAATTGGAGACCCACTTCATTATTTGTATTTGATCTCTGGTCTGGTCCACAAACTGTTCAGCACCCATTAGGGTTATGGTTTCCACAAACCTTAATTCTATATAAGGCCTCCTCAACGCATTGTGCAACTGTGTAACACATAATTATAGTTCCAAACTGTAGAAAGGCAGTGACGGCGGCTCACACTAAAAAGAGGTGGTAGGATCTTCCAGTCAGTGTAATTTGATAGATGATCCTCACCAAATTTTCCGGAGAGCAAGAGAAACAAATCAGAAGATAAGATATGTAGGAACACCGCAACATCAAAGATCAATCCTATTCCACAAGAGATTGAAACTACATTCCTAACATTCCTTGATCCATTCTACGCAATTAAATTAATAGGAGCATGCATAGAAACTGCTTTATTTGATTTAATTAGTGATTTATTTTTATATCCATAGATCGTTTCATGGGATTAAAACACTTAAAGTGGCGATTCACATTGTCTATTGTAGATATAATTCCTACAATTGGTATCAGAGCCCATGTTACCAGATTTATGGCTCTGCTGGAAAATAAATTGACTAAATTGATTATGTAAGTTTTTAATTTAACTGTGGATGGATTTATTGTCGTGGATTGTGTTGATTCTCATTGCCTATTTATTTTAAATTGTTTTTCGCCACAAGAAAATTCGTGGTTAGATTTAATAGGAAAATATGTAATAAACTATATCTGTTTTGTATTTTCTTAGTTTTGTATGTTAGGCCTAAACCCTAAAGCTCAAATTCCACAAAATTATCAGATTTCAAATTGAACAATAGGAGGCCCAGTTAAATGTATGGAGCAATTAAATCTTGTAATAGATAGATTTAATTTTATTTCCTTTGTAATCGTATCTATGGGCCAAGAGAATCATTTTTGTTTATTTTATATGTTTCTCATATGATGTGATTTATTATGTGTGCACCAAGTAGATAATAGGAAGCATGCTACTACTATACTATTAACTTGTCTTAAAGAATGTTGTAGATAATAGGAAAGTATGTCACTGCTTTTATTATTTGCTGCACAAGCATGTTTTATGTGATTTATTTTATGTTTAAATTATATCTATAAATTCCAAGATCATGTTTTATATGGTTGAATTTTAGATGTGGCATAATGACATAAAATAATTTGTGCGCATGAGAACTTTTTGAATTAAAAAAATACTAAGCAAGGTTTTTGAATCGTAAAAGACCTCCACAAATGTGATCTCTATTTGGAAGTGAGATAGGTAAGTAGATATCTACTCAAGTAGCTTGCTTACTTTAATTGTTCATAGGTTTCAATAGATGAGACTTCTAAATAAAACATTTAAATCATGTGAGAAGCGGGAGTCTCTGAGCAAACATCTACTCAAGTGGCTTGCATAGAGACAACTTTCATATTTATCTTGTTTGATTTAAATGAGATATCAAAGAATGTAAGAGGAATGTGGCATGGGCGTAGTGCGTATAACAAATCATTATTTTACATATGGAGTTAGAATTGTGTTTAATACTTAGATTTTACTTTAATCATTTATTTTTTCATATATGTTTATAAATATTGCATCTCTCATATATCATATCGAGCACAACTATTGGGATGGTCTGAACTTTCCAGACTTTCATTAATTCATTTAGCTTATGAATTAGTCATAATTAATTAATCTCTTATTTTCTGAGAAGTATCATTCATTCCTTTTCACTTATGATTGAATTAACAATTCAACCTGAAGGGTTTAGCATAAACAATCTTGTGAGCTCATTAGGGAATGTCCCCATCCTAGAACGGATATGATTACCTACATGTCCAGCCTAAACAGACCACACACAAATTGCCAATATCCAAGATGTAGATATTAGAGTACATGTATGACTCGCCACCATAACTAGTCAAAATGTGAGCAACTTGTCTATGCCCCTTAGCCTTCTATTAGGTTAAAGATCAGAGCAAGTACATTAGCGATGTGGCCCATCCATTCATATGTCAATGAGAACAACATATCTCACAGTTTATCCCATCAATACATAAAGATGTACCGACATATAAAGTAGTCAGGATAAGCTCACTTATATACTAATGTGTCACAACTAAAAGCAACAGACTATCAAGGAGCTGTCTCAGCCGTGATGTTATTTATATCTCGCTAGGTACAACTAAAAGCAACAGACTATCAAGGAGTTGTCTCAGCCGTGATGTTATTTATATCTCGCTAGGTCAAACAATTCATATGATCCTTTGTGATCTCTTACACACAATGTGGTCATCCCTGTAGGCGAGATAATATGATATAGTTGTTCGTATCGTATGTTGTTATATCAGACAACGACTATGTTGATGCAACACACTTATTGTTAGATGTTGATGTAGAAATCCCACCTTAAATTTAATGTTTTGATGATTCAAAACTGTATACCAAAGTTTAGGTCCTATAGTTATTGCCTCATGTAATCCTTGTATAGGATAATCGAGTTGTAATAGTTCGGGAGAAGCAAATTGCCAAAAATTGTGGAACAATTTTTGAAGATGAAACTATCAAAATAGAAGGATCGTGAAAACTGTGAAGACAGTTCAAGAAGCAATTTGCGAGAAAACTGTGAAGACGGTTCAAGAAGCAATATGCGAGAAACTGTGAAGACAGTTCAAGAAGTAAGAGGCAAGAAAAAGTGTCAAGGATAAAATAGCGATGAAAACTGTGGACATAGTTTTTATCGATAAAAGAAACTATCGAGAGCTGCTCACAGTTTTAGATCAGCACAGTTTCACGCCAAATGAAACACGTGAAAAGCAAGGAGCCGAGTAGTCATAAAGAGCATTGAAGATTCAATGATAAGGAACAAAGATACACATAGTTGACTGCAGTACAATGTTTTTCGAGTCTGACACAACAAGACAAAACTATTTCTGCAAAAGCATGACATTGTTAAAAAAAGGCAGAGGAGCAGGTGTGCTACAACAGAAAAAAATGGCCATTGATTGGACATCATTCCAATTGTCTCTACCGGCTACTTTCAGAAGATTCAACTATAAATAGCACAAGGATCAGAGAGACACTCAACGCACCTACGAATTTAAAGCGCCATTACTCTGCCAAATTTAAAGCTCACAGCATTCAAAGCTCACAAGTGAACGACATTTACTCCGTGTGTCAATCTGTAAACACGAGGCATTTTTCTTATTGAATCATTTGTGATTCACCGTGTGACTTTCCGTACACGAGGATTAAGTCTATTCGACTTAGTCTTTCTCGTTGGTGTTCTTAATTTTCAAGTAAGAACATAGCAACCTGGTTCTCTGAAGAGGAACAAGTTATTACGGGTTATCACCAACTCTCGAGTGTTCTGGGAAGAACTCAACCATCCATTTACCGGAGAAGGAGAAGGGAGGTTTGTCCTCAATCCGTTTCCGACGACCGCCAGTTCTAAGAAGACTTCAAGGTGCTTACCTGGCTTCGAGGAACTGAAGAAGCAGTGAAGATCATCTACCTGGGCGAGTGATCTATTTTATTGCGGATAATGATTTTCGCAGTAATTGGCTATAGATCGTGAGGGGTGTATACTTCATTACTTAATGAATTATCGGATTAATTTCCGAAGAGTGGACATAGGACTTAAGGATCCGAACCACTATAATATCCTGTCTCATTTACAGTTTTTGTTACTTTTCTCATTACATAGTTTTCAACTGAGTTTTGAAACCTTCAACACTTCTCTAAAGTGTTGATGTGTATATCTGTAAACTAACCAAGTAAACTCTCGGCTAACACAGTTTTTATAAATCCTAAACTGCGACACTGACCCCCCTAGTTTTAGAGTGCAACTGTTAGTAAAACTTCCGCTGCAAAATTATTCATACTCTAATTTGGGACCAACAAGCGGTATAAGAGCAAGTCGGTCTTTCCAGACTGTCCTGTTTTGAGTCGCTTAGGACCGGATCCATATTTCCTTGCACTCTCATTTTTTGTGTTAAGTGTGTTTAGCGAGCATATTATCTAAAGATAATGATGAATTATCCAAGTATTCCCAAGTACAACCCATAGAAGTTCGCGGTATGGAAGAAGAGGTGCCTCATCCAACTAAGGAGCCAGCATCCAGAGATGCATGAAATCTTGAAGAATGGACCTCTAAAGATTCAAAAGATTTACATCCGGCTAGGAGGATGATGGATTTATATACTGAAAGCATTATGATTGGTATATTATGTACAAGGTCGATTGGTTAATATACTGGGAATCATAAATGTTGTATGTTCATCTCCTGTCTGAATTAACAAACATGTGTCGCAAATGCAATTATCCTCTTATCTCGTCGATAGGGAGATCATACGGTGTGTAGAAGATCACGGACGATCGTATGGATCGTTTGACCTAGCAAGATATAAATGGTTATCACAGCTGAGACAGTTCCAGGATAAACTATCGGTGTAGGCTGCAGCATACGCAGTAATAAGCATCTTATCTTGGATGGCTTGGTATGCTGGTGTGGGGCACACATTGATAAGGACCTAAGTCGAGATCGATTCTTTTATCTGACATTAAAAGAATCTAGATCTCTATGGCTTGATGAGATCCTAAGCCTAAATGAAGGTACAGAAGTATATGCAGATTGTGTATTACTTTGAGTTGTAGTGAAAGGCTCTAGTTGAGCTTGTATATCTGCATCTTGGGTAATAACAGTTTGTGTATGACTGTCTGGTACTGGAACTAGGTAACCACATCCAGTAGAGGATGGTGACATTCCCTGAACAGCTCAAAAGGTTCGTTATGCTAAAGTCCTGCAGGCTGATTAAGTTCAAGCATAAGTAAAAAGGTTTGAGTGGATTGATTCAGGAATATAAGATGTTAATTAATTAAATAGCTTGTGAGAGCTTAAATTAATTAACGAATGTTTGTAACCTTAAATGTGGGGATATACCGAGCCCATGCAACCCGTACCTCAAAACGTGGTAGCAAATAGGTAGGACAGTATTGATTCTCTGGTGGAATGAATCAATGTTAATTAAATAATTATATTCTAGGTTGAATATGGGAATTAATTAATTGATAGGCCTTATTTGCTATTTGCATTCTGGTCCCTGGTCTGGCCCATGAAACTCAAGCCCAATAGAAGTCCAGTATTTTCCTATAAAGAGGCCTCAATTCCTCAGATCTAAAAAACACCACAAGATCATAAGTTGCACATAGCAAACCAGGTTTTGGGAGCTGTGGTGATCGACTAGATCTGAGAAACGAGGAGGAAATTCTGCTTCTCAACCGGGCAAGGAATCTGTTGGTCCTCAAATATCAGAGTCGTCGTGATTAAAACTTAATACGAAATGCAGCGGAATAGATATACGTCACTTACACTTATCGTTGCTTTCAAAATGTTTCTTATTCCAAGTTATGATTTAATCTAGTTGTCAG
>JAPKLW010000468.1:31155-42950 GCA_026898455.1 Plectranthus barbatus
GAACAATATCTCCAAGTATTTACTAATCTTTAACCCAAAGTTCACATGTGAAAAGAATGTTCCATCTATTTCCATATGTGCATTCTTCTTGGCATGCTCTGCCCACCGCTCAAATATGAATTCAACCAAATTTCCCTTAATATTGTCGTTCAACGCCATCATCACGGCATACTTCTTAACAGAGAGCTCCAAATAAGATCCAGCATTGCACTGGAGCATCTTTATCACTATCTCTGCAAGCAGTTTGTACTCCTCTGTCAATGTGTTGATTGGAGTGGCAACCTTAAACGTACTTGGTTGCCCTTTCTCTCCTGACTTTTTCCAACGGTTCCATCTCCTTTCCATTTCAGCAACATCATTCACCTTATATTGAGAGATCTTGGCTCCAAAATTTCAAAGTCCAAAAGTTCTAGACAGCAATTCAGCGTTAACTTCTACAATGTGCCCATACACACATGTCTTAAATGACTTCTGATCATCACTCATAACAGCTCTAGCATAAAATTCAGAAACCATATGTGGATGAAATTGATCAGGTTCAGCAGAGAGGTACTTTACCAGTAACTCGGAATCAAGAAGATCTAAGATCCATTTGGGAAAGTGCTTGATGGCGAGGGGCATGTACAGGATTCTGTCTTTCATGATCTGTGCCACTCATCTCCGCTCCGCCGAGTGATTGGATAATTTCTTCTTTCTAGCCAGAGTCACTAATTTTCCGTAGGGAATGGATTCATCAATGTCTTCCTTCTTCTCAATCCCAGTAAAACCGGGTGCATGTCGTACATGCAGGGGTGAACACGCAGTGGATGGATAGATAAATGCAGGTTGTTGAAATTGGAGTGTTTCGGAGTTTCCTGTTAGCGGTGATTCTGTATTTGGAGAACAGTTTGACTCTTGATTTGGAGATGTTGGAGAATTTTGGTTCGAAGCCATGGTTAGGTATTTTAGTGAGTTTGCGGAGTTTTGAGAGGGTTTTGCAGGGATGAGGGGCGAAGGGTTTCAGAAAAGTGATAGAGATTTGAAATCTGACTAGTGTATAGGAGATTTTGGAATACGAGAGGGAATTGACGGTGAGGATTGCTTCCGTTTTAATTGCAATCAACGACTGGGGAAGGTAGTCAGATCGTGTGAATATGCACGTCCTCCGGAACTTGAATGCTGGTGACGTGGCACAACCTAATTTGTCGCCGCCGTTTGCACACATTAAATGTATCTCTTTATGAAAAGCAATCTTCCGCGTCTGATTTGAGATCATCAGCAGCCAGAATTAGTAGGATTGATCAGGAACTACCACGTATTCCAACGTAGCGCCATATTGCAACATATAAAATTCATTCTCCTGCATAGCCTTTCATGTATGATCGTAATTACTTCCGATTTGACCTTTACTTAAAGGGATTACTTTTCTCCTCAAGGCAACCGTTCGAATTCCAAGATGAGCAGTAACCATAAGTATCCCTATAAATAGGAAGAGCATGTGATTCGTTTGATATGACTTCTTGCGATCTTTGCATTTCTTCTCATTCTCTCTATCAAAAGAAATCCTTCATTTGAAAAAGAATATGGAACCACCCCATACACTCTTCGTTCCTCGACACAGAATCCTCTGTGATTTTTGTCTATATGAAGAATACAAAGCAGAGTACCATGTGGCAGAGGGTATTATGTCAAGGCTCCATGCTAGTGGTGTGGGCAGATTTGTGTCCCTTACCCGTCATATGTTCCACAGAGAACTTCTTCAGCACTTCGTACAATCGAGTGAACCCATTGGAGACTCCATAGTTGGTGTCTTCAGGAACCAATTGGAGAGATGGACGACTGACACTTTTGCCTCAGAATTTGGTATGCCGAGAGGTCCGATTCCTGTCTTGGATTATCGCAACAATGAGATAGCCCCTGAGTGGACGTCCTGGATGAAATGGAGAGCAACCCCAGAGTTTGATTTCTCTCCAACTCCCTCAGCATATCACTTGCAACCTCGGTATAAGGTTCTGTTCGAAATCATATGTGGCATGATCGTCGGAGAGAATCCTGATGATATGATTTTCTCTTGTGAGATCTGGAAAGCCATGATGGCGATTGACAATCGGGCGGATTTCAATTGGGCGGCCTTCATCTTTCAGAGGGTGCGGCAAAGTGTCCAGTAGTTCCCACATCTTCATCTCCCCTACTGGATGCCATTAAGTTGGCTGCTAGAGCGGAGATTTCAGGATCTCACTCTAGGTCCCTCGAACCTTCGAGGGGTAGATTTTTATCCATTTATGTCGTTGCCACCCTTCTGATGTGGTTGTACCTTCTTGTCATGTACATAATTTTGTGAATCCATATATAAAATGATATCTACATTTCATTTCGAGCAATCTTGCATATGCTAACTTGATATCAACTGTCTGTTTTGCAATAACCTTGTATCAACTCTGCTGAGTGGACTTCTACTAAGGTCCTAACAGATGAATTTTTGAGCAGAGTTATTTACTCTGCTGAATACGTAGCAGAGGCCACGTTCTCAAATATCTAGCAGACTGCTATACTTTAGATGCGAGATATAACAGTTGGGGGATTCCTGTCAGATGGATCGACGGCCTTCAATGCGTGCGTCCCTTCACGCGTCGGTTACTTTTTCAAGAAACACTTGACCGTTCTGACGTGGCATCTATCAATTCGTCGCAACCATATGTGTATTTAACATATAGCAGATGACCATTAACTATCTTTGACTGAAACGAATCAATTCTCAAGACGATTCGCCTGTATTCATCGTCTCATATCCCGAGATATGAATCTCGTTGCTTCTCATTATGGCTTTAACTTGTCATAAGTAAAGAGCTATGACTTTTCCCTTTATAAATAGCCTTCTTGTGATGACCCTTATCGCCACAAATGCCCTTATCTGAACTCTCCCTTATTTTTACTGCTTCTTTTAAAAAAAATCTTCAAGAGAATGGATTCGCCAAGTTAATCTCTGGAATTGCGCAGGAACCAGATTCTTCATGAGTCTAGATTGTATTCCCTGTATGATAACGATTATATTGTGGCAGAGACTATTATGTCAAAACTCAATCGAAGTGGATTGACTCAATTTGTCACGGCCACCCCAAGGTGTTTCCAAGTTGATATTCTCCGAGAGTTTATCAAGGACTGCTCGGTGGAGGGAGAAGTTATTTATGGTTCTTTTCGTGACAAACTAGTCTGTTGGTCACCAGACTCATTTTCTTGTCGATTCGGCCTCCCCAGAGGTCCTGGGTCAGTGTTCAACTATCGCGTGACGGAAATAGCCCCAGAGTGGTCATCGTGGCAGAAATGGAGACGATCGCCTTTGTCAGAGTTTTCCCTTTCTGTTTCACCATACGATCTACGAACTCCTTACTGGGTGCTCTTCCGCGTTGCTCACAACATGTTGATGGGAGAAGGCCTTGATGACACTTCCTTCTCAAAGGAAACATGGCAGATCATGATGGCCATTGATGATGAGGTCGAAGTCGATTGGGCGAAATACATCTTCGATAGCGTCCGAGATTGTGTCCAATATTACCCTTCTGTGCCCCTGCTGAATGGAATGCAGCTTAGTTGGCTGTTGGAGCAGAGATTTCCTCGGATAGCAGTAGGACGATCGAACCTCCTGGATACGGACTTCTTCCCGTTTAAGCCTCGTTTTCTATTTTTGTCTTCCAATATGTCGTTTGTTGAAAGATCAGCAACCATTGTCTGCTTAGCATTCTTTGTATTAGCAGTTTGTGAAGATGCACATTCTGTAACAGATGTATTCAACCTCCAGAATACTTAACGATGCCTTCATGAAGTCCAAGAAATCCAGAGAGAATAAGAGTAACATCTCATTCATGAGGACTGGTTGCGGAGATGATTTAGGAAATTGAGTGTGAGAGAGTACTTGAGCACTTTCGACGTGGCGGTTACGGATTTGATGCAGCCATTGTCGCGCATTTAATGCTCTGTTTTGGATACGCTTGGTTGGAGTAGCATAGGCTCCTGCTTCAATGTCCTAGCAAACTGAGCGTAGCTCGAACCTTGTGTGCCGATCTGATTTAGCAGACACCTTGACGTAGCAAGCACACCCAGCAACCTTTCTTGCGATAGTGTTGAGTCTCTGAAGGATCTTATGCTTTAGCAATCCTCATGTTTCTGAGGTAAGCTACAATTTTCCATAAAAGGTCATCAAGTGCTTTTATTTAAGATGATTGATTTCTGCCTTAATCAGTGGATTTGGGATGTCCTTTGGTGTCTTTTCAAGCATTCGTGGAAGAGATCGCCATATCACTCAGGTAGGTCGACTTGCTGGAAATAGATTTATTTGGACAGGTGGCATTTCCCCCTTTGTCGAGACTCATCGACTTCCGCCCTCTGAATTGAGTTGACAAGACACTTTTGGGAGAATGTTCCCTCTGTGGAGAGAACCACGATCTTGTTATAAATAACATCCCACTTGTTTACTTGAACACCATCTCTTTCAAACCATTTTGCATAGCATTTTCTTCTTTCCTTGTTCCACCATGATGCATCAAATTACCATCGCTCCGAATGATTTAACCGTCACTCGCAACCAGATTCTCCATGAATCAGGGTTGTTCTATGAGTACGATGATAACTATCACGTGGCAAACCATGTTATGGGGGCTCTCCGTGAGAGTCGTCTAGACCAGTTTCTGATGACTATTCATGCACGTTATCAGAAACGAGCCCTTCAGAGCTTTATCTTTTCATGCGAAACCACTGACGATGCTATCTGGGGCGCCTTCGGGAACCAGTTGGTTTGCTGGACTCCAACCCTCTTTTCTCAGAAGTTTGGTCTCCCAAGGGGTCCAATTTGCATTATGGACGTCAATCGTCATATGACTGCTCCTGAGTTCGACTTCTGGGACAAGTGGAGGCAGTCGGATATCTATGACTTTTCGCCAACTCCATCATGTCTGGAGCTGAAGGAGGAGTATAGAGTTATCTTTGACCTCGTTAGTAACATGACGTTTGGAGTTGCTGCTGAGAACTATGTGTTCAACCCTAGGATCTGGAGGGCCATGATGGCCATTGATGCAGAGATGAAGAACGTCGACTGGGCGGGGTTCTTTTTTGATGGGGTGAAAGACTGCATCGACCACTTTCCTCAGTTTCCTCTGCCAACTGCCATGCAGTTGAGTTGGTTACTTGAGCAAAAGTTCCCCCACATTGTATCTGAGGGCATCCCTGTGATGGGTTTTGACTTCTATCCCTTGAGGTCTCACTTTCCGAACTCGTGGTGATGGATGTTCTGGACTCCCCTCCTTTTGTTGCTGACGTTGACTGAAAAAATATTGTTAGACTTTTGTAGCAGATGGTGATGTAAGGGTTGGTTGTATCTGATTTTCCCTTTTGTAATGTTGTGAAGCTTTTGAAATATGTTGTTCTTCCTTTGAATGAATTGACGAATATGCTAATTTCGTTCTATTTGTTGAGTATCTTCGCGTAGACCTTTTTGCTGAGTAAGAATTAATCGAATAGCAAACCTCTGTCTGCTAAGCTGGTGTGTTGTTTTTCACTGAATCATGACACGTTTCAACTTTCCAGTTTACTTCTAGTATTCGAGGCTCAGCATCTCGTATTCTAGCAATTTCATGACATCTTCAGCAAACCGAAAAATAGCATCCAGAATTTAATCTATCATCAAGTAAATTTCAAGAAATCCAGATAGAAAGAATGAGAGCTAGGACTCATTCATCCACGTCTTCCTCTAATTCCATCAATCCTAGCTTTAAGCATAGTTCTTTAAATCTGGTTTCTGGAAGAGGTTTTGTGAATATATCCGCTATCTGATCTTCGGTGCATATATAGCGAACATCGATATCTTTCTTCTCCTGATGATCTCGTATGAAGTGATGACGGATATCAATATGCTTGGTCTGAGAGTGGTGGACAGGATTCTTTGTGATGCACATGGCACTATTGTTGTCGCAGTAGATAGGCACACATTGGGGAGAGATCCCGTAATCTTGCAATTGTTGCCTTATCCAGAGAATTTGTGAGCAGCAGCTAGCAGCAGCCACATACTCTGCTTCAGTGGTGGAGGTAGCAACAGAGTGCTGCTTTTTGCTGAACCAGCTAATGAGCTTGTGTCCCAGAAATTGACACGTGCCACTCGTGCTTTTCCTATCGATCTTGCATCCTCCAAAATCAGAATCCGAATATCCACTCAGAGCAAGACCATCTTCTCTAGGATACCAAATTCCTAGACCTTCTGTGCACTTCAGGTAGCGCACAATCCGCTTAGCAGTGTCTAGATGTGCCTTCTTAGGATTTGCTTGATATCTGGCACACAATCCGACGTCATAAGATATGTCTGGTCTGCTGGCAGTGAGATATAGAAGTGAGCCTATAATTCCTCTGTAAAGACTAGTATTCACATCGCCTTCTTCTTTCTCAAGTGCGGCTATACATGTCGTACTTATTGGAATTCGCAGACTCTTCATCTTTTCTGGGCAATATTTCGCAATCAAATCGCGAGTATACTTCTTCTGATGAATGAAAATCCGTTCTCTGGATTGTTGAACTTGTAATCCGAGAAAGTATGACATCTTTCCCATCATGCTCATCTGGAAGTTGCTGGTCATGAGCTCTGAAAACTTGTCACATAATCCTTGATTTCTAGAGCCAAAAATAATGTCATCAACATATATTTGCACCAACAAAATATCTCCTTCATCTTCAATGCGAAAGAGAGTTTGATCAATCCTCCCTTTCTGAAAACCATTTTTCAACAAGAATTTGGATAGAGTTCCACACCACGCCCTCGGTGCTTGTTTCAAACCGTAGAGAGCCTTTTTGAGTCTGTATACTTGATTGCCATGCTCGAACCCTGGTGGTTGTTCGACATAGACTTCCTCCTTTAGTTCACCATTTAAAAAGGCACTTTTTACATCCATTTGCATAACGTCAAATTCATGGTAGGCAGCGTACGCAAGGAATAAACGAATGGCCTCTAGTCTGGCTACAGGAGCAAATGTTTCGTCATAATCTATCCCTTCGCATTGTCTATAGCCTTTAGCTACGAGTCTCGACAACCGCGCCAGACTCGTCTTTCTTGTTTTTGAACACCCATTTTGTGCCAATAACACTTGATGTTCAGGTCTTTCTACCAGCTCCCACACATTGTTCCGTGTGAATTCTGCAAGTTCTTCATGCATTGCGTTCGCCCAATCCGGATCCATCAGGGCTTCTTCGACCTTTTTGGGTTCTTCGCTGGAGATATAACAAGCCAACATAGCATTGCCTTGTCTCGTCAATATTGGATCATTGACATCTCCTATGATATCTTCAAGAGGATGGTCACGCAGCCATGTTGGTCTGATTGGTCTGACCACATTTCCTTCCCCTGCGAGGCCATCATCTTGTACATTGTTCTCCATAGCACCCTCCTGGTGCACAGCATCTGGAATGACTTCAACCGGAATAACTACTGCAGGATTTCCTGGAACGGAACCCTCTTCAGCAACTCTTTCAGCAACTGGAATCTCAGCAGCGCCTCTGCCAAGATCGTCGTGAGTAACCATCCCTTCTCCAAAAGGAATGTCCTTAACAGTCTCCTTCTCTTCATCATTAAGTACATCTAGAATAACTGATTCGATTAAGGTGTTAGTAGGTTTGGCCTCAGCATGATCATTAGCATCACTGGCCTGGTCAGCAGTTTGGTCCCCTGCTGTGTGCGTCTGGTTTGGATTGCAGTCATTCATAGACTTAGTCGGATCAATACGCATATTCTCGAAAGAATTTAAGAATGTTTGATCATTGACATCATTAGTCTCATGATTGCTATCCTCTTGGCTTTTGTTTTCTCTGCGCACTAATGTAGATTCATCAAAAATAACATTGCATGTTATTTCCACAATACCAGTAATCTTATTCAATACCCTATAACCTTTGTGAGTGGGATGTTCATAACCAAGAAGTACACCCTCGTCTGACTTAGGTGAAAAGGTATTAAGTTTAGATTTACCGTTATTGTGAATATAACATGTAGAACCGAATGCACGTAGATGAGTTATGGAAGGCTTACGACCGTTGTACACTTCGTAGGAGTCTTGTTGAATCTGCTCGTGATTGCACTCCTATTCTGTGTGTAACAGGCCGTCATGACTGCTTCACCCCAGTACTTAGCAGGAAGTTTGGAATCTGCTAACATTGAGCGAACGACTTCCTTCAGCATCCGATTCCTCCTTTCTACTAAACCATTATGTTGAGGAGTCCTTGCTGTAGATCTTTCGTGTGATATTCCAGCTTCAGCACAGAAATCCATCAGCATTCCATTACAGAATTCTGTTCCATTGTCAGATCGAATCTCTTTACAGTAACTTCTTTACTGTTTTGCTCCTTGAGAATCAGTTCTGGCAGGATAAGTTTCACCTCATCCTTTGTCTTTAAAAGACGTACCCATGTGTACCTGGAGAAATCATCAACCACCACTAGTGTATATAAACGTTTACTTACAGTGGGTGGAGTGACTGGACCGAAGAGGTCCATATGAAGTAACTCTAGAATCCTTTGTGATGTTTCTTTTTCAGGATTTATCTTAAAAGATGATTTGGTCTGCTTCCCTTGTTGGCATGATTTGCATATTCCTTCCTTGCGGAAAGTCTCATTGGGCAGACCTACAACAAGCTTATTTTTGGCAAGGTAATTAATAGTTTTGAAATTTAAATGATTGAACCTCTTATGCCATAGCCATGTTGTTTCCTCTTTATTTAGAGCTAGAAAGTAGGATTATTGTTGACCGCTTTGCCAATCAACAATATACAAGCCACCCTTGCGAATGCCTCTTAGTTTTACTTCTCCTGAAATAGCATCAGCAATAGCACAACCAGTATTCATAAAAGATACGATATACCCGTTTTCACATAATTGGCTTATGCTGAGTAGATTATGCTTTAAGTTGGAGACAAGTGCCACATTGATGATTCTTAATCCGTTCCTTTCAATGCACCCTCTTCCAATGACTTCTCCTTCACTGTTGTCTCCGAACTTGACCTTGGGACCATTAAATAGTCTTCTCATGTCTGAGAATAATTCTTCATTCCCGATCATATGGGCGGAGCAACCGCTGTCCAGGACCCACTCGTTAGATATGCTCGTTCCCGTAGCTCTCGAGTCCTGTTCTTGCAAGTGAATCAAGTTGATTTAGGTACCCGTTTAGTGTCGGGTCCTGCAGGATTTGCGTGAAGCATAGTTCCTTTCGGAACTCACATCATAGTGACTTTCAAGACTTTCATCTTGGTTTCACTTTTTACCACTTTCTTGACCTTTGGCTTAGCATTTTTAACATTACTATTTCTAGATGAAGGAATGTACTTAGCCTTCATTGCCCTTTAAAATGGAGATAGAATGGGCTCAGGCCTTGCATAGACGTTTCTTCTATGCAGCATGTTCTGCTGGTAGGTAGGTCTCACAGCATTGTACTGTGCAGGCCTTCTCTGATGAAAATTAGGATGTACTATCCTTGCGTTGAAACCAGAACGCTCAGTACTCCTTGAGTTTGCTGAGTAAGGCTTAGCATATACTCTTGGATTCCTCTGCCGAGGTCCATTAGATAAAGGCTTATCAAATTCTGACCTCTCTGCTGAGATCCAGCAGACGAACAATTGGCTATCTTCAGTATAGACCTCTGCTGAGATCCTATGGGCACATTCTGCAGGACTCTATTCTTCGTCTTAGCTATTGGCTTAGCATGCAAAGTTTCAGCAGAATCTACTCCTTTACCCTTTTCAGCAGAGTTATATCCAGCAGATACAAACAGAATTGGATTCTGTTTAGACGAATTATCATGAGGTTTTGACATTCTTTTTGATGATTCGCATCCAAGTCCAGACTTATCATAATGACGTCTTTGGCTACTTACAAGGGCATTGAGAGCAGCCTTGCTGGATGCGTACATGCAAATACAGTCCTCTTTGGGATTACTCTTTAAAGCATGATTCTCCTTTTCTAAAGTTTGAAATTTTTCTAACAAATGAGAGAAGTCTGCTTTTAATCTCAAGAGTTCCTCACTTTCTAACCTCAGTCTCTCGACTTCCTCGATCAAATTTGTAACCTTGAGCTTTAGTGATGCGTTTTCCCCAATGATTTCATTTTTGATATCATACATTTTTGAAAATTCTATTGACAACTTTGTCAAGTAATCTTCCTCGGAATCGAAAAATGATTCCTCCGATTCATCTATGATTGGATTGCTAGATGGGTTTGTTGGCAATACCTCAGTTTCCTCAGCAGCGAGAGCTGATTCATTGGTTTGCTCAGCATCGTTGTCCGCATCAGCAAACTGGTCTTCAATGATGTTTTCCATCAACACGAACAATGCTTCTTCGCTATCTTCTTCTTCTGAAGAGCAGTAAAACTCCTCTTCATCAGCAATCTCCGTCCTGGTCAGCAACGCCTTGGTTACAGCTTTAGCAGTGCGTCTTTCAAATCGTTGCTTCAGGCGTTCTCTTTCTTCTTTGCTGACCTTCGGGCAGTCATGCTTCAAATGATCTGGAGAACCACATTCAAAACAAGTTCTAATTTTTCGCTCTACTGAGCGGTTAGATGATGATTGGATCTCTTTCGCCTCCTTTTCAGCTTTCGCTTCATTCAGCATCCTCTGCATCTTTTTCATTTGTTCTTCCAGCTCATTGATCTTTAGATCAATAGGTTGTGTACCTGTACTGGAAGTATCTTCCTTTGCAGGTGATGCTGGAGCTGATCTTTCTGGTTTGTAGAAGGACTTCTTTGTCTTGAATTTGTTGTAGTCCTTCTTAGCGAAGTGCGCTAAGTCTTCAGAGTTGCTAGCGAAAAGTGATGCGGCTTGTGCTACAGCTGTCTCATTTTTCTTCGACTGCTGTATGATAAATTCGTGAGCTTTAAGTTGAGCGAATACCTCAGATGTAGTCATGCTGTTGAGGTCTTTTTCACTCAGACTTGTCACTTTTGCGAACCAGTCATCCCTTGGATATAGTTTAGAGATGATTTTGTTGTTCATCTCTCCATTATCATACTTCTTTCCAAGATTCCTGAGTTCCCCAATGATGGTGTTGAAGCGTTCCTCCATAATTTGTATGGTTTCACCTGCACACATAGAGAAGGATTCGTATTTATCTACAACTACCTGTAGTTTGTTGCGTTTCATTTGGTCCGTCTCCTGAGAGGACTCGCACACGTAGTTCCACATTTCCCTAGCAGTTTCGAAATTAAGCGCTTTTTCTTTCATCAGCTTTGGAAGGGAATCAAGAATTAGTTTCTTTGCCACGTGCTCTAGTTGAGCTCTCTTTTTATCTTCACTTGTATATTCATCAAACGGTTTGGGAACCATGTCAGGTCTCGGGGGTCTTGGTTCTCCTTCAGCAGCATCTTTAGCACGTCCAAGTCCTATAAAGGTGTTAGCTTTCATAATCTGAATAGGACCTCTTACCAGTACATCCGCCATCTCAGGATGTATGCTCTGAAGCTGTATGAGAGCCATCTTCTTCCAAGATGAAAAGTTCTCTCTGTCATATTTTCCAAGTGAATGATTCAACATTCTGTATGCTTTTGGAATGATTTCCTGAGCTAGATAGATAAAAACAAGGATAAGAGTGCAAGAAAGAGATAGATCAGGTCTCAAAGCGACTCAGATGCAGTCGGTTTTTCAACCTCCTGCGCTGATACCACTTGTTGGTCCTCAAATATCAGAGTCGTCGTGATTAAAACTTAATACGAAATGCAGCGGAATAGATATACGTCACTTACACTTATCGTTGTTTTCAAAATGTTTCTTATTCCAAGTTATGATTTAATCTAGTTGTCAG